>JAZGTH010000131.1:727500-832500 GCA_036877525.1 Chromobotia macracanthus
ACTCTCTCACGCCACATTTCCTGCAGCGGCAGCTGGAGCATTTTGAGTGGGATGCTCAGAGTAAAGATTATCTGTCCCAGATTTTCCAGGATCTCACACTGCACAAGCCCACCAAACTCATTCCATGCCGGACGCCCAAAGTACCGCAGCTCATCTACACGGCCGGCGGTTATTTTCGTCAGTCGCTCAGCTATCTGGAGGCGTTTAACCCCTGTACAGGCATGTGGCTGCGGCTGGCAGACCTGCAGGTGCCTCGCAGTGGTCTGGCGGCATGTGTGATCAGCGGGCTGCTGTACGCGGTGGGTGGCCGTAATAATGCTCCGGATGGCAACATGGACTCCAACACGCTGGACTGTTACAACCCCATGAACAACTGCTGGCGTCCCTGCGCGCCCATGAGCGTCCCACGCAACCGCATCGGTGTCGGCGTCATCGACGGAATGATCTATGCGGTGGGCGGGTCGCATGGATGTGTCCATCACAACAGCGTGGAGAGGTGAGTGCAGGGGGTGAGGTGCGAGTGTTTCTCACACTAAACCGACAGATCTCGTTTATCACCTTAGCAGCCCCATAACAACCACTTACATTTTCTGTAGAAAACTTTAAATGATCTTTATGTTGTTGGAGTTTAAAGATCTGCAGTAGAAGAGTCACTTCCTTTGTCTGATTAAATGATAGTAACACCTGTCCATCAGCTGGCCCATCACCATGACAACACCTCTCAACATCAGAGAAAACGTCTGTGAAAGTGAAAAAAAATGTATTAAATTAAAAAATACCAACAGATCACACACCGGTACCGAGTCATCTTGACTGAAGCTGCTTACATTTTTAACATATAAAAATATACACTCTGCCATCTCCATTCCTATTCAGACATAAACAAAATATCTAACTGATGACAAAATATTTCAGCTAAATTTTTTTTGCCCAGTTATTTCCTTGTGGCAGAAAGCCATGTTATAAGCGGGATAATGAACATCCAGCTAGCTGTTATGGCAAAACAAGGTCCAGCAGGGCGCTCAGACACTGATGTGATATGAAGTGAGGTTTCTACAGTATCCCAAATGACTGTACATTATCCCTTACTTACAGGTTGTATGTTTATACGTGTGTTTCAGGTATGACCCAGAGAGAGACACCTGGCAGCTTGTGGCGCCCATGTTGACGCGGCGTATCGGAGTGGGTGTGGCCGTGATTAATCGTCTGCTCTATGCAGTGGGCGGTTTTGATGGGACTCACCGGCTGAGCTCGACCGAATGCTACAACCCCGAGAGAGACGAATGGAGAAGTGTCGCCTCGATGAACACAGTCCGCAGCGGAGCAGGTGAGAAATTACAGCCCTGATGATGTTTACACCTGGTGTTAAGATCCGTCCAACATTAACACGCAAACTGTAACATAACACACCTTAGGTTAAATAGTAAGAATGAATTTGTTTTGAAGGAATATTAATTTTGAATCCTGTTCTCATCTCATTTTATATTATTCGTCCATTCTTTTTTGTCATGTCAGTAACTTCAAGTGGACCTGCCTAATGAAAGCAGTGAGGGTTGAGCATTTTTTCTGTTTATTTCAATTAATCTGTAGATCTGAAAATGAGTCTTCATTATAGATCATCACCGTTGTGCGAGTACTCGAGTACTCATGCCCATGCCTAAAAGCCACATGGATACCACAGAATAAACTCAGAATAAAAAAATAAAATAAATCTAGAAGTCTCTGCCAGTGACCATCACTCCAATCTTTATCTTTATGTTGCCCAGTTCAAACGTGAGTTGACTCAAGAAAACATTGAACAGTCTGTTAGCTCAGAGCTTGAGCCGAATCACAGGACAGTGAGCCATTTCTGTTAAGAGTTGATGGGCAGCAAAATCAATATGCAGCAACACTCCAGTTTCATACTGCAGTAAACAGGGCCTGTACGAACAGATTTGCAGGATTTCCTTTATCCTGCACAACAGAAGATGAGGTGGTTTAATTAAACAATGATGCCACATTCTTACATTTTATGATTCAACACGTCCTTTAATCCAGGCTCACCTCTCACAGATTTAGGATTAGTCAAATTGAAGTGTCTTCACTTTCATTTACTTCTTTCTCTTTCTTTATTTCTCTTTTTTTTTTTTTACATCCTAAGCTCTAACTTTGTTGTTGTCTACCTGTGTTGACGTGCAGCCACCAGTCCGGCTGCAGATAAACATTAGTAATTAAAAGTACATCAGTAATCCAGACCTTGTTTTCAGTATTTTTAATTGTTCAGATAGCAGTCAAGTTCAATTCAATTCTATTTATATAGTGCTTTTTACAATGATGCATTGCTTTAAATGAGCTTTACATATAATAAAAAATAAACAGAAAAAATGTCAGTCAGGTTCAACACAGAATACATGATATTATTGCAAGTAATATGTGTAAGATGTATATTAATAATAATAATATATTATAATATATGAATTAATAATATATATTAATATATTAAGACTAATTAGGGATACTAGGTTTGTAGTTCATTTATGAATAAAGGGTTGACTGAACACATTTGGACCATTTGAATAAACGGACATACATTAGAAATACAGGTCTCATATTAAGCAAGATGTGCTGTTACAGCTTACATGAAGATGACACTCAAAGATAACGTCTTATGGGACGGGTATAAGAGATTTGCAGTAGTACCTTAAAATACATACATACACAAAATATACACAATACAAATACCTGAAAATTACACAATGTAAGAGAATTGGAGACAGAAATAACAAAGTAGTAGAGTCTTTAGGACTTTAATTATATAATTTCACTAGAAGCAATATTAACAATTTACAAAACCCTAAACTAAATTAAATGTCAGCAGTCTTCCAGTAAGCAAGCCAACAGGGCAACAGTGGCAAGGAACCAAAACTCCAATAATGTATAGATGGAGATAAAACCTTGGGAGAAACCAGACTCAGTCAGGAGGGCCAGTTCTGCTCTGGCACGTTAAAGCTGCAATTTATAACTTGTATATAAATGGAGAGTTGATAATAATGATTTGTAATTATTTATCGATTTAAAACTGTCGGGTCTTATTGTGTGACAAATGTCAAGCACAGAGAAGTGTTAACAACAGAGATGAGGACAGAGGACAGTTACTAATTGCAGCTATAACATCACACTGCTATGACTAGGCAGGGAACAGAAATATAGAAACTAACTAGGCTGAAGGTAGGTATGTAGTTAAGTTTAAAGAATTTAAGAAGTCGAGTCAGGAAGCTGTGAACAAAGAAATTTGTTCTGTCATTCATTAATTTTAAATCCCATCAGAATTGTTGTGAGTCATGTGACCTGCACACAAAGTCGTGTGATCTGTTTTTCTTCAGGTGTGTGCGCGCTGGAAAACTACATCTATGTGATGGGTGGTTATGACGGAACAAATCAGCTGAACACAGTGGAGCGATATGATGTGGAAACAGACAGTTGGAGTTTCACAGCATCCATGAGACACAGACGCAGCGCATTGGGGGTGACCACACATCACGGTCGCATTTATGTGCTGGGTACAAACTCTCATCTCATACATTATAATAGTATCATTTGTAAGTGATCAGTGCAGGAAATCCTTTCATGTGCACTGGTGCAGAAGAAACAGAGATAGAGAAGCACAGTGTTTTTTCTCCTAGTTGGTTTTGAGAATCTGAATCAGAAACGGGTTTTATTGGGCAAGTCAGATTTCTGAACAGATAGTAAATAAAACAGGTCGTCAGCAGATCTCTAGTATTTCAATACAAACATTTATGATTGCTTACAATGCACATAATAAACATAAAATGCATTTAAAAAGACATTTCATACACGCAAGTTAAGAGCACTTTGATGTAGTTTATACATGTACATTTATAACCAGAGTTTACAGAGAGACTTGCACTGGTGTATTGTGCTGTGTTTGTAAGGGTCATTTGTTCTGTCTGCCTGTAGGTGGTTATGATGGAAACACGTTTCTGGACAGTGTGGAATGTTTTGACCCAGAGACAGACACATGGACAGAGGTCACTAAAATGATGTCTGGTAGGAGTGGGGTTGGGGTGGCTGTTACTATGGAGCCGTGCCAGAAAGATCTCAGCCAGTGTCAGAAACACTAGTGCCTCCACCTGTCTGCCTCACTTCAGTAATTCAAAATCTGTCTGTCTCTGTCATCAGTGCACAATAAATGTGTTAATCGCACCCTCAATTAATTTGTCACTCTGCAAAGCAAATGAGAACAATGAGGAGATTTGTGATAAGAGACTCTTTAACTCCAAGTTTCTCTGCACATGCGTTCAGTTCTTCAGTGTATTGCCAGTTTCACTTGTAGAGTTGAGTGCAGATCCCTTGCTGAATGAAGGTTAATGGTCACCTGAAGCACCAGGTCTCACAGGAATGTAGCCCTGTGCATGAAGTGTGAAACACAAGAAAACAAATATCACTGTGTGTTCACAGCTGTGTGATGCTATGACCTTCCTCAGTGTAAAAAAGTGCCATGACTCACCACAACAGTATCTGCTGCCCTCTACTGGGCTCTGACCACACGTGCCAGTACATCACCATTACCACTGGGTGATCTTAATCTAAATGACTGCTTTCCAGACTAATACAAATTTCAGTTCAAAATCACCTTTGTCAGTGTAGTTTGGCTAAGAAAAAGTTGTTCATCTGATATCCTGAGCTGTTTTGTATTCACTTTTAATATATATCAAGATTTTGATGGCTTCTCAGCTGGGTGAAGACCTTGTGTATGATGTGCACAGAAATTAACTGAAGATCGAACTCAGAGCATTGCAAATCTGTAAACCTACAAGAACATTTTTACTAGATTACAGATTTGTGTAAGATCATTCCAGCCTACAAATGCATTTTAAATCAACATCTTTTGTTTCAGTGAACAATTTTTACAGGACAATGAAACAAATCAAATTTAAACTACTTTTCCAGGGAGATTTGTACATTGGTATTGCATGGCGTCTTGTAAGTTTTTTTTTTGGTTAGCTCCTGTTCATACAAGATGGTCTGAACTTGCGCTTGTTACAAATTAAGCTCTTTGTTTGGAAAGGAATTCATCTTTTCTTGTAAGCATTTAAAATTAGGCATAAAGGTTTATTTAAAGTCTGCATTGTAATTTTACAGTGGAAAATACATTGTACAAACATTGTATTAAAAGCATATGTTTTATGTTTCACGTAGCTGTGTTGTCTTCATTTGTGAGACTCGCGCATTGTCGTGATCATGTCATGCAGTGGCACCAAAATGACGTACACATGACGAATATTTGATGAACTCTTGATTTTGGACTTTGTGTTAAGGGTGATTGTGGGATTTCTTTGGATGGGGTGGCACGGGGGGACCATGGGGAAAGTCATGTGCCCAAAAACAAGTGGCATTACATAAAAATTGCACTGCACAGAAGCCTGGAAAGCATTTTGTATCGAATAAGCGTTTTCTATGAAAAGAATAGAAACCATTGTATTGTCTAAACAATTGTGTGTGTGTGTATGCGTGTGTGTGTGTATGCGTATGTGCGTGCTATCTCAGAATAGCTGTATTGGGAAAGTGATTGTGCCTGTAATCTTTAAAACAACAGGAAGAAATGTAACAGTAACGATTTATATTTGAAGTGATGCATCGTGGCTGAATAACACATGGAAGCACATACTCTAGGGAGCTTTCAACATGCATTAAATGGGTGAGACTATATTATGGGGTATGTTTATATTAGGAAGTGATGTCACATTTTGGCAACTGCTTTTTGGCGGTTTTGCAGTCAGCAGGTACGACAGAAATGTGATGAACTGAAGATCAGGGCCCAGTTGCATGAAAACCCTTAGATATGGGTATCCCTAAGAAAATCCCTGTAACAAACAGTTTGATTTCTTTAAGAGCATTACAGTGTTTACCCAGCTTAAGTTATTTGTAAAGCCATGCTGGCACCCTCGACAGGCAAGTTATTGTAGTGTATATGTGAGTGTGTAAAGAATACTGGAATAGCCACAGGTAAATTTGACCAGTTAATTACCTGTATGTTTATGTATGTTACAGTAAAGAGTATGTCGAAACCAGGCTATACTTGTCAGGGTTAAATATTTGAAAAGATTCTCAGAAATATATTAAAATGAACTACTGAGGTGTCAAACTGGAGCATCAAGTTCTGGAAGGCTGCCGTCCTGCAGCATTAAACCACAATCTTAAACCATGACTAAAACTGCAGAGAGATGTTAAAGCAGGAATAAACCTCAGCTCAATAGTGGATCTTCAATAATACTTTAAATCTCAGCAGAGTCAACAAGCAATTTTGATTCAGGTGTGTTGCAGGCATCTCTGCAGTACTTGTGTTGCTGGATAACTAGATCGATATATAAATAGCCTCCTTACCATCAGACCTCCACCAAATCAACACCAGACAGAAGAGAACTGAGTTTGTTCTCAACAATGAAAACAACAAAATTGAGATAATCACAAGCACTGACAGCTTCTACTACGTGTACAGGTTTTCAGGTTAAAAACTTCAGTCTACAAAGAACTGATCTCGTGTTACTTCATCTGCACAGGTGTGCAGACCTTCTGCTCTCATGTACTGTGTACAGCTGTTGTAGCTGTAAGTACCAGGATTAAGTAAAGCTGTGTGTGAAAAGTGCTTAACATGTAACTGGTGGAGTCATTTTATTTGGCTTCAAACAGTAATTCTGCAATTTCTACTGATGCTGCACAGAGAATCGCTAATTAAAATTAGGAACTGACAAAACTTCTCTGAAGCCTTTAATATACAACAAATAAAGCAAGTGCTTTGCTGCTAGATGTTGCAGGTATCTTAATTTTTTTGGCAGTGACACTATACAAACAAAAGCATTGTGCCTGTGTCCTCTCTGAGCTGAAGAAAAGAAACGTGTGTATATGTATATATATATATAAAATATGAATGTTACTTTTTCATGTTCTTGATGAGAGCCAGAACACCATCTTTCCAGACAGGACAACCATTCAGACAAACTTTTTATTTAAGCTTTAAACTTTAAGGTTTATTGAACACCTTAATAAATACATTTTGAAATTCCACAGTAAACTTTTTATATACACAATTCTTCAATAAATAAGCCAAATAAGTTCATAAAATGTTACTTGCAGATGAAACAAAACATGCCACACATACCATTACTGCAAACACACACACAAAGCAAGTATTCTACAAGTTTATCAGTGCATGTCGCCCAAAGGGTGGCAGAAAATTATTTCATTACAATAAAAATGTTAACAGTTAAAGTTTCTGCACAGAAATGTTTTGTTTTTTAAATACTAAAGAGCTATTTACATCGGAGCTTGGCAAAACCCAGCATGACTGTGCGGGATTCGCTCTGTGCAAAACTGTTGCTACATATCCCAGCTAATGTTATGATTAAGCAACCAACTATTAAACAATTTTTTTAACATCCAACATAAAAGAAATCCCAACCTATACTTAAGCATTGAGGGCTCCCAACACATTGAATTGAACCGTCAAATTCTTTAATTCAGACTGCCTTTCATCAGATGCTCTAAAAACTCCACCATCTCTGGAGCTCGCGCGGCCCGGGCCACGTCCACTGCATTGGCCCCTCTGTTGTCCTGGTGCCCCAGGTTTGACAAGGGGGCCAGATACTCTGCTACATCCCAGTGGCCCTCGCGGATTGAGATGTGGATGGGTACGGCTCCGCTGTGGTCAGGGATGTTGACGGAGGCGCCGTAGTCCACCAGAACTCGTAGCGTATCCAAGAAACCTGTGCGGGCTGCATCATGTGCAGGAGTCACTCCAAAGCGGTCCTGGACGTTTGGATCAGCACCATGTTCCAGCAACACGCACGCCACACTAGTGCAACCCATCATCATCACCTACAGGACACCAAACGCGCAGGAAACACTGATGCTTTGTGTGTGTGTATTGTGAATGTGTTTGATGAAAACGTCTCGTATATCAATCACAGCGGGTGACGTCATCGCAGACAGGAAAGCGGAACACACAGACGTGTGCGAGATGTTTGATTATCGTGCATGGAGGCAGTTTTACCTGCAGTGCGGTTTTACCGAACTCATTGAGTGTGTCCGGTTCGACCCGGTGATCCTGCAAAATCCGACGAACAGCCGCCACATTTCCCTGGGCCGCCGCCAGGCTAAGACTCTGCCCGCAACCGAACCCGTCCAGAACCATTACCTGAAATATCGTGAGGGAACGTGATCGATCGCATTACGGCCGAATAGCTCACTGACACGGAACATTACCGTGAATCTGTCTGCAGATCTGCTTTAACAACGGCGGCAGAGAGATGAACAGGCCGCGCACTTACCGCGCGTCTCCGGGCGTTATCTGTGGATCAGTGACCGCTGACTGCTCACAGACGCGTCAACACAAGCGTTTATATGTTCATGTGGCGCGCGCGCTTGAGCGACAACAGCGCTGCGCGACGAGCGCACGTCCACCAATCAGAGCTCACACACGCCAGCACGGCGCCTATAATTGGATAAAAGAGCGGCGTGCTGAGACGAGTTGCTACAGGGTCGCCGTGGTAACTGCGCCACTGACCAATGGGAATGCCGCGTGCAGAAGGCGGGCGATTTGAGAAGGTTTTTTGTAAACTGTTGATTCATTTGTGAGCGTCGCAGGGAAAAGAGCGCGTCACTCATAACACACCAGATCACACGAGCGCCACATCCCACAAACATTTCATTTACTGCAACACTACCGCACACAAATGAAGGACGCCACGCATGATTTTGGTGCAAAAATTCCAAGAACTTAAGAAAATTTATTGTGACTGAAATTTCTGGAATGCTATTATTCAGCCTTAAAATATTTCCCAGTAAAAATGTTTATAACAGACAGAATAAAATCAATTACTAATATGGACACATTTCTTTTTTCCAGAAAACATTTTGATGTGCAACTCTCAGTCCCATTAATGTGTGAATTGCAGTGCATATTAGCTGTTTGTCCTTAGCTGGTAATCTAAAAACACACAAAAAAGTGAAAAATGTGATGATAATAAAAATATAACCAATGATAATGAAAATAATACTACATCAGTACACCAAACATACTGCCTCAAGATGGACATTATCTACAACAGTGACAAACAGCTGTTTAAAATCTGTTTGCTCACCTCCACTCTGTGTGATATAGCGAACCCAAGGCAGTGCCTGATAACCGCTCTTCTCAATAATCTTCATGTATCGAACCTTTCAAATGAGAAATATTCAACTTCTTCTTTGGTGAGATATGAATAGCATAAGTCAATGTAAACTATTACTGTATATTAAACAGCATGTTTGGAGAAAACAACATTGACACTTTCAGAAAGCAAACACTAACACACATGTAAATGCAACATGCAAAATTTGACACACTCTCACTGACCTGAATGCCTGACACTGTGAAATATGGGATCTCGAATTTGACAGTGATTGGAGGCTTTCCCTCCATCTCATTATTTTGCACACTCGGCAGGCCGAAGTGGGCACGCATCAGAAACTCTTTGCCACCCTACACATGGACACAATAACTGAAGTTCACACCCCACAAACCCACATGAAGTTTAACTGATAACGTTTAACACAGAATAAACACAGCCCAGAGAGATCAGGCCTTAGCTTCAAAGTGTCAAAAAACTAATAATTCAATACAATTACAATTAATTCAGTTACAATTAAATCAATAATGATTTTATTGTTTACAATTCAATCATTAAAAAATTATAGAACAGACCTAAGAACCTAGGACACTTATCTTTTTGAAGCATTACCACACATTCATGTTTCGTTGCTCACCGGAAAAGATTTAATGCTCCACACCACCAGGTTCTTCTCAGGAACATATCTGGCATGACCTGTGCTGGTTTTGAACTTAGGAGAGTCTGCATCACTTGGCACAGGAACACGAACCTCAACATTATTGGCTATAGACTGTTTTTTAAACTGCCCTTTAGCCTGGAGAAAAAGAAAGAACAAAACCAAAGGAGAGATAAAATTATTGATGGTAATAGAGTGATCCATAGTTATAAAACTGATTATCTGTAGAAATGACAGTGTGTCTTGACAAACCTTCACCATGATCTCCACCCGACTGTGAGAAAACGTCTCAATAACAGACTCGATCCAAATGAGCGGCTTTACCTGCAGACAGACATAAATAATAACAGAGAAATCTGCAACAGCTGCAGGTCTTCACATCACAAATTTTACAATGTACTCTGAAGATCTTTTCATAATGCTATTCTGTACATAGTTGGGAGGATTATCTGGAGATGTGGATTATGGTACTCATGAACAGGTTTACAGTAGCAGTGCCCAGTCTGTTGTTAAGGAACCATCAAATTGAGCTTTTCAGAACTTAAAATCAAAACTTAAAAAGTAACTAAGGACAGCGTAAACCAAAGAAGAACTGGAGTTCTTATTTGTGATGGCTACCACTAATATTATTGTAATGTTAAGTTCAACATACACAATAGACATACATTTGTTTAACAAATCAACACATCTGACACCCTGTAAAGATTTTACAGTTGTGAATCAATATACAAATGTCACAATTTGGTTAATAACATGGTTTTGGAGCCACGGTTCAGTACGGCTCTGTTTGGTGTGAGGGCAGCATTAACGGCCTCAGCAATGCTAAAGTGAAAGTGACATATTTGTCAGATATGGTAACCCATACCCAAAATGTGACCTCTGCATTTAACCATCACTGGTGAGGAGTGAACACACACTGCAAGCCATGAACACACACACACCTGGAGCAGTGGGCAGCACACTACTGCGCCCGGGGAGCAATTGGGAGTTAGGTGCCTTGCTCAAGGGCACTTCAGTTGCTACCTGTCAGCGCTGGAATCAAACCAACAACCTTCTGATTACAAGTCCGACTTGGGGTTAAGGTTGGGCAATATGACAGGCAATATGTATAAAGTATGTATAAATGAATATATGTATAAATGTGACAATTGCGCTATAGGGTGGTGATCATGGAGTCTGATTTAAGCCTTCTTATGAAAAGTGTTGCTGAATTATCTGGAGATGTGGATTATGATACTCATGAACAGGTTTACAGTAGCAGTGCCCAGTCTGTTGTTAAGGAACCATCAAATTGAGCTTATCAGAACTTAACATAAAAACTTAAAAAGTAACTAAGGTTCTCTTGAATTGTCATTTTCACATTTGCATATATACATTTTGTATATAAACAAACAGCAAGTTAGCAGAAAAGTTCCATTTAAATATTAAAAGGAACACTTTATTCACCCCTTTTCTGAGAGCGAAAACATAACATAAGATGTTAATTGCTGAGTGCCCTACATGTGTGTTGATACGGTATGACATGAGCTCAGATTCTCCATCAGGAGGAATGAAAGAGATCGTTCGGTCACTCTCAAAGCGCGACAGGCGAACACACTGATGGAACTTTACATCCTCCATGGCAACAGTCTTTCCTTTGTCTCCTGCACACACAAAGCACAACATTCTATCATTAATAAACTGTTACACATAGATGAACGGGTACTTGTCACGCTTAGTTAAAGAGTAACAGTTGATTCTTACGGCCAGTGAGAGCGAACAGCACGCGATCGTTGAGTCCTAACCTGAGCTCTGGCATTCCTGACAGCATCGTCTTCAGTTTGATACTGCCCACAATGTCACTACTCATAACACTGCCGTTAGCATTCACCTACAAACCCACAGACATCTTCATACACAAGGTACAGAGAAGACAGTGTCACACAAATCAGATACCTACAACACGACTTCACTCACCAGAACATTAACAGACTCAATCACATCTATAAAGACTTCATTCTTCTTGTATTTGATGCCCTCTGACCTCCAGGACACAGCGTTGGTCACTGTGGTGGGCACTTTGGTCTTCGCCACCTCAAGCTTGTTACCCTCCTGTGTGATGTATCTAAGAGGACAAAAAGATGTTGCATCATCATTAGAAAAGGAAGAAGAGTTTCTTGGTAAGCAGCACAGATAAAACAGAGACTGAGTGTCTGACGAGGAAAAACACACATACTCCTGGAGGACCTTGCTATCTGTCGTCTGTGGGAATCCAAAGTCCATTAGCTCATCCAGCAGCTCGTACACAACAACAAAGTTATCCTGAATACTCTCCTCCTCCAACTCCTTAAAGTACTCCGTGAACACCTCAATACAGACACACAACATCAAAATGCTCACCTGCCCTCTGTGAATTCACAAAGTGTTTGTGTTGTGTACATAGTATAAAGTTGTGAAAATGTGTAATTTACCAGCTTAAGTTAAAATCTAAACCTTACTTCAAGATGTAACAACAGTGGTTATTCATCGATTAGGAGAACCATGTAATTCTAGACTTAACCCAGAGTTCAAACTCAGACCCCTTTAAAGGAAAATGGACCCATTTATTATTGCTCTTAGATCTATTTTTCATTCCCATTGGTGATTTTAGCCTGGCCCCTAACAGGCCCATTAAAGTTCATTTGGACTATTCACAAATAAAACATAATTTTGTTTGTTTCCTGCTTTGAGACCCCTAAAATGAAGTGTGAAAACACCCTAACATTATTTGGGAGCAATCTCAGCCAACTCACCTCTACTAGCTTGTACAGGAAAGCGTAAACCAAAGAAGCACTGGAGTTCTTATTTGTGATGGCTACCACTAATATTATTGTAATGTTAAGTTCAACATACACAATAGACATACATTTGTTTAACAAATCAACACATCTGACACCCTGTAAAGATTTTACAGTTGTGAATCAATATACAAATGTCACAATTTGGTTAATAACAGGGCAGCATTAACGGCCTCAGCAATGCTAAAGTGAAAGTGACATATTTGTCAGATATGGTAACCCATACCCAAAATGTGACCTCTGCATTTAACCATCACTGGTGAGGAGTGAACACACACTGCAAGCCATGAACACACACACACCTGGAGCAGTGGGCAGCACACTACTGCGCCCGGGGAGCAATTGGGAGTTAGGTGCCTTGCTCAAGGGCACTTCAGTTGCTACCTGCCAGCGCTGGAATCAAACCAACAACCTTCTGATTACAAGTCCGACTTGGGGTTAAGGTTGGGCAATATGACAGGCAATATGTATAAAGTATGAATATATGTATAAATGTGACGATTGCGCTATAGGGTGGTGATCACGGAGTCTGATTTAAGCCTTTCTTATGAAAAGTGTTGCTGAATTATAAGCGAGTGGTCATCACTCCAGCATCGCACGCTTTATTGATTTTAAAGCTAGCAATCCAGAAGAGTTTGCATGGTTTGGATCACAATGATCTCACTAAAGAATTTTTGTAAGCTTGTGTAAGGATATCTTCAACATGCCTTGGCCTGAATGTAAATGTTTATGTTGGCTGATAACCCTATATTAGCTATTAAACTTTGCATAAATTAGCCCAAATATTCATTGTCAGACCCAAGGATACAGTATAGATTGTTGTGCTTGATCCACAGGAAATGGACGTTGCCATGTGACATCACAGGGCACAGAAGCCCCTCCTCTTCCTGTTGCATTAACAGGGTGAAGAAGTGGTCAATCTCCGACATGTCAACATCACCTTTGTAGTTGCGACAAATCAGCACCTGATGTATTGGAGAGAAATAGGAGACATTTCATGGGCTCATTTCAGCCATCATCTATACATCAACAGCCAAAACTGAAGCTTTAACCTGCAGACGCTTTTAAAGGGGTCATTTGTAATGAAACTCCTTCACAGGGAAGGAAATGACGTCTGCTCGCGTCATGTAACTCCTCATTTACTGATTACAAAGAATAAAAACAAATTAACGATGACAAAAGATCAGATCATACAAACATTATAGTGGTTCAGTAGACCATATCTTCACAATAAATAAAAATAAGTGTTTTCCAAACTGTTAAAACTGTTATTGTTGTTGAACTTCTGGAGCAGACAGCAACAGACGTGAAAACAGAGGATTAAAACACCAGAGTTAACAGTTACTCATGAGTGAATGTCTTATTAAACTCAATAAAAACACGTTATTAAGGCGTGTGGAATCGCTCATAATTACCTTCCCTTTAAGATCCAGCACGAACACAGCTGACGCAGACATGCTGTAATGTTCATGAAAATCACTTCCACCAGTGTTAGACCGCTACACAATTAAATGATTCAATTAATGATTCAATTAATGATTCAATGACTTTAAAGTTCGTGCTGTATCGTTCGTGTATTTAACGTTACACTCAGCAGTTCCTGTTCCTGCACGCGGCGTGATGACGTCACAGAACGCCAGGTGAAACATGACGGAGATCACGTGACTGCAGAAGAAGGGCGCGAGAGGAGACCCTCAAATATACACTTGACTCCACTAACAGAGAAACGCTTTATAGTTACACTTACGAAAATAACCCACAGAGATTACACCAAAAACAGGTTACTGTAGTTAAACCACGGTAACCAAAAAATAACCATGGTTTTGTTACAGAACTTTGGTTATATAAATCAATGTGCCAAAAAACATAGGTACTGCACTAACTGTAAACCCAATCTTAAACAATCTTAATCCACTATGATCTTATGTTGCTTTTGATAAAGTTATTATTTAATCAAGTGAATATACATGTACATGAGGTTTAATCAAAAACACAGTAAACTCTTTCTCTAAGGGGTTTTGCGTTACAATGGCATGTCTGTTTCACAGGTCCTTGCTTTAAGAAAATCTTCTGATCTTTCTGATCTTATGGGATTCAGTAACCAGCCCATGAAATTTCTTCCTTGACTGATGTCCAATAGCAACTACAAACATTCACCAAACATGTGGTGACCTGAATGAAAGAATTAAACAGGAAACACTGATCACTTTCTAATTTAATACACTTTCAGTTCAATGGTACTTGATGGTTCAGTAATCTACATACGAATATATCTCAGTTTATCATTGTCATGACGACACACAAGACACGCCTATCTGCTGTGTTACTGATGTGTAACTGATGATGTCTGGGATGGGAACACATTTATAAACTGACCAATGGACTCATCAGGATAATAATATTCTGAAAATGCCTCAGCCCTTATGCATTTCCCATATCCTCTCCATAACTGATGACTGAGAGAAAGTATTTTATTGCTGTATTTCTGTAAATAATCCATATCTCAATTCTACATTGTAGACATGTATTTAAATGGACTCTTATGATCATTACCATCAGCTAGCATCAATGGTCACTATACTAATAGAAATGCTTTTTGAATAGCCAGCCACACAGAGAACACAGCTGTTTGCTGTCTGGCTGAACAACATGCCACACGAGTGCATGTGGAATGCTGTGATGAGTGTCCTGACAGAATGTCTATATTCACCATGGCCTCACTGTGTCTTTCATGATGTACTCATCTGAGGCAATGGGCAAAATAAGCAGGAATTTTTATTTTTTTCAGGGGTTTTTGTAAAGCTTGAATTAACAATTTTGAAAGCTGGTCACTGTATAATGGGTTTTATATGTTTTATTTCCCTAAAGCAGAGTAAAACAGACACTCTCAGCCCTTAATGATGAATGGGAGGTGAGGTGGGTGGTATGGTGGTTAAAGTTCAGGGCTTTTAATGGGATCTACAGCAGCTGAGTGATCAATTCACTGAAGCAAACAATACTGCAGGTAAAAGAAATCTTTCACTGGTTCAGAGTGAAAGGAATCATCTACACATGTAACTACATAGTGAAGAATTCACTGAATTTATCTTAGCAGTGACAAACACCTGCTGAAACATCAATATTAAACACTAGTGGACCAAAATTGTTTATTTCATTCAAACATTAATTGTATAAATATGCTGTCAGTTCAGCTGTCAGACCATCAGATAAAAAACCTTCAGAAAACACTGACAATAAAACTGAGCACAAATAAAAATCAGCAATTGTAATAGAGTGAACCATCCTTCAAGGTCATTAAATGACTGTTATTATAGGCACAAATTTGGTCACACTTTTGCTTCACATTTATATATTTTTTTTGAACGATATAATACAAAAGTCAGAGAATGTCTTAAATTGACTTGAAGGTTCTGTAGTGCAGCATGACTTTTTGATGGATTTGAATTTGATACATTTTTACTATGTATATTATTACTATGTATAATATTTAAGTGTAAAAATAAAAAAATTTACACAATAAATAAGTCACAGGTTATAGGTGCATACAGGGTTAAATAAAAATATTTACAATTAAGACAAGATTCTTCATGAAGACCTAATAACAGCAAGTATAATTGAACCCCTGTGAAAACATTACACCTGCAAGAAATAGAAGCAAATGTTTCTCTGTTATTATAACAGACCAGTGAGGTCAGAGGCACGTGAATCTCTGTAAGTGACTCAATAGTTGAACAGCACAAACCCTGAGAACAGATCCACTCTGACGTTTCAAGGCATCGTGTAAATATATTGTGAGATATGACACATCTATCACATACAGAAGCATCTGAGGCACATTCAGAGATTTCACTTAATTTAGTGATAAAGCTCTTAAAGACTAGACTGAACTTCACATGCGTGAGAAACCCAGCCGCAAACAGCAACAGAAAAATCAGCAACCTCAAAATATCTTTTCATTTTGAAACGCTCATCATTATTAAAGTAACCCTGCATTTATGAAAACAAGTACATAAAAAGATATTTTTCTTGTTTGTCTGTAATCTACACAAAACAAAAACTGTGACAGTCAACAAATATAGTGCAAGAAGAGAGACAACCGTCTGCCTTCCACATAAATATAATCAATATTTACAAAGATCATTTTAAATAAACTAGTGGTAATACCTTCAATAAATGAATCCTACATGTTGTCCTGCGAGAAAATAATTTATATGTACAGCTGCATTTTTGTAATATATCCTCAAGTGTCCTCATGTAAAGAAGAGATCACATTCTCAGAAAAATCATGCGACCCAACAGTAAATCATCAACTTCAGTTGTCTTTTTACAGCTGGAGGATTTTAAATGTTTTCTGGTGCTGTGAGGCTCATCAGTTATAATATCAGTCTATAAGAAATTCATGAATGAAACCATTATTAAAAATGCAGAACTGAGCTGCAGTGTCGCCTGGAGCTGAATCACTTCCTTTCACCTCATTAAAAACACAGAGCAGCATTTCAATTCACCGGCAGCAGAGATTTCTGAAGCATCAGGCTGTTTCTTCATCCATATGGACCATTTGACACTAAGAGACAGGCAAAGAGAGAGATGACACAGAGAGAGAGAGAGAGAGAGAAAGAGAGAGGCATGCAGATGTTAAAGATGCTATTCATGCTAATCCAGCAAACAATAAACAAAACATAAATTTATTTTTTCTGCTGAACACAAAGAAAATATCAACAGTTCTGAGGCACCATTGACTTCCATAATATTTATTCCTACTATGGAAGTCAAGGGTGCCCCAAAACTGTTCACGTTACAAACATTGTTTAAAATATTTTCTTTTGTGTTTTTTATACAGGTTTGGAAGAACATGATGGTAAAGAGTAAATGATGACAGAATTTTCATTTTTTTGTGAACTGTCCCTAAGAATGTTTTACATTTATTACTTTTCTCTTGTGAACTTATAAAATATAAGCACATTTCTTCATTACTGGCATGTAAATTTCATTAATGTAATGTAAAAAATATTTAATGGTAAAATACATTATTACTAATATGTGAGATTATTTAAAATGTAACATTTATACAGCCTTTAATTTATACTGATTTTAATGAATAATATCTTTAATATATTATAAAAATATAATCTAGACAATATCTAGGACAATTTACAGTATGATGATGTAATGATAATTTAAAGAAAATCCTAAAAAAAACAACAACCAGCAGTCAAAGCTTCCAGCTAAAGCCTCACTGTCTGCCAAGGTGTGTGGGTGTCTGTGTGTCAGTGTGTTTATGTTAGTGTCAGGGTGTCTGTGTGTCTGTGTGTTTATGTTAGTGTCAGGGTGTCTGTTTTATGTTATGTCAGGGTGTCGGTCTGTGTGTCAGTGTGTTTATGTTAGTGTCAGGGTGTCTGTGTGTCAGTGTGTTTATGTTAGTGTCAGGGTGTGTGTCAGGGTGTCAGTGTGTTTATGTTAGTGTCAGGTGTCTTGTGTGTGTTTTATGTTATGTCATGTCTGTGTGTCAGTGTGTTTATGTTAGTGTCAGGTGTGTCAGTGTTTTATGTTAGTGTCAGGTTGTTCAGTGTGTTTATGTTATTCTGTCGTGTTTATGTTAGTGTTAGTGTCAGGGTGTCTTGTGTGTTTATGTTAGTGTCAGGGTTCTTGTGTCAGTGTGTTTATGTTAGTGTCATTGTCTGTGTGTCAGTGTGTTTATGTTAGTGTCGTTGTTCTTTATTTAGTGTCTGTGTGTTTATGTTAGTGTCAGGGTGTCTGTGTGTCAGTGTGTTTATGTTAGTGTCAGGGTGTCTGTGTGTCAGTGTGTTTATGTTAGTGTCAGGGTGTCTGTGTGTCAGTGTGTTTATGTTAGTGTCAGGGTGTCTGTGTGTCAGTGTGTTTATGTTAGTGTCAGGGTGTCTGTGTGTCAGTGTGTTTATGTTAGTGTCAGGGTGTCTGTGTGTCAGTGTGTTTATGTTAGTGTCAGGGTGTCTGTGTGTTTATGTTAGTGTCAGGGTGTCGTGTGTTTATGTTAGTCAGGGTGTCTGTGTGTTTATGTTAGTGTCAGGGTGTCAGTGTGTTTATGTTAGTGTCAGGGTGTCTGTGTGTCAGTGTGTTTATGTTAGTGTCAGGGTGTCTGTGTGTCAGTGTGTTTATGTTAGTGTCAGGGTGTCTGTGTGTCAGTGTGTTTATGTTAGTGTCAGGGTGTCTGTGTGTTTATGTTAGTGTCAGGGTGTCTGTGTGTCAGTGTGTTTATGTTAGTGTCAGGGTGTCTGTGTGTCAGTGTGTTTATGTTAGTGTCAGGGTGTCTTGTCAGTGTGTTTATGTTAGTGTCAGGGTGTCGTGTTTTTTTGATTTATAAAATTCAGGTGTCTGTGTGTTTATGTTAGTGTCAGGGTGTCTGTGTGCTTTATGTTAGTGTCAGGTCTGTTTTATGTTAGTGTCATTGGTGTACGTCGTGTGTTTATGTTAGTGTCAGGGTCTGTGTGTTTATGTTAAGTGTCATGTGTCAGTGTGTTTATGTTAGTGTCAGGGTGTTGTGTCAGTGTGTTTATGTTAGTGTCAGGGTGTCAATGTCAGTGTGTTTATGTTAGTGTCAGGGTGTCCGTGTGTTTATGTTTGTCGTGTCAGTGTGTTTATGTTAGTGTCAGGGTGTCTGTGTGTCAGTGTGTTTATGTTAGTGTCAGGGTTCTGTGTTTTTGTTGTCGTGTGTCAGTGTGTTTATGTTAGTGTCAGGGTGTCGTGTGTCTGTGTGTTTTTAGTGTCAGGGTGTCTGGGTGTCAGTGTGTTTATGTTAGTGTCAGGGTGTCTGTGTGTTTATGTTAGTGTCAGGGTGTGTGTCAGTGTGTTTATGTTAGTGTCAGGTGTCGTGTGTGTTTATGTTAGTGTCAGGGTGTCTGTGTGTTTATGTTAGTGTGTTGGTGTCAGGTGTTTGTTAGTGTCAGGGTGTCGTGTGTTTATGTTAGTGTCAGGGTGTCTGTGTGTTTATGTTAGTGTCAGGGTGTCTGTGTGTTTATGTTAGTGTCAGGGTGTCTGTGTGTCAGTGTGTTTATGTTAGTGTCAGGGTGTCTGTGTGTCAGTGTGTTTATGTTAGTGTCAGGGTGTCTGTGTGTCAGTGTGTTTATGTTAGTGTCAGGGTGTCTGTGTGTCAGTGTGTTTATGTTAGTGTCAGGGTGTCAGTGTGTTTATGTTAGTGTCAGGGTGTCAGTGTGTTTATGTTAGTGTCAGGGTGTCAGTGTGTTTATGTTAATGTTAGTGTCAGGGTGTCTGTGTGTTTATGTTAGTGTCAGGGTGTCTGTGTGTTTATGTTAGTGTCAGGGTGTCTGTGTGTTGTTTATGTTAGTGTCAGGGTGTCTGTGTGTCAGTGTGTTTATGTTAGTGTCAGGGTGTCAGTGTGTTTATGTTAGTGTCAGGGTGTCTGTGTGTTTATGTTAGTGTCAGGGTGTCTGTGTGTCAGTGTGTTTATGTTAGTGTCAGGGTGTCTGTGTGTCAGTGTGTTTATGTTAGTGTCAGGGGTGTCTGTGTGTCAGTGTGTTTATGTTAGTGTCAGGGTGTCTGTGTGTTTATGTTAGTGTCAGGGTGTCTGTGTGTTTATGTTAGTGTCAGGGTGTCTGTGTGTCTGTGTATCTCTTGTGAACTTATAAAATATAAGGGTGTCTGTGTGTTTATGTTAGTGTCAGGGTGTCTGTGTATCTCTTGTGAACTTATAAAATATAAGCACATTTCTTCATTACTGGCATGTAAATTTCATTAATGTAATGTAAAAATTATTTAATGGTAAAATACATTATTACTAATATGTGAGATTATTTAAAATGTAACATTTATACAGCCTTTAATTTATACTGATTTTAATGAATAATATCTTTAATATATTATAAAAATATAATCTAGACAATATCTAGGACAATTTACAGTATGATGATGTAATGATAATTTAAAGAAAATCCTAAAAAAACAACAACCAGCAGTCAAAGCTTCCAGCTAAAGCCTCACTGTCTGCCAAGGTGTGTGGGTGTCTGTGTGTCAGTGTGTTTATGTTAGTGTCAGGGTGTCTGTGTGTCAGGGTGTCTGTGTGTCAGTGTGTTTATGTTAGTGTCAGGGTGTCTGTGTGTCAGTGTGTTTATGTTAGTGTCAGGGGTGTCTGTGTGTCAGTGTGTTTATGTTAGTGTCAGGGTGTCTGTGTGTCAGTGTGTTTATGTTAGTGTCAGGGTGTCGTGTCATGTTTTATGTTAGTGTCAGGGTGTCTGTGTGTCAGTGTGTTTATGTTAGTGTCAGGGTGTGTGTTTTTCATTAGGGTGTCAGTGTCAGTGTGTTTATGTTAGTGTCAGGGTGTCTGTGTGTTTTGTTTTTGTGTCAGGGTGTCTGTGTGTCAGTGTGTTTATGTTAGTGTCAGGGTGTCTGTGTGTCAGTGTGTTTATGTTAGTGTCAGGGTGTCAGTGTGTTTATGTTAGTGTCAGGTGTCAGTGTGTTTATGTTAGTGTCAGGGTGTCAGTGTGTTTATGTTAGTGTCAGGGTGTCTGTGTGTCAGTGTGTTTATGTTAGTGTCAGGGTGTCTGTGTGTTTCTGTTAGTGTCAGGTGTCTGTGTGTTTATGTTAGTGTCAGGGTGTCTCAGTGTGTTTATGTTAGTGTCAGGGTGTCTGTGTTTATGTTAGTGTAGGTGTCTGTGTGTCTCTTGTGAACTTATCAGAATGTTTGTGTGTCAGTGTGTTTATGTTAGTGTCAGGGTGTCTGTGTGTCAGTGTGTCTTTATGTTAGTGTCAGGGTGTCTTGTGTTTATGTTAGTGTCATGTCTTTGTGTCAGTGTGTTTATGTTAAGTGTCAGGGTGTCTGTGTGTTTATGTTAGTGTCAGGGTTCGTGTCAATGTGTTTATGTTAGTGTCAGGGTGTCTTGTGTCAGTGTGTTTATGTTAGTGTCAGGGTGTCTGTGTGTCAGTGTGTTTTTGTTAGTGTCAGGGTGTAGTGTGTTTATGTTAGTGTCAGTGTCAGTGTTTATGCCAGTGTCAGGGTGTTTTAGTTAGTGTCAGGGTGTCTGTGTGTTTATGTTAGTGTCAGGGTGTCTGTGTGTCAGTGTGTTTATGTTAGTGTCAGGGTGTCAGTGTGTTTATGTTAGTGTCTGTGTGTCAGTGTGTTTATGTTAGTGTCAGGGTGTCTGTGTGTCAGTGTGTTTATGTTAGTGTCAGGGTGTCTGTGTGTCAGTGTGTTTATGTTAGTGTCAGGGTGTCTGTGTGTCAGTGTGTTTATGTTAGTGTCAGGGTGTCTGTGTGTCAGTGTGTTTATGTTAGTGTCAGGGTGTCTGTGTGTCAGTGTGTTTATGTTAGTGTCAGGGTGTCAGTGTGTTTATGTTAATGTTAGTGTCAGGGTGTCAGTGTGTTTATGTTAGTGTCAGGGTGTCAGTGTGTTTATGTTAGTGTCAGGGTGTCAGTGTGTTTATGTTAGTGTCAGGGTGTCAGTGTGTTTATGTTAGTGTCAGGGTGTCAGTGTGTTTATGTTAGTGTCAGGGTGTCTGTGTGTCAGTGTGTTTATGTTAGTGTCAGGGTGTCTGTGTGTTTATGTTAGTGTCAGGGTGTCTGTGTGTCAGTGTGTTTATGTTAGTGTCAGGGTGTCTGTGTGTTTATGTTAGTGTCAGGGTGTCAGTGTGTTTATGTTAGTGTCAGGGTGTCTGTGTGTCAGTGTGTTTATGTTAGTGTCAGGGTAAGTTTCATTAATGTGTGTCAGGGTGTCGTGTGTGTTTATGTTAGTGTCAGGGGGTCTGTGTGTCAGTGTGTTTATGTTAGTGTCAGGGTGTCTGTGTGTCAGTGTGTTTTAATGTTAGTGTCAGGGTGTCTAGTGTGTTTATGTTAGGGTGTCATGTGGTGTCTGTGTGTCAGTGTGTTTATGTTAGTGTCAGGGTGTCAGTGTGTCAGTGTGTTTATGTTAGTGTCAGGTGTCTGTGTGTCAGTGTGTTTATGTTAGTGTCAGTGCCTAGTGTGTCAGTGTGTTTATGTTAGTGTCAGGGTGTCTGTGTGTCAGTGTGTTTATGTTAGTGTCAGGGTGTCTGTGTGTCAGTGTGTTTATGTTAGTGTCAGGGTGTCTGTGTGTCAGTGTGTTTATGTTAGTGTCAGGGTGTCTGTGTGTCAGTGTGTTTATGTTAGTGTCAGGGTGTCTGTGTGTCAGTGTGTTTATGTTAGTGTCAGGGTGTCTGTGTGTCAGTGTGTTTATGTTAGTGTCAGGGTGTCTGTGTGTTTATGTTAGTGTCAGGGTGTCAGTGTGTTTATGTTAGTGTCAGGGTGTCTGTGTGTTTATGTTAGTGTCAGGGTGTCTGTGTGTCAGTGTGTTTATGTTAGTGTCAGGGTGTCTGTGTGTCAGTGTGTTTATGTTAGTGTCAGGGTGTCAGTTGTTTATGTAGGTGTCAGTGTGTCTTTTTATGTTAGTGTCAGGGTGTCAGTGTGTTTGTGTTTGTCAGGGTGTCAGTGTGTTTATGTTAGTGTCAGGGTGTCTGTTGTGTCAGGTGTCAGTGTGTTTATGTTAGTGTCAGGTGTCTGTGTGTCAGTGTGTGTCAGGGTGTCAGTGTGTTATGTTAGTGTCAGGTGGTGTGTCAGGTGTCTTGTGTTTATGTTAGTGTCAGGGTGTCTGTGTGTGTTTATGTTAGTGTCAGGGTGTCCCTGTGTGTCAGTGTGTTTATGTTAGTGTCAGGGTGTCTGTGTGTCAGGGTGTTTATGTTAGTGTCAGGGTGTCTGTGTGTCAGTGTGTTTATGTTAGTGTCAGGGTGTCGTGTCAGTGTGTTTTGTTAGTGTCAGGGTGTCTGTGTGTCAGTGTTTTTGTTGTGTCAGTGTCAGGGTGTGTGTCTGTGTGTTTATGTTAGTGTCAGGGTGTCTGTGTGTCAGTGTGTTTATGTTAGTGTCAGGGTGTCTGTGTGTCAGTGTGTTTATGTTAGTGTCAGGGTGTCTGTGTGTTTATGTTAGTGTCAGGGTGTCTGTGTGTCAGTGTGTTTATGTTAGTGTCAGGGTGTTTGTGTGTCAGTGTGTTTGTGTGTCAGTGTGTTTATGTTAGTGTCAGGGTGTCTGTGTGTTTATGTTAGTGTCAGGGGTGTGTGTTTATGTTAGTGTCAGGGTGTCTGTGTGTCAGTGTGTTTATGTTAGTGTCAGGGTGTCTGTGTGTTTATGTTAGTGTCAGGGTGTCTGTGTGTCTGTGTATCTCTTGTGAACTTATAAAATATAAGGGTGTCTGTGTGTTTATGTTAGTGTCAGGGTGTCTGTGTGTCAGTCTCTTGAACTTGTAAAATGTGCACATTTCTTCATTACTGGCATGTAAATTTCATTAATGTAATGTAAAAGTTATTTAATGGTAAAATACATTATTACTAATATGTGAGATTATTTAAATTAACATTTATACGCCTTCTTTTCGATTTTAAATTTCTTATATATTATAAAAATATTCTAACATCTGCATTACAGATGATGATTAATGATATTTATACTCCGAACCCGCCAAGGTGTGGGTGTCTGTGTGTCAGTGTGTTTATGTTAGTGTCAGGGTGTCTGTGTGTCAGGGTGTCTGTGTGTCAGGGTGTCTGTGTGTCAGGGTGTTTATGTTAGTGTCAGGGGTGTCTGTGTGTCAGTGTGTTTATGTTAGTGTCAGGGGTGTCTGTGTGTCAGTTTGTTTATGTTAGTGTCAGGGGTGTCTGTGTGTCAGTGTGTTTATGTTAGTGTCAGGGTGTCTGTGTGTCAGTGTGTTTATGTTAGTGTCAGGGTGTCTGTGTGTCAGTGTGTTTATGTTAGTGTCAGGGTGTCTGTGTGTCAGTGTGTTTATGTTAGTGTCAGGGTGTCGGTGTGTCAGGGTGTCGGTGTGTCAGGGTGTCTGTGTGTCAGGGTGTCTGTGTGTCAGGGTGTCTGTGTGTCAGGGTGTCTGTGTGTTTATGTTAGTGTCAGGGTGTCGGTGTGTCAGGGTGTCGGTGTGTCAGGGTGTCGGTGTGTCAGGGTGTCGGTGTGTCAGGGTGTCGGTGTGTTTATGTTAGTGTCAGGGTGTCAGGGTGTCGGTGTGTCAGTGTGTTTATGTTAGTGTCAGGGTGTCGGTGTGTTTATGTTAGTGTCAGGGTGTCGGTGTGTCAGTGTGTTTATGTTAGTGTCAGGGTGTCTGTGTGTCAGTGTGTTTATGTTAGTGTCAGGGTGTCGGTGTGTCAGTGTGTTTATGTTAGTGTCAGGGTGTCGGTGTGTCAGTGTGTTTATGTTAGTGTCAGGGTGTCGGTGTGTCAGGGTGTCTGTGTGTCAGGGTGTCTGTGTGTCAGGGTGTCTGTGTGTCAGGGTGTCTGTGTGTCAGGGTGTCGGTGTGTTTATGTTAGTGTCAGTGTGTCAGGGTGTCGGTGTGTCAGGGTGTCGGTGTGTCAGGGTGTCGGTGTGTCAGGGTGTCGGTGTGTCAGGGTGTCGGTGTGTCAGGGTGTCGGTGTGTCAGGGTGTCGGTGTGTCAGGGTGTCGGTGTGTCAGGGTGTCGGTGCGTTTATGTTTGTGTCAGGGTGTCGGTGTGTCAGGGTGTCGGTGTGTTTATGTTTGTGTCGGGGTGTCAGTGTGTCAGGGTGTCGGTGTGTCAGGGTGTCGGTGTCTGGTTTGGGGGGTAGAATATTTAGTTTGTACAGTATGAAAGTCATTATGTCTATGGGAATTGTCCACAAAATATAAAAACCTAGTGTGTGTGTTCAGACTGTGAAGATGTTTCAGTAAATGTTGGTGTGTCATACCGATGGATACAAGTATCCGTCCAGACTGGGGCTCCTGAAGATGTGCACTGTGTCGTCTGTTGTCTTCTGGT
Source organism: Chromobotia macracanthus (assembly GCA_036877525.1). Classification (NCBI taxonomy): domain Eukaryota; kingdom Metazoa; phylum Chordata; class Actinopteri; order Cypriniformes; family Botiidae; genus Chromobotia; species Chromobotia macracanthus. The sequence goes on from JAZGTH010000131.1 coordinate 752,908, forward strand.
ACACTGGGTTGGTGAAGTGGATTGTGTTTGTGTTTTTTAGACGCCAGTGTCTCCATAGAAACACGCCACCAAACACCATCAAGCACAAGGCAACTGAGACAGACAAGACGGTTAATTCACAGTGGTTTGGTCAATGGGGGTGGTATGTTTGTGTCACATGACAGTGCTGATTCACTGACCTATAGGAAGAGTGACATACAGGATTGTGGGATGCTGGGAAGGGCTGGAGATCGGCTGCTGTACTTCATTAATGCCTGTAAAACCCAACAAACATTCAGGGAGTAAACCTCTCTGTAATGTACGCAGGGGTCCAAAATTACCACAGTTAATTTTCATTAGCCGTGAAACTGTATTTTATATTATTTTCATGAAAAATATTATTCTTTGATTATTTTTTATTCTATCTTTGACGGCATCACTATTGACTGTTTGTCTCATGTATAAGAGTGAGAAACAAATAGCAGATCGTACATCAACACACATCAGGAGTTTTGTTTATGGTGATTACATGGTGAATCAGACAAAACCTCCTAGACAATTTTCTGACGTTAGAAGACTCATAAATCATGACATGCTTCCATCAGTAAGCAATTGTACGTCTTTGATTTAATTTGCTTATGTCACCTCTATCAGAATGTCTTTCTTCCAATTAGACTGAGATCATGTATAATTTTATGAGTTGTAATTTTACTGTGAGTGGTCACACATCACACAGCAGAACAAGATCTCACCCCTCAGAGAGTCTGTTTGTGTGGGGCTTTCACTCAGAGTCTCCTGGTTCTGATGGTGAGATGCTGTTCTTCTAAATGGAGCACTAGCTGTCGTGGATAACAGGGATGCCTGTCTGGTAGTTTTGGCTTCTGGTGAAGGTGCTGTGCTGTTTGCACCTACATAAAAAACAAACGTTGGTGACCATCGTAATGAAACCATGTGACATAAATCAAGGGCAGAAACATCACAACATACCTGAGACACACGTTCTCAAGTCTGCAGCCAGGGTCATGTGATCAGGACACACACATGTGTATTTGGGAGAACGAGTGTTAATCTGTGGTGCCGGCAGACAGAGAAACTCACAGCCACCGTTTACAAGCTCTGCCCCCCTGCACCAGTTCTGCCCTGTAACACACCAGTGACAACTGGTCATAGGAGGCATGTGTTCACAGCCTTCACAGCATCTGTGTGTGTGCGTGTGTGTACCAACTTGTATGGGGACAAATTTGTACAAATTGAGAAAACAAACTTAGGTTTAGGGGTAAGGTTAGTGTTGGGGGGATGGAATATACAGTAAGTACAGCATAAAAACCATTATGATCATGGAATGTCCCCATAAAACATGGAAACTCAGCATGGGTGATTGTGTGTATGTGTGCGCGTAAGTTTATGTGATTGTTTGTGTGTCTGCTCACCTGCAGGTTGTTTTAGGCTGTGATACATCACAATATCTTCAGGTGATTGTAGATGTTGTGCTACAGCTGTGATGTCTTGCCCCGTCAAGCGGTTTGCGCTCCAGATGCCATTGTTGGACACATCAGTCCAGAAAACTTTCTCCTGATGAGACAGATCCAAACATTCAGTGCTGTGATGTCATTCACCATCACATCAGGCACATACACACATCAGACAGACGCGCACACACCAGACAGACGCGCACACACCAGACAGACGCGCACACACCAGACAGACGCGCACACACACCAGACAGACGCGCACACACACCAGACAGACGCGCACACACCAGACAGACGCGCACACACCAGACAGACGCGCACACACCAGACAGACCCGCACACACACACCAGACAGACACACACACACCACACACACCAGACAGACGCGCACACACCAGACAGACCCACACACATCAGACAGACACACACACACACCAGACAGACCCACACACACACACACACACACCAGACAGACCACACACACACACATCAGACAGACCCACACACACACACATCAGACAGACCACACACACACACACACATCGCACACACACACATCAGACAGACCCACACACACACACACATCAGACAGACCCCACACACACATCAGACAGATCCACACACACACATCAGACAGACCCACACACACATCAGACAGACCCACACACACACATCAGACAGACCCACACACACACACACATCAGACAGACCCACACACACACATCAGACAGACCCACACCTAACCCTAACCCACACACACACACATCAGACAGACCCACACACACACACACATCAGACAGACCCACACACACACACACATCAGACAGACCCACACACACACACACATCAGACAGACCCACACACACACACACACCAGACAGACCCACACACACACACACCAGACACACACACCAGACACACACACACACACCAGACACACACACACACCAGACACACACACACACCAGACACACACACACACCAGACACACACACACACACACATCAGACAGACCCACACCTAACCCTAACCCACACACACACACATCAGACAGACCCCCACACACACACACACACATCAGACAGACCCCCACACACACACACACACACCAGACACACACACACACCAAACACACACACACACCAGACACACACACACACCAGACACACACACACACCAGACACACACACACACCAGACACACACACACACCAGACACACACACACACCAGACACACACACACATCAAACACGCACCAGACATTAGGGTTGCTGCGGTGAAGAAATAATATTATTATATATTAGTTTAATTATAGTTTAAATATGTACTGGGGAGGGATTATTAGATAATGGTTTAAGTTTCAGGAATGAGAATTTTATATGTAACATTGCTATCATTGTTCTCATTACAGAGAAACACTAATCCATAATATTAAGCCTTTAAAATATAAATTAAGCACACACATAAAGCAATCTGTGAGACACTGGCAAAAGTAATGATTATGAATGTCAGAACAAAATAAAAGGCCTATGCATGATATAAAAAAATTATTTACATTACTTTATAGTAATAAATAAAAGATACAGCAGCAGATACTACATCAACATACACAATTATCTAACGTCATTGTTTTTCTTCTTCTGTCTTTTGTGATGAGAAATGAACACCAGACATTTTGAGCTGCTTAACATTTAGCACTTTGCATTTAAATTTTGGGCTCTTCTGCAATTTTGTACATGGTACAGAATTTAGATGTGTCATGTATCGTAAGTCACATTAAGTGTTTTAGGACACGAGTTTGTTGACTGAAAGGGGGCAGCTCCACACTGCGGTTGCGGTTGGCTTGTCAATAGCATGGTATTACAACATTGTGGTTATCACGACAGCCCTACCAGACACACCACACACATCAGAAACACATACACACCTCAAACACGGTGAGTGAGAGTGGGTGTGGCAACTTGTGTTCATCAGAGATGAGGGTATGGCGTTCTCCTCCGCTCACACTGACACTGGAGAGCGTGTGCAGCTTTGAATCGACCCAGTACAGACGCTGGTTCAACACATCTGAAAACAAACACACCACATCAGCACATCTGTGTGAGCTTCACACACACATTCAACCTGAACACACATCTGTCTCACCCAGAGCGATGCCATTGGGCCAGACGATGTTCTCCATGACCAGAGGTGTCCGGTCGGCTCCATTCAGGCCACACCTCTCGATCCGTGCAGACTCGCCCCAATCCGTCCAGAACATGAAGCACACACACACACACACACACACACACACAAGTGACATTACGCCCGTGTGGGTAGTTTATTTCTGTCATACATATTCTTTACAAAACCACTTTACCAGCGACAGAAACATTTTATTCACAAGTTCACATAAAATGTAATCAGAAATGCTCATAAATGCATATTTGGCTTGCTGTCTGGGTTGAGGGCTCCGAGCTCAGAATTTGACCCGAACCCAGAGTACTCCCCCATCCTTAGCTCTGGCAGATACCAGCCAAGAGTGAGGTGATGGGGTGGTGGAGGGAAGCTGCAAAACTGTCATGGGACAGAGGTGAGGGACGGCTATATACGCTCCTCCTTATTAAAAGCTATAAATCATTTATGCTTCTACCTTATTGCTTTTACAGAACTTTGACGGTTATTCTTTTAGCAGACACTTTTATTCAAAATGACTTACAAATGAAAAAACATGTAACATTTTGACTAAAAAGCCAACATTAAGCCTAGTCCACACACACAGCAATGTTTACAAGGAACAGAACTAAGGCTAGAGAAAGATGAATGATATAGAAGACAAAGGGATATTCTTTATTATTAATAAACAGTTCAACTGTTTACAGTTGACATTTAGAGTTAGTTAAGCTGACATTCAGATTTTGAGGAAGTTTTTGACTCACTTTCTCTGGGGGTCGAGGACAATCGCGCGAGGATTCTGCAACCCTTCTCTGACGAGAGTCTTGCGTTTGAAACCATCTGTGGTTGCCACAGAAATGGTTCCCAACTCACTGTCTGTCCAGTAGATGTTCCCATGGATCCAATCCACAGCCAGTCCCTCAGGGGCCGAGATCTGACTGTCAATCACAGTGCTGTGGTGCGCGGGGTCATCAGCCAGTGTGCTACAACACACAAATCAGACAATTTTTAGTGTTGTACATTATATACTATATTTACACACCAATCACAAGCAAGTGTTGTGACTGGTGCATGCCAGAGCATGCTAAGGGTCATGTGACACCTCTCACCTGAAGATCTTTCTCTGGCTGACATCAGACCAGAAGATCCTGCCATTAGGAATGTCCACGTCTAATGCCACCACGTTCTTCTGCTGCTGGACCACAGCTGTGTACTCCTTGCTGTACAGCATCATCTTCCTCACCTCATGACGTGTGCTGAAGAGCAGAAACCCCTCAGATCCTGTGAAAAGAGCCCGACAGCACCAACCAATCACACATTGATTATACTGAGCGTGTCACACATTCTAACGATCATCTATAATTAGGGCAGGGTGATTTTTCAGAGTCATTCGAATGTTTTTTTTTTAATCAAGGTGTCGTTATTTTAAATAAAACTACTAAAGCATGCATCCAATTACATACATTGTCAATACAATGGTAGAAGAATTAAGAGTCAATATTTCCCGACCACATAATGGCGTGCCTGATTAACCGCGCATGTGTGGGCGCGCTCTGTGTAGAAACGTAGAGCATAACATCATGGAGACGGATGGCTTTGTACGTCAGCATGACCTTCAGCATGGCCGAAGAAAGATAGCAACGTTTCCTCAGTGGTTTGGAAATAGTTCGGATTTAAGAGGTCAAATGTCAAACAATGTCAAAGTGCAAAATATGCCAAAAATCAGTGGCAACCGGCAGTGACAGCACAACTAATTTATTCCAGTATTTGCGACAGAGACACTAAGTCGAATGGGAAGAATGCATTAAAATAAGAAATGAAAACATGACATGTTGAGTTGACTGAGATAACAGAATGTTTACATTGGTTAAATTGTGGCATTTTCTATGTTTGCTTTGATATTTCATTCATATCATTTTATTTATAACTTTGCAATAAAAAAATACAACTTTTCTTAACCAGATGGTTTTTCAAAGTTACTAATAGAGAATGTTATTTCAATCTTGTAATTATCTTTTATGTTGGCTTGTAAAACATTTTTAAAAAAAAATCTAAATCGTGAATCGGTCAAGAATTCTGAAAAAATAGAAATTTTATTTTTTTGCCATATCGCTCAGCCCAGTGTTATGTGTTTGACACACACTTACATCCAAAGTCTTTCACAAGTTTGCACTAACATGTAATCAGAAATTATCATAAATGCATGTTTGGCAGAATTTGGCCTGAACCCAGAGTACTCCCCCCATACATGACTTAGATGCCAGCCGAGAGTGAGGTGATGGGGTGGTGGAGGGATGCTGCAAAACTGTCATGAGACAGAGGTGAGGGACGGCTATATACACACCCCGTGTGATGATGGTCGGATTACATGACCATGATCAGGGTCTGTTAGCATGAAGCTACAAACAGCCCATATTCCTTCAGTTTACACTCATCTGTGATGATCTATGATGACAAACGTACCTGTAACAGCCCTGCAGTCTCTGGTCATGTGATCTACTTCATATCCTTCATGACACTGACACTTAAAGCTGCCCATCAGGTTGATGCAGATCTGACTGCAGGCATCTGCATCTGCACACTCATCCACGTCTGCAGGAAACACACAGTGATCACACACACATTTCAACAGAAGGCTCTGAATCCACAGCACAGATACTCACCTTCACAGTGTGTGCGGTTCCTCAGACGATATCCCTCAGGACACACACACTCATAGCCCATCTTTAGATCATTACACTTGTGTGAGCAGCCACCATTATCCTGAAGACACTCGTTATGGTCTACACACATGCACACACACACAGACACACACGATTATTATTTACCTCATTAATATCATTCAGACATTCGTATTTGACAATACAAAAGGAAAACTGATGTCCTGTCATGTGATCAAAGCTGACAGATCAATGAATCAATGTGAGACAATTCACTTGACTTAAACATGATTTAAACAGAAGACTGAGATTATGGTGAAACTCACTACAGTCTCTGACAGGCTCATCTGACCAATCACGGCAGTCTCTCAGCCCGTCACACACTTTATCAACACTGATGCATTCGCCACTGCGACATTTAAACCTGTTCGGCCCATTACACCTGCTTACTGCAGAGAGAAAGAGAAAGAAAGAGAGAGAGAAAAGAGAGAGAGAGACAGTCACTAACACTAATGCTGTGTGTTAGGGGCCCCTGACTCACTCACCTCTTGGGGGACCTAAAGTTTCACTGAACTCAACAGGAACAACTGAGACAGTTTGATTTTCTGTAAAAAAAAGAACCAATAAAAATAACTCAATTGGCCTCACCAATAATGCAGTCCATCTCATCACTGCCATCCAAACAATCCGGGTTTCCGTCACACTGACGGATTCCTGGGATACAGCTGCCATCTTTACAGACAAACTCATCTGGGTGGCAGGTGGGCATGGCTACAACAAACATCAAACATAAGAAATCTCCACCAAAAAGTCACATGCAGCCAAATTCAGTTCTACAGCAACACTAATGTTCTTAAACAGATTTACAAATGAGAGTTTCAGACTCACTGCAGTTGTCCTCGTCTGACCGATCGTTGCAGTCGAACCCTCCGTCACACCTCCAGCTGCTGTGGATGCATTCACCGCTGCCACACAGAAACTCGTGAGACCTGCATGCCACCCATGAGCGATGGACCACCCCAGAGCCACAGTTCTGTGGCCACTCATCCGACCCGTCTGTGCAGTCGGGGTCCCCATCACAGGCCCAGAGACGAGGCATGCATACAGAGTTGTTGCACTGAAAAGAGGTGGGGCTACAAGTGGGGGTGGGGCAGGAAGCTTCATCGCTGCCGTCATCACAGTCAGAATCCTCATCACACACAAATGAAAGCGACACACACTGGCCGCTTGTACAGCGAAACTCGCCATCTGTGCAATTTTTCAGAACTGAAATGACACCCGGATAAAACTACATCACACAAAGCTCGAAGCTGTCAAATATTAAATACATTTTTTTTTATCTGTTCAGTTATGTATGTGGAACAGTTGGTTCTGTGCACTAGCCTTCCTAAAGTTGTATTTACCACAGCCCTGCTCATCTGCTCCATTCTCACAGTCAGCTTTGCCATCACAGCGCCACCTGGAGGACACACACTGATTGAGACGCCCCCCGCAGCTGAACTGTCCCGTCAAACACGTCTTTTCTTCTGTGAACAGCGTTTGTGTGTTACCAATTTTATAAGGACACATGCTGGAGCTTTATAAGAGTCTTATGCAGGTTTATTGTGGTTTACAGAAGTGTGTGAAGTTCAATGAGGTTCATGAAGGTTTATGACTCACTGCAGGATGCAAGAAGTTCATCAGTTCCATCTCCGCAGTCGTCTGTGTCATCACACACCCAGTGACTGGTGATGCATTTCCCATTTCCACACCTGAACTGCTCCTGACTGCACACCGCTGCACCTGAGACAACACGCAAGCAGCACACACAAACAACACTTTTACACCTGCACTATAAATGCCCCTTTCTCCACTCTTATCTACGGAAGCTTTTAGTGAGATACAATTACAGTAGCATCACATTCATCTGAGATTTATTGATGGTGTGAGAATTCAGATATCTGTAGTATCTGTAATAAAAATGTTTAAAATGTCAGAATGCTGGAATTTGACCTTAAATTCCTCTCATAAAGGACATCAGTTACTGCTTAACAACTACCACAATAGAGAGAATGACAGAGAGAGACAGTGAGACCTTTGTTGTGTAGTCACACCAGTGACTGAGTGTACTGTGTCTTTAAGACAATACCAGAGGTGGAGTTTAATAATCACACCACCAGTTGCTCACCCGTCTCTATGGCAACATCTGCATAATTCAGATACAGTGAAGATTAAAGGGCGGAGCTTACTGGAAAATATTCAGCTGCTGACTGCAGGAGCTAATACTGTGTTTAACCAAAGTATTTACATCACTGTGATAAATATAAACAACTACATTAAACTAAATACTAAACGGGGAAATCATGGCCTAATAGTCAGAGAGTCAGACTTGTAACCCAAAGGTTGCTGGTATGATTCTGACAGCTGGCAGGAAACGACTGAACTGTGTGTGTTCATGACTACACACTGGATGGGTTAAATGCAGAGGTCACATTTCAGGTATGGGTTACAGTGCATTGACAAATGTCACTTTCACTTCACTACAACTAATCACATCTCTCAGAGAAGTGATGATGAATCTCTCTCACTGACACACACTCAGCAAACATTAACAATGTGGCTTTGATTGTTTCTGATACACCGTGTGAATCACACCGTTTTACTCTTCAGATGATCACGAATATGAATGACTGATGTCCGTGTGCCATCATCAGGTGTGTCAGGTGAGAACCTCTCTGTGTTAAACTGGATAATCCACTTTCTGTGAAACTCCTGCAGTGAACGTTATCGCAACACTGAAACTGAACTAACCTGCTCAAGAACCTGGACAACATCAGCGCCCAACCCTTCAGTGTCAGAAGAACCTGGACAACATCAGCGCCCAACCCTTCAGTGTCAGAAGAACCTGGACAACATCAGCGCCCAACCCTTCAGTGTCAGAAGAACCTGGACAACATCAGCGCCCAACCCTTCAGTGACAGAAGAACCTGGACAACATCAGCGCCCAACCCTTCAGTGACAGAAGAACCTGGACAACATCAGCGCCCAACCCTTCAGTGTCAGAAGAACCTGGACAACATCAGCGCCCAACCCTTCAGTGTCAGAAGAACTGTCAGAAGAACCTGGACAACATCAGCGCCCAACCCTTCAGTGTCAGAAGAACCTGGACAACATCAGCGCCCAACCCTTCAGTGACAGAAGAACCTGGACAACATCAGCGCCCAACCCTTCAGTGACAGAAGAACCTGGACAACATCAGCGCCCAACCCTTCAGTGACAGAAGAACCTGGACAACATCAGCGCCCAACCCTTCAGTGACAGAAGAACCTGGACAACATCAGCGCCAACCCTTCAGTGACAGAAGAACCTGGACAACATCAGCGCCCAACCCTTCAGTGACAGAAGAACCTGGACAACATCAGCGCCCAACCCTTCAGTGACAGAAGAACCTGGACAACATCAGCGCCCAACCCTTCAGTGACAGAAGAACCTGGACAACATCAGCGCCCAACCCTTCAGTGTCAGAAGAACCTGGACAACATCAGCGCCCAACCCTTCAGTGTCAGAAGAACCTGGACAACATCAGCGCCCAACCCTTCAGTGTCAGAAGAACCTGGACAACATCAGCGCCCAACCCTTCAGTGACAGAAGAACCTGGACAACATCAGCGCCCAACCCTTCAGTGACAGAAGAACCTGGACAACATCAGCGCCCAACCCTTCAGTGACAGAAGAACCTGGACAACATCAGCGCCCAACCCTTCAGTGACAGAAGAACCTGGACAACATCAGCGCCCAACCCTTCAGTGTCAGAACGCGCATCGTGCACGCGTCGCATGCGTCAAACCAATTAAAAATCAAAATGTTTGAAGAATATGCGCGTTTAAACACGAAACTTCATCTAATTACTTTCTATATAAATAATATCAAAAGTGCGAGTAAAACCCAAAGTTACAGTCCGTCAGTTTAACGAGAGAACAGAGAGATCATCAGTGTGACCCTGCGGTCACTCACTGACACTTACCGGATCCGCGGAGACACTGAAGCAGAACAAGCGACAACAGACCCAGCCGAACCCTGATCGAAATCATCTGCGCTGCGGTTCCGGGCGGGTTCTGTCCGATCCCAGATACGACGTCGTTCAAGTTTCAAGCGGAAGCAGCAGCTTGAATGAGACCGTGACTTTATGCTCAGTGATGGGGATCAATTCTGTTCGAAAGAACCCGACCCATTTGAAAGAAGCCCTCGGGGGGCGTGGCTTTACCAGTGGCGTGATATTTGAAATGAGCTGCGTCATCGCACTATGGGCGGAGCCTCGGCGGCACATCACGTCCTCTTATCTGACTTTCACACCCGGGCCGCTTCCGCACGTAGATAAGAGACCCGAATGAGCCACACAAGAGCCACGCGTGTCTGTGTTAAAATTCACCAGCTGTGAGTCTGCTAAATACACATATATGTTTAACGTTTACATTTACAGACCAGTTATTAGTGATAGTTTGAGCACCCCTCAAGTCAGGCCACACTAATGAGTCCCCCTCAAGAGTCCCCCAGGGGCCAAAACTCCCACACCATCTTACTGCAAAACCAGCTCAGTACCGCCCTATTCTATTAAGAGTAAGATATAAATATTTATCATACCCTCAGATATCAAACTGAAAACAATAATATTTCTCAGAAATAAGGATCTGACATGGATTAGCTGAATCATGGACACTAGTACACAAACGGGACGTCTATGACAAACAGATGTCTATAATATCTTAATACTTTGGAATGCAGAATTGTGGTTTGGTATAATTAGCGCTATACTGTATAATTGCTTGTAAGAGCTAGTTTCATGTCGCAAATAATTTCAACATATATGGTCTATTTGCTTAATAGCAGAATAATGTACAGATCTTCCTGTTGTTTTTTTGACTTACTTTAACATTACCTAACCCTAACCCTTCAACACATAACATCACCTGATCTTCCTCTCTACCAGAGACAATGGACAGAAGGTTTGAAGATGTGTAACTGGCTTATATTGATTGTCACGTGGGATGGAAATATTGTCTTTTCGCATATTTAGAGTCACTTCTGTGCTCAGTGAAAACAGTGTTCAAAAATGCCTTATGAGTTAAAAACATGCTCATATGCAGCTTATGTTTCTCAACCTCAGTTTTCACTGTGAGAACTACAGAGTGCAGGAATGTGAAGCAGAATGTTCTGAGAGATTTGTGATCTCAGTTTGCTATGAGTGGAATCTTGAAATATCTGTTGGGTGACATCAGGAATGAGACTTAGCAAAACTCACAGATGACAAACAAACACACAAAGACCTCAGACCTCCTGATTCTGTTACAGTTGAGCCCTTCCTCAGACCTCCTCTGCTCCTCACAGGAGATCATGGTTGGAGGTGGGGGGCATTAGGATTGCTTTGTGTTCTTGTTTTACCAGTGCTGTCAAATTCAGATGCTGTAATTCAGAATAGTGTGATGAGGAGGTGTGAATTATTACAGCTATATTTACTACACTGGCTACATAAGATTTCCTAAGATTCCCTGCATTGCACCAAAAATGCATCCAGTCATTTCACTTGAAATTAGTCATTTTCATTCAGAGGTTTGCAGATGTTGATTATGAGTTTTAGAATTTTAAAATCTGTTGTGGATGAAATTCAGATTATGTGAGGCAGTTATAAGCATTTATAATGGGTGAAATGAAAGATTTATTATACAAAATGAAAGATATGAGGGCCAGTTATGTGTTATTATGAGATGGCTGGTCATTACGGAAGACACAGATCTGTGTGTGTGTGTGTGTGTGGTTACACTCAATATGTATATAGTATGCAGTTTGGCCTTTTAGAGCAATTTAATAATCAGTCAGTGTAACCAGTAATAAAGGTCACTTAAAGGTCACCTAACCCTTAATATACTTTTATAAATTTATTATGCTGATATATTACAATGATATTATTTAATTTTGTGCCATACTTTCTCTGGCCAATGGCCTGCTTGGACTTATGACGTCTATCAAGAATAGTCGTGCTGCCACCTGCAGGTGATTAGTCTGAATTACACAGCAAATCATCACGCCGTCGACTCTTTGACACAGTAAGAAAATATCTAGAGAAAATATAAACAAACACAGAGAAAAGCTTTAATGTTTATTGGGGTATCTAATGAATTAAATATAAGCCCCAGATACAAACCCACATTCGCTACACTTACTGCACATGCGATTTTAAAGCTGCTAGAAATAACACGACGTGGAGCAGATCAGTTTTAATACACCTGATAAACGTCAGCAGACACTGCTAATCTATAACATATATAACACACGCTAGTGAACATGCCGCATCTGTCACAGCAAACAAATCTCAGGCTGTTTACATTATAACTGCTACACACTGAACATGCGTTCTGTTAGTACCACACTTCAGTTACACTGCAATTTTACTCAATGGTTTAACAGATGATCACAAATGTTGTTTTCCTAAAACACTACAGTCTAATATTCAGTGTCACAGAAACAATACATCTAAATGCAGCTTCTTCACTTGTGAACTCTCAGCATCACTACCAGATCAAACATCTACAGACACAAATGTTAATATAGTCAGAACAATCCTTTCTTTTCAAATGTTAGATGATAAATATGTGAATTTAGAATTTTATTTGGGTTTCAGGTGTGGTATTTTGGGTTAGTTTTGTTTCAGATCTTTGATGGTGTTGAAGACCGACTGTGGACCAAATTCTTCATCCTTGCTCATCTTCACTGGCGCTGTTGGATCGATCCTGAACACAACCAACAACACAAGCAACATGTAGTCAATTACAGAAAGGTGTGTGCATCTTTCTGTCTGTGTGTGTGAGTGTCTTTGTGTATCTCACATCCTCCTGCTCCTCATCTGTATCGTTCGCTAACAACAGGTTTGGCTCGTGTTCTCACGGTTCTCCTTCGTCCTCGGCCTCGTTCCTCACTTCTGTCCTTATGACTCAATTTAATCTTCACCTTCACTAATCGAGCTGTTACAATCACACACAGACACACATTTAAGTTTACTTAAATTACTGTTACTGGTCCGAGCAGAAAACATCTGACCTGATTAACCATTGACCAATGAGCTTCTTCTCACCCTGAACAGCAGACAAAACATCTTCCTGCTCAGATCTGATCCAAACCTTTTCCCCAGTAAACACAAAGCCACATTTCACAAACACTGAAGGTTGTACATGATGTTTGTGTTTGCAAGTATTTGGTGTTTTTTGTAAATTCTCACTGAACATTTACACCAAATACATAATCACTGAACACAGTACAATGAAGAATGACTCAATACATTCAAATATATAATTAATGACAGTCATTTTGAGGGGTCAGTGAGATGCCAACTTAATGAAAAACAGAGTGTTACTGACTCTCTGAATCTGAACCTTCATCTTCATCATCTTCCTCACTTTCCTCTCCATCACTCTCTTCTTCTGTCTCGATCTTCTGACGCAGACTGGTGAAGACCGACTGCAGCACAATAGAGTCCTCATAGATCTGGCGCACACACACACACAAACACAGGCACACACACACACATCGTGAGAGTAAGCACACACACATATATACATTTGTGTATGTGTTACGGTAGGTTTTCGTGTGTTTATGTTTCCCTAAGATTAAAATATTGTTTTTCAATCTGAAAATTCAACAGTTTCTTGAAAGATTTGGTTTCATCCACAGTGATTAAAATTAGCTTTAACTGAAACCAGAATAGGTGTACTGTTTGTGTGTTGTTTGGGTATCTAACCAGTGAACCCTCCAGGTTAAAGGTTTGTGCGTTTTGACACAACAGCATCACGTCTCTCTCCAGGTCGTTCAGGCAGCGGTACCTATGACTGCGGATGCGTTCCTGAAGAGCCACAACAAACACAAACCAGTTCAACCATCTTCTGCTGTTGAAGCCACATTAACAGATAATCTGTACAGTGACATCAGTGAATTCATTTGTCATGATGCTGAAATACATGATTGTATGTGTGTGTGTGTGTTGGAGGGGGGCAGGGCTGGGGGGGAGGTTAGTGTGTACAGGTTTGGCTAGATCAAATAATGTCAGTAGGTTTGTGTGAGGGTTAGAGTGAATATCATTACAGTATCTCAGAATGAAACATATTGTGTCCCTGGTATGATATACTGGCATCAGCGTGTGTGTGTGCAGACTGACACACCTTGATCTTCTTGAAGTCAACAGGTTTATGGATGAGCTCATAGTACTCGGGAAGCTCCTTCCGTGATGGCAGTTGAATGAAGACCTCACTCAACTGACGGCCGTTACTGCAATGTTTGGAAACAAGAAATGAACATCAACACAGATCATGAACATCAAACATTGATCAACATCTGATCTTCATGTCTAGAGCCTTCAACACAGAACATCACCTGATCTTCCTGTCTAGAGCTTTCAACACAGAACATCACCTGATCTTCCTGTCTAGAGCCTTCAAGACAGAACATCACCTGATCTTCCTGTCTAGAGCCTTCAAGACAGAACATCACCTGATCTTCATGTCTAGAGCCTTCAACACAGAACATCACCTGATCTTCCTGTCTAGAGCCTTCAAGACAGAACATCACCTGATCTTCCTGTCTAGAGCCTTCAAGACAGAACATCACCTGATCTTCCGGTCTAGAGCCTTCAAGACAGAACATCACCTGATCTTCCGGTCTAGAGCCTTCAAGACAGAACATCACCTGATCTTCCGGTCTAGAGCCTTCAAGACAGAACATCACCTGATCTTCATGTATAGAGCTTTCAACACAGAACATCACCTGATCTTCCGGTCTAAAGCTTTCAACACAGAACATCACCCGATCTTCCTGTTTAAAGCTTTTAACACAGAACATCACCCCATCTTCCTGTCTAGAGCCTTCAACACAGAACATCACCTGATCTTCCTGTCTAGAGCCTTCAACACAGAACATCACCCCATCTTCCTGTCTAGAGCCTTCAACACAGAACATCACCTGATCTTCCTGTCTAGAGCCTTCAACACAGAACATCATCTGATCTTCCTGTCTAGAGCCTTCAACACAGAACATCACCCGATCTTCCTGTCTAGAGCCTTCAACACAGAACATCACCTGATCTTCCTGTCTAGAGCCTTCAACACAGAACATCACCTGATCTTCCTGTCTAGAGCCTTCAACACAGAACATCACCCGATCTTCCTGTCTAGAGCCTTCAACACAGAACATCACCCGATCTTCATGTCTAGAGCCTTCAACACAGAACATCACCCGATCTTCATGTCCAGAGCCTTCAACACAGAACATCACCTGATCTTCATGTCCAGAGCCTTCAACACAGAACATCACCTGATCTTCATGTCCAGAGCCTTCAACACAGAACATCACCTGATCTTCATGTCCAGAGCCTTCAACACAGAACATCACCTGATCTTTATGTCTAGAGCCTTCAACACAGAACATCACCTGATCTTCCTGTCTAAAGCTTTCAACACAGAGCATCACCTGATCTTCCTGTCTAGAGCTTTCAACACAGAAAATCACCTGATCTTCATGTCTAGAGCTTTCAACACAGAACATCACCTGATCTTCCTGTCTAAAAATCATGAAACATCTACTGATCACAGTATAATATCTGTCCAATCAGTCTGTCACCTCACCACACCAAATAAATCTGTAAACCTTCTTCCTTAGAAATGTCATTAGGTAAATGAATGAGGCTGACACTCACTTCTCCTTATATTTAATAACGGCATCCACAATCTTTTTCATCTTCTTTGTGAGGGATGGAGGGTTGGGCAAGAGTTTCTCTGCCGGTGGACGACCTCGTTTTTTCTGCCGTTTGCTGTCATTGTCTTTCTCTTTTCCTCCACGAGCTCCTGAGGTAGAAGGAACGGCATCAGCATCTCGATTGCGCCTCCTCTTCCGAGTAGTTTTCTTGTGTCGTACCTCTTCTTCGATCTCCTCCAGGGTCCCATCTTCAATGGCCTGGGAAATGAAGAAGATGCAATCAAAAAACAAGCCACTTGTGGATAAGTGAGTCACAGGCTTGATGGTGTCTGACCTTCAGCCACTGTTTCTCAGTGAGGGAATCGCTGTAATCCACTTCTTTTCTCTGCCGGGAGCCACGGCCGAACATCTTCTCTGCCTCTTCTTCACAGGTGAGTCTTTCCACCTCAGCATCATCCTTCATGATCCAGGTGGGCAGCTCGTCTTCCTCCATTAAACGAGGTTTCCGCTTTGGATTTCGAGCTTCCTCGCGTCGTCGGTCCAAATCCATACGCTACACAGAGCAAACTGGAAACAGTTTAGACTTGACCTGAATTTACAATTGCACTTTAATAAACTAAATTCAGTGAGAAAGAAGTGAAATGAAACCATGAACTGGTCAAACTCCTCTTCACTGCGAGCAATCATCTGATTCACCGTTTCGTCATCCGGCACCTCGTCTTCCTCCTAAAAACAGATAAAGACAGGGCGCGGTCGTGGCCTAATGGTTAGAGAGTCGGACTTGTAAACCAATGGTTGCATGTTTGATTTCCACAGCTGGCAGGAAATGACTGAGATGCCCTTGAGGAAGGGTGCTGCAGTGATAGCTGCCACAGCTTTTCACAAACTGCAGTTTGTGTGTTCACTACTCACTTTATGGGTTAAATGCATAGGCTACATTTTAGGTATGTATTACCATATATTGACAAATATGTCACTTTCACTTTAAAGGAAGAAGACTGACTGACTCAGAAGAGCATCAGTGTTACAGAAAAAACAGGGAAGATCTATGACCACGTTTACATTATCAAGACCCATATTCTGAATAAGAGCTTAACTGTTTCATGTAGCTCTTGAAATATTCCTGTAGACATAAATATAAAATGTGATACTACTAAATCTAATTTAATTATTGAAAATAAATGCACAGCCTCAGATGTAAAGGCCTGATTATTAAACAAATAATCAATAAAAGATTCATTATCATGTAAAGTATAAAAATCTTGTAGATAAAAGTCTTTTCTTACATATATTAAGACTCTTGTAGGAGCAAAGCAGAAATAACATCAAATGAACAGAGAATATCTCACACCCGACAATATTTTGTAAACAGTCAGCCTTCATCAGGTCATCTGATTCCCATGAAACTGGAAAGAATATTTGTTTGCATGTAAACGTGGTCACTGAGGACGGAGAAAGAAACAGGATCATGTCATCATGATCTCATCTGACCTCATCCTGCTCCTCATGTTCCAGGATTGCTTGTAAAAAGGCTCGGCGCTCATGACTCGAAGATTTCTGGTCAAACATGCCAGCCTGGATGACCTTCTGATCTACATTCAGCTTGTATTTAGCGGCTGCCAGTATCTTCTCCTCAACACTGTTTACGGTACAAAGACGAAGAACGCGGACCTCGTTCTGCTGTCCGATACGGTGTGCTCGGTCCTGCGCCTGCAGGTCCTACAGACACACAACATCAACATGCTCAGCAGTCCGCTAGTAATCCAACTTGGTGCTCTAACTAACTCAGACAATGGAGATCTGAAAGGTTCAGATAGGACATGTGGATCAACTGCGATACTACTGATGGTGAGTGATTGTCACCTGGTGAGGATTCCAGTCGCTGTCAAATATGATGACTGTATCAGCACTCTGCAGATTGAGGCCCAGTCCGCCTGCCCTGGTGCTTAACAAGAATATAAAATACTGAGAGGCCGGATCATTAAAGGTCTTTAGCAGCATCCCACGATCCTCTGCTTTAGTCGTGCCTAAAACACACAGAACATACATTTACATCCTAAATATGAGAGGAGTTGAAATGTTAATGCTACAACAAAACAGTTTCTGTTTGCCATGATGACAGTGTAGCCTGATATGTCTCTATACTATTGTGGTGCCTAGATTTGGCTGACGCCCCCAGAGGCCTGTGAGGCCTCTTCAAAGTCCACCATGTCTGTGATGTGCTGGTCTCAGGTCTCTCCTACAACAGAACTTTTTTTTATGTGAAAGTGACATTTGTCAGATAGGGCAACCCATACCCGAAATGTGACCTCTGCATTTAACCATCACTGGTGAGGAGTGAACACACACTGCAAGTCGGGAACATACACACACCCGGAGCAGTGGGCAGCACACTACTGCGCCCGGGGAGCAAGGTGCCTTGCTCAAGGGCACTTCAGTTGCTACCTGCCAGCACTGGAATTGAACCAGTTACCTTCTGATCACAAGCCCGACTCACTTACCAGTAGGCCACAATTGCCCCCTATGTCCTGTTTGATCAATTGCTATGTAAAAAAATCAAAAGTCTGGAGCAATCAGATAGTCTCACCAAGCTGCAAGGTTTGAGGTTCGTTCGTTCATTTATTTATTCATTCATGTCTGCAGCACAGACACTGCAGGACGAGTTTCTCTCTGAAGATGAATTCTTCGGGTTGGAGGGTTGTAGTATCTAGACTCAGAGATGCTAGACAACACTAATTAAAAGAGAAAAGACAAACACAAACTCACCATCCAGACGGAGGTATTTGAAGTTGCGATAAGCAAAATAATCTTCCATTATGGTCATCAATGTTGTCATCTGGCAGAAAAGCAGGACTTTGTGATTGGACGCTCGTAATTTGGGCAAAATACGATCCAGCACCTCAAACTTTCCTGAGGCTCTATATAAGTCAGGCCTGCAGATCAGAGGTCACTCAAAGTCTGACACAATTAAATGCTGGTGTGTTACATATAATATGTGATTTCATCTGTGCTCACCCTTGAACTATACCGCCTGAGAAACCCAAATGCTCTGAGAATGATTCCTGTAAAAACAGCAGGTGTCACATTCACTCCTGCAAGACAAACCTCACAGTAACTATGAACATGCTGTGTGACATCAAGTGAACACACTAAATAAACACCCTCAGTAGCACTAGGGCTCTTCTGTAACCTACAGAAATGAGATCTAACCCTGTGAGGATAAGCCCCAGAACTAAACACATGAAGCAGATGAGAAACATAATTAAAGAAAGATTTAAAAACCTCGATCTGCTGAAACATGTATGGATGATTACAGATCTTTCTCAACTGCATGATGGTGTTCATCAAAGTCTTTGTACCGCCTTTACCCTGAAACACACAAAATTGATAAACACACACACAACATTTATAAACACACACACAAAATTTATAAACACACACTACTTTTTCACACACAAACACAACATTTAAACAGAAACACAACATTCATAAACACACCCACAACATTTAAACACACACACACTCATTCATTAACACAGGGGCAGCACAGTGGTTCAGTGGGTAGCACTGTTGTCTTACAGCAAGGGTTCTGGTTCGAGTCCCGGCTGGTCTTTCTATGTTGAGTTTGTATGTTCTCTCTGTGTTAGCGTCCCACAGACATGCAGGTGATTGTGGATGAAACTGTTGTCATGACTAATACTTTGGACACTGGATACTGCTTCTCGCCATGAATATATCCATATAAGAAAAAATGGCATTCTGAAAATAATAAATAAATTGGACAGGTGCATGACATCACCTTCTTATCTTTCTCAGAGCCGTCGGTAAGCAAAACTCCTTTAGCCTGCATGTGTCGATACAAAACCCTCTGCAGGGCTGACATGTCACACTTGATCACATACTCCACCTGTGAGCACATGACAACATGAAACAAACCCTTTTTCGAACAAACAATCTGGGTTTTCTTGTTTTATGGGGACATTTCACAGACAAAATGGTTTTATACTGTACAAATTGTATATTCTGTCCCCTTACATTAACCATAACACTAAATCTAACACCCTCAGAAAACTTTCTTGCTACTTGATCATTCTGTATGATTTATAAACTTTTTTTTAATAGGGACCTAAACATGTCTCCACATGGTCAGATTTTCTGGTATTACTATACTTGAGGAGACATGTAGTCCCTGTAATGGAGGAAATACTAGAACCATACACACTTCTGCACACACACACCTTCTCTGGCAGTTGTGCCTCCACCTCCTTCTTCAGTCTGCGTAACAGGAAGGGGCGGAGCACCTTATGCAATCGGCGAATGATCAGGATGGTTTCCTCCTCATTCAGATCCACCTGAGAGACACACATACTGATGTCTTAGACATGGCCCTTCTGTCTTTACAAGGGCTACATTTTCAAAATGAACCACAGGAGTATTTATCTGATCCCACCCCTTCTAAAAACAATAACAACAAAGCAAAAGATGCTGAAACCCAGACCTTCTCTCCGGTCATGGCAAAAGGCGTGTTGAACCACTGCTCAAACGTGCTGCAGCTTTTGAAGATGGTGGGCAGCAGGAAGTTGAGCAGCGCCCAGAGCTCGGGCAGTTTATTCTGCAGAGGTGTCCCAGTCAGCAGCACACGCCGTGGGGCCAGATAATGAGTGTTCAACACCTGTGTCAGCTTACAGTGATGGTTCTTCATACGATGCCCTTCATCCACTATCATGTACTTCCAGCGAATCTGTAGCAGGTGATATGGGATTTATTTTGTGCCAATAAAATTAAATGCAAACTTTGAAGAAAGCAGCAAAAATAAACAATGTGAAAGAAGAGAAACACTTTGAAAATGAAAACAATTTCAATGGCAGAAGTGGTGGTTTTCAAACAAATCATATTTTTTTAAACTGTCTTCTAAACAGTTTAAAACTGTTTTCTTCTTTTCATTTACGCTTTCAGTTTCTATTTTCAGTCCGCAAAATTATGTTTGCCTTTCTAGCACAAACCTCTCCTATGGGCGGGGCTTAACTGTGCTTTACTTTTATTGGTTAATGAACATTTGATGGACAGCTCTCTGACCCGTAACTAATCTTAAGTGGAGCGCAATCTGGAGAATCCAACTGAGAAGAAAAGAGCGATTTAGTTACAGTTATTAGCAGTGCTTGCAAAGCAAAGCATCAGTATTACTCTCTTGCATACTTCTTTTTTTGGACTAACCTTGGTACGTAAGCCTTTCCACACTGTTTGTTGTAGACCCATAAACTAGGGGTCAAATCGATGGGCTCAGTGAGGAGAGGTGTGCTATTTCTTTTCTAAGCGATCGGGTGTATGATATTTTTTGGGCATACAAAAAGTGGGTGAAAAATTCCAGACAATTAACATTGGGCAGATATTTGTGACGTCATTGTTTCTTTAAAGTTTTTGTTCATTTTTATTGGCACAAAATAAATCCTATATACATGTGACCCAAAACATGCTGACTGTGGTCAGATTTACCTTGGCCAGAACCTGTTTGTCTTTGATGATGTATTCATATGTGGTGAGCAGCACATTGAACTTGCCGCTCCGCAGCTGCGGTACGAAAGCTCTTCTAGCAGCAGGAGATCCCTGAATGACCCCACAACAAACAAGACTCATCACAAAAAACAAGACCACTATCATTATGACCCATAAGACCACCACACCAGGTGAATATTAGCTCCACTTACCTTGTATGATACTTTAACAACAGAAGGAGCCCATTTATCAAATTCATAGACCCAGTTAGAAAGAGTCCTGCACACAAAAACATAGACGTCATCAAAACAGACATGCACTGATATATATCAGAGGATAAGAAAGGATGTAAATGCAGCACTAACGAGAGTGGCACGATGATGAGGTACGGCCCATTCAGACGCTTGTACTCCATCAGGTATGTTATCAGTGCGATGGTTTGAATCGTTTTCCCCAAACCCATTTCATCTGCCAGGATCCCGTTTAGATTATTATTATACAGAGACACCAGCCACTCCAAACCTTTAATCTGCAGCACAACATTCCAAAATAAGTATTTAAAACAAACACTAGGATTCAAGTCAAAGCAAACAAAACATTAGTGGCATGT
This sequence comes from Chromobotia macracanthus, assembly GCA_036877525.1. Classification (NCBI taxonomy): domain Eukaryota; kingdom Metazoa; phylum Chordata; class Actinopteri; order Cypriniformes; family Botiidae; genus Chromobotia; species Chromobotia macracanthus. The sequence goes on from JAZGTH010000131.1 coordinate 774,989, forward strand.
GATCATGTGATCATCTTGGAGTCTGAAACGTCAAAATTAAACAGCTTTTAAAACTAGTTTTCTTCTGGAATTAGATTTAAGTGAAACAAGATATTCAAAAGGAGAAAAAATGATTTTATAAGGAAACATCAGTTTGTCTCAAAGGTGTAAACAACACCTAAACAGCTATTTGGTTATCTGTTACTTCAAATTTCAAATACTTAAAAAATCAAATATTCTAGAAGTGATATCAATAGAAAGATGTCTCAAAGACAAACAAGATTGCAAAAGAGATTCTTTAGTTTTCTTTGCAATAACATTAATGAATTTTAAGACCAGGAGCTTAACAAAGTAAACGGAGTCTACAGCTCTAAATCTTGGCTGACTGCTAATAATGAACAGAAATTAACATGATATATGACGATAAGATCACATGAAAACTATGAGGTTTCTGTCAAGTTTATGCGGAAGAGCAAGTGTACAGATAGCAGGGCTAGACTGACAAAACAGAATGGAACACAGTAGATCAGGAACAGAATGGAAATCCAGTGACATCAGATCTTTTAGCTCAGGCCTCAACCTGAACAGCTGAGATAAACAGGACCAGCACCAGCCGCTCAGCACATCACATCTGAATCTGAACAGCTGAGATGAACTGGACCAGCACCAGCCGCTTAGCACATCACATCTGTTAAAGGTGAATGTCAGTTATTTTGACCTGGTACTGTTTGAGTTGACCGTTGACCAGGAGAGATGATTGTTTGTCCACCCTCTCAGTAACAGCATGTGCCACAGTGTAATAGGACTGTAAGCCGCGGGCAAACACAGCGCTGCCGTACTCATCGTCCACATCCTGTTTGGCATGCCTGTAAAACACACATGCTTGTATTACACCATTGAGCTGTAACTGACAGTGAAGATCACAGTAACTTCAGCTGTAGAGGTGACATTTGTTCTCACTCGATAATGTGACGAGCGTCTACTTCAGACACATCTTCACTGTCTGGGTCTGAAATCTTCTTCTTCTCCTCTGCAGGAGTTTGGGAGGGCAACAGCTGAGGAGGTTCTTCTTCATCTTCCTGTTAAGAAACATCTTTAATAAAACTTCTACTGTCAACCACTTTGTCATGACACTTTTGAAAATGGCGTTTCAGAGCAAACAACTGCATCTAATTTTCAGACTAAGCTGATGCAAACAGCACAAAAACAGCACCAGGCCTTAATGTAAGTAGGCCTTACATTAAGCACCAGTATTCACATTTAGCCGACGCTTTAATCCAAATGGCTTACAAAGTAAACAATAAAACGATTCAGGCACTGATTTCATGCTCAGAGAAAATGCAAATAAACTGTGTTTGTAAAACTAGTAAATCACCTCGTCTACCTCTGATCCAGAATCTTCACTGTCTGATCGAGGAGCGACTTCATAGCTAAGAAACACTGAAATCATCAGTCAATCATGTCAAATATTTGAGTCGTCTGATGGGGGATTTTAAGGTCTTACCCTGGATTCATCTCTAACCAGGTGTCCAGCTGTCCAGCTTTAGGAGCATCCAGCCCAGTCAGAATCTTCCCACTGTCCACGTGGATCACCTTCACTGGAAGATCACTCATCTGACTGGTCTCGTCCAGGGGCTTTAAACATTATCATCACATCATAATTATCACCAAAGCAACTAATACAGTATGTGAAATATTCTAATACTATATACACTAATATAATATGTAAAAATGAATGTAATGTGCAGTGTGTAAGGTTATAATTTCAAATAGTCACATGACCCTACTAATGTTTAATTATGTTTAATTCAGTCATTATCTTGGAAATAAAGAGATGCTGTATTTTACACTTATGATTTCATTTAAGTCTAATGAAATAGTGAGCCAAGAAGGAGATGTTAAAATCTTGCTGGACATCACTTGGAGAGTCAAATTGAGGTCATCCGAGGTCATACTCTGATTGCATACAGGTTAGGGTGTATATACTGCACAAATATCTAAAGGTCCAGAAGCCTTTGTGACTCTAGCTGTCATCATAACCGATCTTCTCAACACTACCACTGAAACCCACATAGTAACACACAATCAAAGTTCACCAACCTCTCCATCTGGTCCAAGAGCTCCTGTCTGTCCATCACCATTCTTCTGCTTCTTCTTTTTCTTCTTCTTCTTCTCCTTCAGGGCCTGTACAGCTTTATGAGCACGCACAAGCTCTGTCAGGTTGGCCACATACTCATCAGTCTGCTGGAGAAGATACGCCAGACGCTTGTCCTTCTTCTGATCGATAAGCTTCCGGTAACCCTCCTCATCTTCAGCCTGCAGAAGAAACACCAGTCACAACTCAACTCTGTTTTGTGTGTGAGTCTGTGTGTGACTTTGAGTGTGTGACTTTGAGTGTGTGACTTTGAGTGTGTGACTTTGAGTGTGTGACTTTGAGTGTGTGACTTTGAGTGTGTGACTTTGAGTGTGTGAGTCTGTGTGTGTGAGTCTGTGTGTGTGAGTCTGGGTGTGTGAGTTTGGGTGCGTGAGTCTGTGTGTGTGAGTTTGGGTGCGTGAGTCTGTGTGTGTGAGTTTGGGTGCGTGAGTCTCTGAGTTTGGGTGTGTGAGTCTGTGTGTGTGAGTTTGGGTGCGTGAGTCTGTGAGTTTGGGTGCGTGAGTCTGTGTGTGAGAGTTTGGGTGCGTGAGTTTGGGTGCGTGAGTCTGTGTGTGAGAGTTTGAGTGTGTGAGTCTGTGTGTGAGTCTGTGTGTGTGAGTTTGAGTGTGTGAGTTTGAGTGTGTGAGTTTGAGTGTGTGAGTTTGAGTGTGTGAGTTTGAGTGTGTGAGTTTGAGTGTGTGAGTTTGAGTGTGAGAGTCTGTGTGTGAGAGTTTGAGTGTGAGAGTTTGAGTGTGTGAGTCTGTGTGTGAGAGTTTGGGTGTGAGAGTGTGTGTGTGAGTTTGGGTGTGTGAATCTGTGTGTGTGAGTCTGTGTGTGAGAGTTTGAGTGTGTGAGAGTTTGGGTGTGTGAGTCTGTGTGTGTGAGTCTGTGTGTGTGAGTCTGTGTGTGTGAGTTTGAGTGTGTGAGTCTGTGTGTGGGAGTCTGTGTGTGGGAGTCTGTGTGTGGGAGTCTGTGTGTGGGAGTCTGTGTGTGGGAGTCTGTGTGTGAGTGTGAGAGTTTGAGTGTGGGAGTCTGTGTGTGGGAGTTTGAGTGTGGGAGTCTGTGTGTGAGAGTTTGGGTGTGAGAGTCTGTGTGTGTGAGTTTGAGTGTGTGAGTCTGTGTGTGTGAGTCTGTGTGTGAGAGTTTGAGTGTGAGAGTTTGAGTGTGTGAGTTTGGGTGTGAGAGTCTGTGTGTGAGAGTTTGGGTGTGTGAGTCTGTGTGTGTGAGTCTGGGTGTGTGAGTTTGGGTGTGAGTGTGTGAGTTTGGGTGTGTGAGTCTGTGTGTGAGAGTTTGAGTGTGGGAGTCTGTGTGTGGGAGTTTGAGTGTGTGAGTCTGTGTGTGAGAGTTTGGGTGTGAGAGTCTGTGTGTGTGAGTTTGAGTGTGTGAGTCTGTGTGTGAGAGTTTGAGTGTGTGAGTCTGTGTGTGAGAGTTTGTGTGTGAGAGTCTGTGTGTGAGAGTTTGGGTGTGTGAGTCTGTGTGTGAGAGTTTGGGTGTGTGAGTCTGTGTGTGTGAGTTTGATAGTTTGAGTGTGTGAGTTTGGGTGCGTGAGTCTGTGTGTGTGAGTTTGAGTGTGTGAGTCTGTGTGTGTGAGTCTGTGTGTGTGAGTTTGAGTGTGTGAGTCTGAGTGTGTGAGTCTGAGTGTGTGAGTCTGTGTGTGTGAGTCTGTGTGTGTGAGAGTGTGTGTGTGAGAGTGTGTGTGTGAGAGTGTGTGTGTGAGAGTGTGTGTGTGAGTCTGTGTGTGTGTGTCTGTGTGTGAGAGTTTGGGTGTGTGAGTTTGGGTGTGTGAGTCTGTGTGTGTGAGTCTGTGTGTGGGAGTCTGTGTGTGTGAGTTTGGGTGTGTGAGTTTGGGTGTGTGAGTTTGGGTGTGTGAGTCTGGGTGTGTGAGTTTGGGTGTGAAGTCTGGGTGTGTGAGTCTGTGTGTGAGAGTTTGAGTGTGGGAGTCTGTGTGTGTGAGTTTGGGTGTGAGAGTCTGTGTGTGTGAGTTTGAGTGTGTGAGTCTGTGTGTGAGAGTTTGGGTGTGTGAGTCTGTGTGTGAGAGTTTGGGTGTGTGAGTCTGTGTGTGAGAGTTTGGGTGTGTGAGTCTGTGTGTGTGAGTTTGAGAGTTTGAGTGTGTGAGTCTGTGTGTGGGAGTCTGGGTGCGTGAGTCTGTGTGTGAGAGTTTGGGTGTGTGAGTCTGTGTGTGAGAGTTTGAGTGTGTGAGTCTGTGTGTGTGAGTTTGAGTGTGTGAGTCTGTGTGTGTGAGTCTGTGTGTGTGAGTCTGTGTGTGGGAGTCTGTGTGTGGGAGTCTGTGTGTGAGAGTTTGAGTGTGTGAGTTTGAGTGTGGGAGTCTGTGTGTGGGAGTCTGTGTGTGTGAGTCTGTGTGTGGGAGTCTGTGTGTGTGAGTCTGGGTGTGTGAGTCTGGGTAGTGTGAGTTTGTTAGTGTGAGTTTGTTAGTGTGAGCTTGTGTGTACTGGTATATGTGGTTTAGAAGGACACAAATATGTATAATGACATGTCTAAACCTGTGTGTGAGTGTTTGAATTTGTGTGTGCATGTGTGTAAGTCTGTGAGTACGCATATGTGTACAAACCATCAGCCTTCTCATTCTCTCTTTCTCAATTCTCTCATTCTCCTTCTTCTGCTCTCGCTCTGTGTTGGCGTGGTATGTGGCCACAGCTTTGGTCAGTTTCTGGATTTTTGCGTTGATGGAACGATGGTATTCCTTGAAGTCCTTTGCGTGCTGCAGAATGCTGTTGAGATACTCCTGAACCAGAAACAATAAATCAGATACAGAGGATCGGAGAGACACACACACACACACACACAAAATAGATCACATACACACAAAACAGAATACCTCGGACACACACACACACTCACAAACAGAATTGATGAGACACACTTACACACAGAACACAATAGATCCGACACACACACCTGACTCTTTGTTATAAATGTTTCCAGATTAAGACTTGCTGTTAATTTCCAGATTTCAGATTTCGGATTCACTGCTCTTTCACTGATATGAATGTGGTCGGGCTGCTTGCCTGATGTTTCTGTCTGCGCTTTCGTTCCTGCTCAATCTTTTGCTGCTTCTCCAGTTTCTCAGTGATTCGGGCTTCACGTAAGGACTGTCTCTTGCTGCGCTTGTAGGCTTTAGGGTCAAGTGATGTTTCCAAGGCTGTATCCCGCCTCATGCATACCACCACCTCCTGCCGTAGCTGTCAAAGACATAAATAGAAACATCAGCCTCTTACTTTTGCTATGACACACCACAGGGACATGGACTACAACACTGAAACACTGAATTAAAACAAATATGCATTTAGAAAGAAGCTATTTTTCTTATTTGTTGTTTGCTGTTTACATAATCATCTCATTGGCTCTTGATTTGTCAGGTCCGTCACCTGTCTCTGGAAGTTGAGCAGTCGAAGAGCTTTTATCTCAATAGTTGCTTTGGTGCACAAATCACCAGCCAGGGAGCCAGGAAGATTCTCCAGCTCCTGAATCCGATGGGCAATACGAGCTTCAAGCCTACAGTGACATCACAGCACAAGCAGATAAACCCTAGAGAGAATAAAGCGTGTCATTCACGCAGTAGCGCTTCATTACTGTCTGTGCCATTCAGGGGTCATTCACAGGGAATGATGCTCTTTGTGACTGTAAATTACATTGTTTTTTTTTATTTGAAAAGGCTACTGCTGAAAAATAATATTAAATATTTTCCTATTATTTTCCTAACAATATTTTTCCAGTATTTTCCTACCATCCAAACTAGTATAAAATATCCAGACTAGCAGCGCAGAATCCAAGACAGTAATTTACTGTTACATTAAAATTATTATGAGGTTGAAGATCAACGCAAAAATGGCTAATACGAGTTTTAAACAGCTAATATCACAGCACAGCACCTGATTCCAGTGAATATTTCAATCATATGCTTTGTGACAAGAACAGACCGCTGTGATGACTTTGATGAGGCCAACTTTTCATTGTGTGTAACACAATGAAAAGAGTTTGTGTATTATGTAATCAAAAGGACTTTTATCAAGTCATAAAATTCAAACCTTTACATTGAATAACATGCAAACCTATTGACTGTTATCATAAATGTGATTTTCTGATGAAAAACATTTATAAATTATAAATATAAATGTTTTGCATTTGCATTATCACTAAAAGTCAAAAATGTATCTAATAATGTGTCTCATTAAATAACGTGTCCTTGTGATTACATAAGTAGTAGATCTGTGGTAAATCATTGCGAAACACAGGGCGGTATTTCCTGAAAATAACCCAGCTACATCAAAACAGCTCTGAAAGAGAAACAACTGCTGTGGGGCTCTGGGGTCCTTACCTGTACTCTCTCTCCTGAAGTATTTCAACAGGGTCCAGACCGCAGGGCTTGTGAACGGGCGTGATTCGGTTCTGTTTCTGGTGCAGAGGTACCATGGTTGTGGGCTGAGAAGGGTGAGCCAGGTGCCCTGGTGATTGGGTTCGTGGAGGCATGACTGGGGAGGCAGCTTGTGGCATCCGGTGTCGGGTGGGCTGCAGTGGCATCGGCTTCTGAGGACCATTTGAGGGAGTGTTTGCGTTAACTAGAGGACCTGTTAAACACAAACATCTTATTGCAGATGTTTACAGCTTTATTCTGCTATTTGTAATTATCTTCTGCGAGGTCCATTTATAATGTTTGTGAGCTTTTTGTGCTAAAATTGTTATTTAACAATTTGTTATTTAACAAACTAACCAGTTTATACTTAAGAGGTCAATTTTTTCCTGCCGATGATAAAGGTGTAATAGCTGTGTTTAGCAAACGTGTATTCACCTTCGGGCCATGGTTTTGGGGGTCCGTTGTGATTCTGACCCTGAACACTGGATGGGACACCAGAAGGTCCAGGTGGTGGCATGCTGTGTCCCATAATCCCTGCAGAACAACCCGAACAAACTAACAAACTTTATGTACATTACAGCTGACTGCAGTGGCGAAAAAATGTTCAAGATCATTCAGAACCAACTAAAATATATTTAGTACCTCCTGTGTCAAATAATGATATTCCATTCAATTTTGTTTAATTTCATAATTCATTTTGTTGGTCTGATTTTTATTTTAAATGAATAACAAATGAATATGAATAACTAAGTCATTTATCAGACAACAGTGTGTTTGCAGGAGGGTGTGATGTTTCAAACTGCTAAAATTCCCATCAGTGACTCACTGACTACAGTCAGCACAACCCTGAACAACTGAATTCATATCAGTTATAAATACATATACACGCCCTCTCACCATGCCCTCGGCTGAAGCTGGCACTACCTCCACCACCAGGGGTCAGAGTGGACAAAGACTGCCCCTGCAGCATGCCTGGCATGGGTCTCTTGCCCTGCACTGCCATCTGCAGATGGTCTGGGAGAGGCTGTCCCCGAGCCAACATCTTATAGGCCATGATCTGAGCCCGCAGCTGGTGCAGCTGACTCTGGTTGAAGGGTGTTGGGGTGGCAGATGGGCCTGTGCTATTGCCAGAGGTGCCACTTTGGGTTCCCGGGCGGTTCTGCAGTGGTATGGGTTGGGTGTCTGCTCCCTCGAATGTGGCGGAGCCTGAGATGGGCAGATGAGGACCGGATGGAGGCCCACTGGCAGACACAGGACTAGACACGTGCTCTGCAGTACCTAGCGGTGAGGGGTAACCTGCATGAGGAGCGAGGCAGGAGGACAAATCAGATTCAAGGAAATCAAACGGCAACAGCTTCATGGCTGGTGACTAACGAGTCTATTCTAAACCCTAAATGCACATAATAACTAACCATACAATCAGGGCATTTAGATTTTAATAAAATGAATAGCCTTTAAAATGAAGGGGAACATTTTTGTTGTTGATGTGAAAGGTGTTGAATCTAATAAAACTCATTTCAATGGCCATTTTCCCAAAGCAGCTTTACAGAAAACATAAGACACATGTCACAAGTATGTCATAAGAACCTTGAGATTGCTGGTCCAATGGGCTGCCAGGACGCACCATCCCACTGTGTCCAGCCCGCATTGAAACAACCTTCATCTGGGTGAAGCGAGCATCTTCTGGAAGGTTCTCCTCCACCGACTTTAGGTCAAACACAGAGATTTACAGAGTGACTGAGTGCTCTCTGATTACAAATATATAAACACAAATTTCAGCTCTGTTCTACCACAACCCTTTCCCTTACATTGAGATTTTGAACCTTATACGTCTGGTGTAGGTTCTCCTGGTTGTATCCTGCAGATCCTTGCTGAGGAAAAGTGTGTCCTGTTGAAGTTGGGGGTCCAGGGCTGGTGCCCATTATACTGTGTGAAGATCCAGGGGACAGCCCTGAACCCAGAATGGCCCCAGGAGACGGCCCTGGACCAGGCGAGGGTCCTTGACATGGCGTCCCTCCTAGCAGGGGCTCTGGGGTAGACATACCTCAAACTGCCCTAGAATTTTGGAAACAAAATTTGTGAGTCTAAGTGACTGCCAATAAAATTAGTATCAGAGATCCTTCACTTAGGGTTGGGGCTTCAAACATTTGAAAATACTTAAACTTTTTTTTATGGTGATTGCTATCACAACATTTAAAGACACATAAATGTTCACAAGTCAGTTCACAAGTCGTTCACAAAAATATCACAAGTCATTTATAGACAATGATCACACTTAAAATTTAGAATTCACCACAGAAATTTCCGATGTTTTAATTGTATTTCATGACTGTTCTAGGCCTGGAAATTACAGTATTGAATCTCACTGACATAACTGTCCAACAGGAGTCATGTAATACACAATGCATAATAACACAAATCATCATCAGGCAGAGTGAGTGGAGCAAATGTCTGTGTAAATGTGAGTAAATGTAATGAACTAAATTTCTGGAGAAAATGGATGGAGTAAATATCTGATGGAGTATATCTGCAGTAGAAGCAGCAGTCTGTAAATCATCAATGATTTCTACATCACAGCTGACTGACTCATATTCTGGCCTAAAGGAAACATTTAAACACGCGATGAATGCATGACAACAGTGAATGAAACAGTTTACAGCAAAAGAAAATGTCGTCCAGCTCGAGCTTTTCGAAAGGGCGCTGCGCGAGGGCGGAACATCTGGATCCGGTACCGTGCCCGAGCATCCGCAACATTACACTGGCTCATATTTACATACTGCGCTGGAAAACAGTTTGACAAATGACCAAACATGATACACGGCCGATATCATGATATCGTGATGCCGATATCACTACAATAAAACGCGCCGTGCGTGCACACAGACTTACCCGCAGCGTCACAATGAGCGGAGACGCGTGAGCTAATGACGGAGCTCGCGGCGGCTGTAATCACCGAGCAGCGCCGCGCGAGTCCCGCGTTCGGTTCCGTTCATTCGGTTAATGTTCATGTACGGAGCGCCGCTGCGGACAAAGACATTCATGCACTTGAGAAGAGAGATTCACACAAACAGTCATGGGTTCTTCCATTCTCTTTACAGTCATGTGTGCCTGAAATTTATACTAGAAAGTAAAAGTTTTGTGATCGTTTGTTTGCTTTTGTTTTTTTTTTAGTATAATAACACACCATGGGATGGTAAATCCCATAACAGAAACCATAACGTGTGTGTACAGCTCTGGCACATTTTCTCTAGTGATTTGGAAGGACAAAAATACATATTGTTATATGGACAGTAAATATGAAAAATCAAGCCATCTGCTTAGGTTGAGCTGGTGTCCTTTCATCCAGGCTTGGATGTCCATCTCCTTTTGATTTAAGCCAGCAGGAAAGGTTCTAGACAGGAAGATCAGGTGATGTTCTGTGTTGAAGGCTGTAGACATGAAGATCAGGTGATGTTCTGTGTTGAAGGCTCTGGACATGAAGATCGGGTGATGTTCTGTGTTAAAAGCTCTAGACATGAAGATTTTGCTCTAGACATAAAGGTTGGGTGATGTTCTGTGTTGAAGGCTCTGGACATGAAGATCGGGTGATGTTCTGTGTTAAAAGCTCTAGACATGAAGATCAGGCGATGTTCTGTGTTGAAAGCTCTAGACATAAAGATTGGGTGATGTTCTGTGTTAAAAGCTCTAGACAGGAAGATCAGGTGATGTTCTGTGTTGAAGGCTGTAGACATGAAGATCAGGTGATGTTCTGTGTTGAAGGCTCTGGACATGAAGATCAGGTGATGTTCTGTGTTGAAGGCTCTGGACATGAAGATCGGGTGATGTTCTGTGTTAAAAGCTCTAGACATGAAGATCAGGTGATGTTCTGTGTTGAAAGCTCTAGACATAAAGATTGGGTGATGTTCTGTGTTAAAAGCTCTAGACAGGAAGATCAGGTGATGTTCTGTGTTGAAGGCTGTAGACATGAAGATCAGGTGATGTTCTGTGTTGAAGGCTCAAGACATGAAGATCAGGTGATGTTCTGTGGTGAAGGTTGTTGGTAGGTTTACGTATATCACAACTTAAAGACACATTTTAGAAACAGACTCAGTGAGAATAATCTCACTTTTAGAGACAGACTCAGTAAACATAATCTCACTTTTAGAGAGACTCAGTGAACATACTCTCATTACAGAGACAGACACACAGACGTGTCTATCAGAAGAAGACTGTGACCCCACTCCACACAAAATGAAGTGGAAGCACAACTGCACTATTTGACAACATGCCCTAAAAATCACATTGAGATATTGTTATTTGTAAAAATGCTGCATAAAACAAAACGAAAGTTTTATGTTAGGGTTAGAGTGTGGGTTAGGTTATATTGTTTATAACTAGCTGTGTAAAAACAATACAAGTCCATAAAATACCCCCATATACAGTCAGGTCCATAAATATTGGGACATTGACACAATTCTAAAATTTTTGGCTCTATACACCACCACAATGGATTTCAAATGAAATGAAATGTCAGCTTTAATTTGAGGGTATTTACATCCAAATCAGGTGAACGGTGTAGGAATTACAACAGTTTGCATATATGCCTCCCACTTGTTAAGGGACCAAAAGTAATGGGACAATTGGCTTCTCAACTGTTCCATGGCCAGGTGTGTGTTATTCCCTCATTATCCCAATTACAATGAGCAGATAAAAGGTCCAGAGTTCATTTCAAGTGTGCTATTTGCATTTGGAATTTGTTGCTGTTAACTCTCAAGATGAGAGCCAAAGAGCTGTCACTATTAGTGAAGCAAGCCATCATTAGGCTGAAAAAAAAAACAAAACAAACCCATCAGAGAGATAGCAAAAACATTAGGCATGGCCAAAACAACAGTTTGGAACATTCTTAAAAAGAAGGAACGCACCGGTGAGCTCAGCAACACCAAAAGACCCGGAAGACCACTGAAAACAACTGTGGTGGATGACTGAAGACTTCTTTCCCTGGTGAAGAAAACAGTTGGCCAGATCAAGAACACTCTCCAGGAGGTAGGTGTATGTGTGTCAAAGTCAACAATCAAGAGAAGACTTCACCAGAGTGAATACAGAGGGTTCACCACAAGATGTAAACCATTGATGAGCCTCAAAAACAGGAAGGCCAGATTAGAGTTTGCCAAACGACATCTAAAAAAGCCTTCACAGTTCTGGAACAACATTCTATAGGCAGATGAGACCAAGATCAACTTGTACCAGAGTGATGGGAAGAGAAGAGTATGGAGAAGGAACGGAACTCTTATATCTAATACTTTGAACTGGTGGTGGTAGTGTCTGGCGTGGACATGTATGGCTGCCAATGGAACTGGTTCTCTTGTATTTATTGATGTGACTGCTGACAAAAGCAGCAGGATGAATTCTGAAGTGTTTCGGGCAATATTATCTGCTCATATTCAGCCAAATGCTTCAGAACTCATTGGATGGTGCTTCACAGTGCAGATGGACAATGACCCAAAGCATACTGCAAAAACAACCAAAGAGTTTTTGAAGGGAAAGAAGTGGACTGTTATGCAATGGCCAAGTCAATCACCTGACCTGAATCCGATTGAGCATGCATTTCACTTGCTGAAGACAAAACTGAAGGGACAATGCCCCAAGAACAAGCAGGAACTGAAGACAGTTGCAGTAGAGGCCTGGCAGAGCATCACCAGGGATGAAACCCAGCGTCTGGTGATGTCTATGCGTTCCAGACTTCGGGCTGTAATTGACTGCAAAGGATTTGCAACCAAGTATTAAAAAGTGAAAGTTTGATTTATGATTATTATTCTGTCCCATTACTTTTGGTCCCTTAACAAGTGGGAGGCACATATGTAAACTGTTGTAATTCCTACACCGTTCACTTGATTTGGATGTAAATACCCTCAAATTAAAGCTGACAGTCTGCAGTTAAAGCACATTGTTTCACTGTTTCATTAACCCTTGTTTCATTTGAAATCCATTGTGGTGGTGTATAGAGCCAAAAATGTTAGAATTGTGTCGATGTCCCAATATTTATGGACCTGACTGTATAAAGATCTAGATAAGTAAACATGCGTGTGTCCTCCAGGGCTGTAGGGGTCGCTGACGTTTGTACTGCTCACGGGAAGCAGGAGCGAGTTCCGGTGAATATCAAATTACTGCTCGCTCTCCTGATTCTCTGATGAATTTCGTTGCACATTTTAACAAATGGACGAGTAGGATGGATCTGGTGAGTGTTGAGTCGTTGTAATCGTTCCGTTATCGCGATTAAAGGAGAAAAATCATCTGTGTAATCTGATGTTTATGCCCGCACGCGCCGAGGCGTTTGCGTGAATGGATGTAAATCTGGTGTGATGATCAACATCTGATTTCATTCACCATCAGACATAATTGTGGTGTAGTATTCTTCTCTGTCTGTCAGAGCCGTTTGATCTTCTCGCTCTGTTTTAGGACTTCGGGACCAAACTGCCCCAGGCTCCCTCATCAAACTCTAAACTGCCCCAGCCTCTCACATCAAACTCTAAACTGCCCCAGGCTCTCTCTTCTAGCGCTAAATTTCTGCCCACAGGCCCATTTCAGCACTACGGGCGACCGATCGGAGTAAAAGTCAAAGAGGAGGACGAAAGCGTGGAGGACTTCTTTCATTTCGGTGAGTATTATTAGATTCCCTGACGGGTTTCATCATCCACCACATGTAGAAAACCACATTTTTACTTTCACGTGACGTCAAGAACACAATGCATGTTGGGACTTTAGGACATGCCAGCTTCTATGTATGCTGTGTATTACTGAAAGTTTGTTATACCGCTAAAAACACATGATATAGTTGCCAAATCAATTAATCTATAACTGACATAAATACATATGCCATAAAATCTTTTTTTTAATTGTGATTCTTTTGTGGCTGCAAAGGGTTTACGTTTATAGAATCAGCTATAAATTTTGTTAAAAATCTTTTAACTTTAAAGAGGGTTTTACATGTACACTCATCTTGACTTGGTGACTCCTGCATTCTGTTCTTCTATGACCAGCTCAGCATCTTCAGCAGCAGACTGGAGAGTGTCTTACAGCTTGTTGTGGCGCTGTGAATCCTAAAGACGCATCTGTCACAAACTCAGCCAAAGCAAACAGCTGTTCCTCTGCAGACAGACCGTACCACTGCCAGGAGTGCGGGAAATACTTCAGAATTAACGATATCAAGAGACATCAGAGAATACACAGCGGAGAAAGACCATTCCCTTGTTTTCAGTGCGGTAAGAATTTTCCAACATCAGGGGACCTGAAACGGCACGAGAGAATTCACACGGGTGAGAGGCCTTACCACTGTCTGCAGTGCGGCAAGAATTTCTCAGACTCGGGGCACTTGAAACAGCACGAGAGGATGCACACGGGTGAGCGGCCTTACCAATGTCCTCAGTGCGCCAAGCGCTTCTACAGATCGGGAGACCTCAAACGACACCTGAGAATCCACAGTGGTGAGCGACCGTACAAATGCCTCCAGTGTGGAAAAACCTTCTCTGATTCTGGACATTTGAGGGGACACCAGCGCATTCACACGGGTGAGAGACCCCACCGTTGCACCCTGTGTGAGAAAAGTTTCTTCAGATCTGGTGATCTTAAGAGGCATTACAGAACCCACACAGGCGAGAGGCCTTACCAGTGCTTCCAGTGCGGAAAAAGCTTCTCTGAGTCTGGACACCTGAAGGAGCACAGGAGAATCCACACAGGAGAGAAGCCCTACCACTGCAACCAGTGTGACAAAAGTTTCTCCAGGCTGGAGCGTCTGAAGGGTCACCAGAGCATTCACACCGGTGAGAGGCCGTTCCACTGCTCGCAGTGTGGGAAGAATTTTTTCCGTTCTGGGGAACTGAAACGACATCAGAGGATCCATAATGGTGACAGAGCATAAAATCACAGTTGCAGGGTAGTTTAAGGCCCACAGATTGATTGAAGTTTGTCTCGAGCATCTGAGTGAGTGAGGGGCTTAGATATTCCTTCATGTATGTTGATGGAAAAGTGACTCTGTGATGAATTTGCTGATCATGTAAAGAACAGTTACTCTTTAGTACAAGTAACACTGCAGAGGACAGTTACTCATTTTTGAAATCATGTTACTGCTCAGTAGATATCAGAATGTCATTATAAAGCGTCATCATAAATATTTGCACCCTCGACATTTATTGATCTAGAATGTTATGAACTACTACCTCTACATGCCTTTTACAGGAAAAGCTCCTCCAAAGCCTCTGTTGTCCTGTTTTCAACCTCCCCAGACATCTCTGCTCCTCCTCTACTTGTCAGCCTCTGTGGGAAGGTCATCATGTGGGTTGTTCTTTACAATGTCTGTGTTGTAGCAAGATAAATTGTCAAGGGACTCAATAGAACTGTTGTTGTACAGGAGAATATTACTGCATATGCTGACATTCCTTGTATTTAATGAATCTCTTTCAGTTATTTTGTAACCCTGAAAGATGTCTCTGTAGTGCAGAAAACAGATGTGAGACAGTGTTTCTAAATCCTGTTTTATTTTGATGTGGGACCTATCATGATTATGTGGTTTGTATCAGTCAGTGGTGGCTGTGTAATTTGCTAGCTGCTGTGAATCACATAAATGATACATGGATATTGTTTGTTAGATACAAATTTGTTTTGTCTAAAATATTGGTACTGTTGAAATAAGTCGAATGGTATAGATATACTCTAACAAAAAGAACCTCTATTTTAGTTTTTCAGCACCAGGTGAATTATGTATCGCTGAGCTTGTTCATAAATTACATTAATTAGATTTAGCTTTTAACTCTTCTGTCATTACGTTTTTGTTTTGTGTTCATATATGTGTGTATTTAACCATTAGAAGCGTGTTTAGTTGATGAGGCTTTAATTCAATCTCATTGAGTTTATTCAGTGATGAGGCGTGTGCGTGCTGAATTGTAACTCTTGTTTCATCCCTTAATAAACAACCTCTGCTTGTTAAATGCATCTCGCACCTGAAGAGAGAATTTATTGGCGTTTTACGTTTCTGCATTACGAGCATGAATAATTGAATTGAATGCGTTTCATAAAGACTGGATTGAAAATATTGTATTTTGATGAGTAGAACACGTAAACAGGCATATTTCTCTATTTTGTAAAATAGTGGTTCTCTTGAAGAATGTCGAGATGCTGGCATGTGAGAGAAATATTTAGATATTGTTGTTGTATGTCGTCACATTTAAACGTCTGACGTTAATAAAGAACTTCGGCTAGCGTGAGATCCACTCAAAGGCCTGCAGTCATGGCTAAAGACGCAGGAAGGTTTTTTAATGCATGTCAATGGCAGAAACTTCACTGCGGTGCATAAGCTACTTTTAATGAGGAAATAGCGAATCATTTAATGATCAGCCTGTCTGCTAATCTTCAACATGTCTTACATTAAACAATATCTTTGTTGGGAACTGTATGTAAGTTTCACTATGATTAAGATGCTGTTTTATAAGAGAAGGCAGTGTAGGGAATGTCGCGACAGGTAGGACTCATTTACGGCATCATCACCAGCAAACGTGCAACGTTACTCTTGATTAATAAATGTGTAATATTATGTGATATTGTATATTGTCTTGTATTTTGTATTGCATTTTGTTTGTTTGGCTTTAAGGTTTGATAAAAATAAAATAAGACGAATTGAAATGATTATGATGACTGTTGTGTATGCCTAATAATGATGATAAAACGCGTTTAAATAAATAAAGGTAAACAATAGTGATTATAAAGACTTAAAAAGATGTATTATTTTGTTAGCTTCCATATTTCAGCAATGAAGTTACAATCACATTCTTAGAAACTAACATTACTGCTATGTATGGCCAATGAAGCTGTTGTTTAATGAGCAGATTAAAATCTAATCTTATATTGTGGCAAAAAACTATGCAACGTAAACTACAATTGATTGTCGTAAAACGGCCGTCACGGATGTCATTGTCATTACTGTTTGGCTGATGTTCCCACGTAATCGCAGTTGACCGTTATGCTTTCTTCAATGGTAGATTATTGAAGTTTGCTATCGCGTATGTTAATAGAATCTCTGACAGCGATAACTTTACGACATCCGCATTTGGTTTATGGTACCTTTAGCTGGCTTTCTGGTTTCCAGGGAGACACTTGGAGGCACCGCGGTCGGTTCAAAAGCGTGAGCTGCAGTTAGTTTATAATATTTAGTTCAATAAACGCGGAGGTTTATTCTTCACATGTACAGTGTGTCTTATAATGTTTCTGTGATACTGAAAACAGCGATTGATGTGGAATGAGCGAACAACACGGTAACACGGGTGGAGGTTTTCCTCTGTAGATGACAAACTGCGACAAAGATTTGCTGAGACATGCCGTGCCCGTCACCGTCATAGTTGTTTCATGTATGTCTTCATAAAAGTGCTTTCAAATCGCAGTAAACGTCAAGTGCAAAAAGTGCATTTGTTGAAACTTTAATGCAGCAAGTCAAAGTCATTTATTGTTACATGTGCATGTTTTGTGTAGATCAATAATCAAACAATTCCTAAATCCTGCAGTGTTTGTTTGAAGAGTCTGTAGGGTGGTCAACAGAGTCCGTTCAGGGTGACTGAGGTCATGATGGATGCAGACGTCCTCTACTGCTGTGTGCCGCTGGTTTTCTGAGATGTTTTAATAACCTCTTTAGAGTAATCAAAAACTCAGTGAGGTCATGAGGAGGAAACAGAACAGATTAACTAATAATACAAATATAATCTGGTGAAGTCTATCAAACTGTCGTTTATGTAGCGGATGTGAACTTTGCTAGCGAGTTGAGTGACCTGAGGCATCATCAAGGTTTCAAAGTGATTCTGATTCATAAGAGCCAGGCCTCGTCTGCTCTGCTGCAGCACACTCATCTGTGTGTCCCCTTTGAGGAATTTGTGTCAGACCTTCCGCCCAGGATAATCGTCAAATCACAGGTCAGCCCCACCCACACCAGTGTGTCTGTGTTCTGTACTGTGTTTGTGTCTGTTCCATTAAAAGCTTATTTTTACCACACTGCCTCCTCCTGTGAAAACTTGTTGCAGCTGCTTTGGCATCTTAAAGGCAGTAAACAGTAAAGGGCCCATCTGAACTCCAGCATGACCTCAAAAATCCCAGACTTTGTGCATCACCTCCCCGCTCATTACGACGCCAAAGTCATTGCAAACTGTCTGCAGCGCCTCTTCAATAACTGCGGTGGGAAGATGTTGGGTGTGTCTGGTAGCCGATTTGCCAGCACTGACAGCTAAGCGGGCCTGCAAGTGCATGAAAAATGAAGATGTCCTGGGCCACCGAATCACGGTGTCATACTCCCCTGATAGGCCGGGGGAGGAGGAGTGCTGGCCTCCCGCCTCTTCCTCCTCTTCAGTCTTCCTCCCTGTGGAGAAGCCGCTGAGCTGCTCAAGAGTCTTCCTTACCTGCTGCAGGTATAAGCAGATGGACGTGCCTCTGTTTCCATTGGTCAGGTGATAAAAAATAGATTCACGTGTTTGTATCTCTCCAGCTGTCTGAGGATGTTGACGCTGAGGAGCGTGTGATGTTGACAAGGCTTTATCGAGGTATGCCCGCTCTGTCTGAGCGCTTCTGCACATGTATCATTATAATCAGATCTTCCTGATGGAGTTCTGGGGAGCCTTTAGCAAATACTCGGAGAGAGTTTATCGGAGTTTGATTCTAGATGAACTGCTAGCTGCTATACCACAGGTGCACCTTTACCTTCAGTTCCTCCACAGATCTACTCCTGTCACCTGACCTGAGATGTTTATTTGCTGAATTTTGACCAGGTTGTCTGGATCAAAGGTCACATGCACACAAAGATTATAGTTCTCAAAAATGACATGAAAGGTATTAGAAAAGTTTTTTTTTCATTTTTCAAGATTTGGTTTAAATATCTGCTCATGGCTCCTTCAGTGTTTAAGACATTGATAAATGTGTTATTGATAAACTATCAGAAATGACTGATAGTTTTGTGTTTTTAAATGTTAATTGTGTAATTTGTTTCTATAGCTCATTGTAGTCCTTTCTCTGTCTCTCAGGTGCGATGGAGATCCTGTGTTTGGGTTCTATTTCTCTTGTGGATCTGTTGTGTGGTCCTATCCCATCCTGCCTCCCTTCTCCTCAGCTGCGGCCCGACCCAGTGCAGCTGCAGCCTGCAGATTTGATCTGCTTTGAGACGCATTCATACAGCCTCAGTCGGTCAGAAATCACTCTGCGCCTTCTGAAAGCAACTCGGGCACAAACATAGAGTAAAACGCCAGAGTCGTCCAGCTCAAAAACAGCAACCATAGAAAGTCCGGGCCACAGAACGGCACGCCCCAAAGTTAAACTAGCAGCTAATTTCTCCTTCACACCTGCCCTGTCGGTCTAAAGCTTCGGCACGCTGTACACGTCACCACATTCCCTGATGACGTGCGTGACAAATGCTGTTCAGTGGAGATGTTTACTGCCAGAGTGACATGTTAACGTGCTCTGCATATATGTCCTCCTAACGTGTGTTAAAAGGGGAAAAAGACATTATGTGGTGAATTTTCTGTTGTTAGACTTTGAGTCTAACAGCTGGACAACCAGAGATGCAAGTTTTTTCTCACTGTGAGGAGTAAATCGTCCATTACTGCTCCTCCTGATGTGCTGGTTGTTTTAATTCTCCAGTTAATAGTTATCAGTCAGTTGGTCGACCAGTTAACCCTGATTGGTCAACATCAGTGATCATGTATTTGGTTCCCCCACTGGAATTCAGCAAATTTTCTCTGTTGCTGAGACGTTCTTTGTGTTGCGTTCTCTGTGCACATTATGTAAGTAGCCCCATCAGAACTGACATCTCTCCTTTAGTTTCCAAGCAGATCGTCAAGATCATGCGTCTCAGAGCAGGAGCCTTTGTCTAATCATTAGTGATAGTTATCTCTTCACAAGAAAGCAAGAGATCTTAGACTATATTACAGATTACGTTCATATTCTGAATTGACTAAATTAAGATTGCTTGGAAAGTTCTATTCACATTGTGCATAAACATGTTTGAAAAGCATTTGTTTCTTTAATGTGTTTTGGAAATATAAAGCTAATTCAATTATGAATATTTCAAGGTTGTGTTTTTTTAACCTTGAGTTTGTCTCTTTATTTGCCATTGTTTTATTTGGACCGTGGACTTCAGTCGGGCTTTGACAAAAGTTTGTATTAGCTGTGGCTCTGTGAGAGATGCCGGTGTTATGTACTCATTTCTGTTAACAGCTTTGGTTTGTGGTCAGTTGGGTAGTGTAAATGTGTTTTCTGAACATGAGTCACATCAAGAGCGGTGTGACTTGTGTGTGTGATGTTCAGCACATCAGATGATGCTTATTTGTGATCTCCTAACATTCTGTATGGAGATTCTTTCAGCCAGGTTGAGTTTTTTTTTGTTTTTGGCTCCAGATGTCTTTTAGCTTGTGTTTCTAGAAGCCTTCAGGATGTAATGGCTAACTCTTAGGTGGTTTGTCCTTAGATGTTGTTTTTTTATGCATGTTTGCATAACTTTTGCCTCATGGTGTTGGATAGATATTTGATTTATTCTGCAGAACATTCATTCAGTGCTGGACAGCAGACAGTGTCTGTGCTCTTGTTTTTTCTCCATTTATTCAACACAGTTGTGTCCGTTTTTCTCCCAGGCAGTTTTTGAAGTTCAGAAGTATCCCAGATCTCATTTACACTTCAGTTGAATTTAGATTTATGTGAAAACATGAAGTACAGACTCAAGACGCTGGAGGTCTTGCTTTATGGTTTTAGTCTTTAGCTCCACCAGAAAATTATTTGTTTTATTTTGTGGAATGACCAAATGATTTCTGTGTAATAAATATCACAAACATCATTTTGTGTCCTGTTTAAATTGTTTTCATTTAAAAATTCAAGTTGTTCATTTAAAACAGGTTTGCAAAAAATTTCAGATGGAAATTTATATTCTGTTCTTATGTGCAGCTGTTAATCCTGCACTAACACTGACACATGCCTCCAATAAACGAGTTTCAACTAACAATCTGTTTATTGTTAGATATTATACCAGTTTCTGAATACATTCTGTTCTTATGTGGAGATGTTTACTGCCTGTAGTATCTGTCCTTAAACACTAACACTTAGTGTTTGAGGACTCCAGGTTTTAGGATGATAACAATTGTATCTTCATTCAAATTCATATAGACTTCACATTCACAAACCTCAGCTTTGTCTCTGGTTCTACTCTTTTTTATACACATTTGTTGTTCTTTAGCCATTTAAGCCATTTGTCTTGGGTCCAACTAAATGTATAAAATAAAGGGTTTTAAACTGTATTCAGAAACTGGTATAATATCTAACAATAAATATAAACATTGAGATTATAATTTATATATAGCTTCATTTTATGTTATAGCAAAAAATAGTAGTTTAGGGTTAGGGTGTTCTTCTTTGTAGTTAATTGTTAAAGGCTGTCTTGTGGTCTGAGGGTCAGTGTACAAACAGCAGCTTCTACAAAGATGAGACTACAAAATGATTTTCGGGTTGTGCACCACAGTTTGAGAAGAATTCCCTTTGGAAATTAATTCCTGACGATATATAACTGCTCAAATTAACATAAAACCATAATGTACTATATTTGTGTATACATAGTTCTGGCCTTTATTATGAACAGCTCACTTGTTCATGTTATTTCAAAGACAAACAAATAACAACAGGTGGTCTCTTTCCACACTGATAGCTGCTCTCAGGGCTGGTGTGTCTAACTGCATCATTTCTATAGAAGCACTAGCTGCACTAGATACTTTGTAGTCTTAACAGATTCGGTCTGAACCTTAGCATGATATATTGTGTTAACTGGAATACAGATTGAACTTGGGAAGAGCAAAACTTCTAAAAGACTTTAATAAATAAAATTTGAACTTTTTAAGTTTAAAAGTAAAGAAACTTAAAGTTTATTTTTAGAATATTTAAAATTGCACCCTGTATTTTGGTTGTATTGTTGGGTTTGGGGGATTTTCAGACATTTTTAATTTGATTTTAACAGGAAAAGTATTGACACTCCAAAGATTTTACATTTCTTTGTAGGCTCATTAAAAGTTTCCAGAGAAAGCGGCAAAAGTCCTGATTATTTTCCAACTATTTAGATTTCTGAAATGTTACAAGTTGTTGTTGAACTACAGAGGATACTGTAATCTTTAATGGGGTTGATTGTCTGAGATAAAACATCTGCTAGTGAAAAGTGTCAGACGGAACCATAAAATACACCAATTACAATAACTGGCATACCTAATTTTTGTTAAGATTCTGTTGTTCTTCTGACTGATTCTGATCCAAAACCTGCCAGGTTGAAAATGAATGATTGATTTTGAACCACAAGGTGTATGTTAGTTACCCATTATCCTCTGCTGTTCTTCCTGACCAGTCTAGATTGTGATGGTGCTAGGTTTTGTAAGTTAAAGAGAGCATTGACCTTGAGAGGCTAAATAAAGTAGTTTTGAGCTTCTGCAGTAAATAAATCCAAAAAACATATTCTTAAAATTCACCAAATGTTAGTTACTTTGGGAAACCTTAACATTGTCTAACAAGCTACTGTGATCTCGAAATCTTCAGGTGGTATTAGAAGTATTGGAACACGTCTTTACATAATGGCACACTGGGTTGCTCCACAGCAGTCCTTAATGATGGCCACACTAGCCTTTGTAATGGACGGTTTGTTGGGTGCATGTTGTACCGTTCTGGTCTTTGGAGCTTCTGTTGTGTAAAGAGGAAAACAGTGATTGAGGTTCGATCTTTAATAGCCTGAAATCATTCTCCAAACACAATCAGAAACATTGGTGTGTATGATGAGATACTTTCAGCTGTTAAAAACTTCTCATGAAGATTTCTTACTCTGTGTAACACTGAGCTTCTGTCGAAGAAACTCGGCCATCTCTTTGTCCTCCTCTTGCTCCCTGTTAGAGAGAGAGAGAGAGAGAGACCTCAGATCTGAGGCAAACCAATGAAACGGTTCCAAAAACAAACAGTTTTGCTTATTGAAGGCTACATTGTTTCAAACATATTTCTGTCATGTCCCAGTTGAGATGATGCAGTTGTTCAGTTTCATATTTTACTTTTTTGGATTGTTACAATATTGACAAAGCATTGAAAACATACATGACAAAGTGTCAAAGATTAAAATTATGATTTTAAAAATGTCATAGTTATATGGTAACATTAGAAGGTAAAATGCAATGAAAGTATTTTCCATAAGCAATGAATGATCTGCTGAACATGCCGTTCAGATTAATGGTTGGTTTAAACGAAATGGTTTAAACAGTGTCTTAATATGATGCTGTTGTTATCAGTTCATCTGTCTTTCCATTCAGACACTCCTGGGTCAGCAGGGACCTGGGAAGTGGCTGGGAAGTTTTGGACCCTTGGCATGTTTGGAGTCTTTCTGGCCAAACTGTGATCACTAAGCCCAAAGCTGCCAATGATTAGAGACTTTCTGCAGCTGATGTCTTCTGTTTATAGCCTGATAACATTCCAGTTTACTTTGTGTTTTATTGTTATCATCTCCTCACTGGTCCTAACAGCTGTTTATGTTGTTTTGTGTTTTTACTGTGCTGTGGTGTTGCTCAAGAGTGCTGTAACTGAGTTAGTTGTTAAATCAGATCCATTAATATCAAGTTGTTAGATGTTAGTGTATTTGTTAGGTTCAGGTCAGCTGACACAGTGGACTGCTTTAGGGTTTAATTGTGTTTTAAGAGCTTCATGTTGTGTTTTGGGAACTTGATTGAAGCCAAATTCGTGCGATTCCAATAGAAACAGCCCAGTTACATATTCTAAAGTGACACTTATAAATTTGTTATAGACACTTTGAAGTGAATCTTTGTAATCAGCAACAACAGTTTTAACTGTCTCAGTAAGATGATGTAATAATGATTTTTTTGCCAGACAGAAATCCATGGATCAATTTATCAGTTTAGTCTAAAGTGTATTTGATGTAGATTGTTTTTGTTGGTAGAAGTGTTGATCACACTCACACTTGTGCTGTTAAACTCTGTATTAACATAGCTGTGAAAGTCTGCAGCTGAATCATATTGAAAGACTACCAGCACTTCTGTGCTGTCATAAATAAACAGTTTTAAAAAGTACTGGTTGTGATTTCACCTCAGTCGCTCCACTTCTGCATCCTCCACCAGAAAATCTCTCTTTTGCACAAGAAGATGAATCTCTTGGATTAGTTTCTCTTCTCTCTGACGATGTTTCTTTGTCTTCTCTGCATCTGTGTTTGTTGTGTGATAGAAATATGCACATAACACACACATTTCAGATATGAAACGTCACAAAGCAATTCTGAGAATGACATCAGGTTGGATACAGGGATTAAATATCATTATTTCAGTATAAACACCATGAAGTTCATGAAAAGTCCTCATAATGACAGAAGTATGGAGCCAGAGCTCATTAGTAATACATTTACAAAACAATTCAGAACAATTGACTTTTACAAAATCAGATTCATACATTCAAAATACAATATAAATTCACAAGTGAAAGCATAAAATATTTCCCCCCAAAAAATGTCTTGTAAATAAATTTAAAATGTTTTCACTTGTATATATCAAGTTCTTGGATTGATTTGCGATTAGCCAAACCCTAACATTTGTGAATGTTGTTACATTGGATCTTAGTATCTGCATTTCTGTGCCAGTTGCTTTGAATTTAATATTAAGATATTTTTAAGATACCTGAGACTTTCCTGCCAGTAATGGGTTTGTAAATTTGTTTTTTTATCATTGGAGTTTCTCTTGGAGTTTCTCCAGTTGTGTCAATTTCAGTCCTGCCTATCAGAATACACTTTGCTCAAAGCTTTGACTGGAGAAGCATAACTTTACACCTTTTACGCAATGTATCATGAAGAGAAGGCCGATTCATGCAAGCACACAATAGAGACATTGAGAAACACAGATATAAATGTTAACACTAGTTTTTGAATGAAAAATTACTTTGTTTATATTGCTCTTTTCATTGTGTGCCAAACTGCTACATTGTGAGACTAATGCTCTACAGAAGTTCCACTTTAGAGTAAGCGGCCCATAAGAATGCTCACTTTCAGTTGGAATTCGCCTAATAAACATTTTTAACAGCAGCCTTAAGCCAGCTAATCGACAAAATCGAGTCACATTCACATTTCCAGCATGTTCTATTTGTTATAGGTTCTGCTATTCAGATCTGGTTCTGTGGGGTGTTAGAACACAGTAAATATCATTAGCCTGATATACAATCAGTGGAAGTCTGAGATGTTCTCACTAATATAGTCACTAACAAACATGATGATTTTTGACACGTGTGATTGTGTGGGTTTGTGTCAGTAGTCACCTGACATTGTTACAATCTTTCTCAGCTCCTGCTTTAGACTCATAATGTCTTTACAGAGCTGAACATCATCCATCCTGAAAAAACATGAAAAAAAAAATCTGTAGTTTAGTTCGTCATGACATAACCATCTTAAAGAGCTCATGTCATCAAAATCAAATTTTCATTGATGTTTTGAGGTAAAAACAGTCATGTACTACAAAAACTTCCTGTAACTGTTAAAGCATTCTCCTCAGTTTGAGTATGTCAGTGCTTCACCTAGTTCTGTTTGACCGTTTAATACTGTATATAAAGCTTAACGTAACGGGGAGACAGACGGTCGGATCCATTTGCAGTAATTTATTAGAGTAATCGAACAGGTAGTTGGCAACAGCAAACAGGTATGGCGGAGGCTAGGCTAATCGGTAACAGTAAACAATCCAAGGGTCGGGGCAGGCAGTAAACCATCAGAGAAACGATAAACAATCCAGGTAATAACAGGTAATCCAATGACAATGTAACCACTCAGAAATGTTAGCCAAGGCAAAACAAAACTTCACAATGAGCTAATGAAAGGCTGGGGTTTATATACACAAGAGTTAATAGTAATCAGGTGAACAGGAAGTAATCAGCCCCAGGGATGTGGCCTTATGGGAAATGAAATCTAAAACAGCCTAATATTCAGGTGACGGTTCCCTCTGGTGGTTCGGGGGAGGTGGTACGGGAGCCTCCACCGTAACACTTCATTTCTTATTGTGCTACCTGATGGACGTCTCCAAATTTTTGGGTAAATTAAAAGTTGGTGGTACAATACTACTGGAATCTGAAATTAAATTAATAAATATCAATATGGCGTGTCTGAACACAGTTCAGCCCAGCCACTGTAGGATCAGGTGATGTAATTATGTCTGAAGTGTATCAGGGAGAAAGTATGATAATCCTGTTTAATAATGTTGTGCATGATGTGACACGAGTTGAAAACAGTATCATCAGTCTATGATGATAAGCATGAGATGATGTCATATGTATGTTTAGGATGAGTCATCTGTTGTTGCAGCTACTCACATGAAACGCAGTTCAGATTCTCGCCTCACCAGCACCTCCCGCAGGCGCTGAATCCGTGCCATTTCCACCTCGATCTCGTCTGGACACATTGAGCTCTCCGCCATGGACACGTCCATCTGGCCTTGGGTACAAACAGACGGCGAGTGTTTATGATATTATGTAGAAGATTTCTCAGTTGACAAACCTGTGCGATATATTACTGTTGTACAGTTAATTAGTATCTGAGTGTTATTACAAGAAAATAAATCAAAATCTATATTTTTGCACACAGGTGTCTCAGCAGAACACAGGTGGAGTTCAACACATTAACTATGGATACAGTTCTCTAATGTTTAGCAACCATTACATCATTTTGTTTTAATGAAAGCTACAATCTGTAACTTGCCTCTTTACCTCCACCACTGATTAAAATATAAAATTGAAGGTTAACTTGTGGAGTTATTTTCTTAATGTGGATGACAAGTTTAAATTCGAATCAACTGTTTTAAGATCGATACAAGTTCTTAATCATCCTCAACACCCAGGCACACCATACAGTAGCAGGGTCTTCATCTTTCTGTTTACAGACATGATGTAACCACAAACACAATTGAAGTAGACAACTTCTTTAGTCTTCTGCCATCTGAAAGGAGGTTTCAGAGTCTCTGGGCCTGAACCACTAGACTGAAGAACAGACACACACATAATGCTCCAGCCACTTTTACAACTGCTGCTTTCTATTTTGCACAGTTTACACATTGTGAGATTGTAGAACATTACACATGTTCTAATTGTACATATTGTATTTTTTTCTATACTTTTATTTTTACAGTGTTTTTTACTATGTGTTATGTTGGTGTTTTACACCATGGGTCTGAGGAAAATGGAATTTCACTACTCTGTACGTACATATAGCAGAATTGGCAATAAAGTTTGCTTTTTCAAATCAACTATGGCTAACCATAGCACACAAATTACAGAAAAATATTTAGTGAATACCAGTGAAATGCCACAGGACATCGTGTATGATGGAGAAATCTCAGACAGAATCTTTTTATGAATGAACTTGTATCACTTACATACATAAAATAATCAGTACATGTATATAGGATCAGTACAACCGGATGTGTGTGTGTGTGTGTGTGTGTGTGTGCTGGTTGAGTGTAAATTACACAATCAGCACCTGCCTCATGTGTATTACTGACACTCTGTGACTGATTTGTCTGTCTTACATCACATTATCAGAGCTGTCACTCCACCTTAACATACCGATTAGAGACCAGCTGCTTACAGTGTTTAACAGTGTAATATTATGTGTGCCGCCTGCTTCAGCTGTGTCTGTCATTGTCCTTCAGAAGCAGAAATACACATGTATTATTATATAATACTGATTCTGTGAGAAAAATACAAACATTTATTTTTGGATCAAAATGCATAGCCTGACAGGTTTAAGTACTGTAAAACTGTAGGTTCATAAACAATATGTGAAAGACAAAGTGTCTTTCCATCTAAACATATATATATAGTGAACATATATGAACATACGTAGGGAGTGTTTTACTGTGGCACTTATATTCTGACTGTAATCTGTGCATCTGTCAAATGTTCAACCAAAGGAGCAGAACATACTCATAGTCACCTTCACTATACAGCTGAGCATCAGTATTTGTGAAAGTCTGTTATACTAAAACCATTGTCACTCATTTTAAATTTAGTGCCTTGAAATGGTAATCTGGCACCATTTCTTTTGTGTTGGGTAAACAAATATTTGACCCTAATCCTTTTTTACCCTTTAGGTAAAAAATTGCTCTGGGTTAGGCCTGACCAGTTGGCCATCAGTGTGGAAAAAGAATTTACAAGAGGGTACATCTGTTTGTAACGCTGTTTTCTAATAATAAAACTGAAATACTATTTGATAACCTAAACAACCTAATAATCAAATATGTGGGATCCTAACCCTAAAACTCAAATCACAGTTTATATTGTTTTAAAAAAGTAGTTTTACTGTTATACAACTATTATAATGAAAAGTAAATATTTGCAAAAATACCTTGACTTGACGCTTTTATTTTCATTTTACGTATGCTGCTTTGAAATAATGTCATATTGTCATAAAATAATAATGTCATAAAATTGAATTGAACACAAATATTATAAAAATTAAACTCTGATGATTAATATTAATATCTAATGATAAGAGTAATTTTGTCTGGTAATAAAACTCATGTCTTAAAATTAGACTGAAATCATACCTGATAATAACAGTATCTAACAGTAATGTCTAAAAACTGAAACACTAATAGGATGTCTAAAATTAATCTGAAATCATATCTGATAATAACTGTTATATCTAATAATAACATCAACATCACAAGTCATTTAGCAGCTTTAATATCATTGTAACAAATCACAACAATAATATCGTATGACACTAAAAATCTACATGATGAAAGGTGAAATCACGTCTGATAATAACGCTATCGGATCACCTTTGTCCGAGCTCCTGCTCGTCTCTTGCAGCGCGCCATAGGTCCTCGTCATGCTGTCGCTCTCAGAAATGGCTTTCTTTAATTCCATAGTAAATGTTACAGCCACAGATCTTTGTTTTTGTTATTTCGTCGCTCTTTCGTCGTTGTGGTCACGCTGCTTTCTGCTTATCCGAGGAGCTGAACAACATCTTGATAAAATGAAGCTTCGTGGCGTCACCAAGATGAGGGATGCAGAGCGCATGCGCATAAGCAACGAAACGCTTAACCAGCCGAAGACACAAAAATGTGTACACTTTATTTTATACTCAAGAGAAACCACAGCACAATAATTATTATAAAATAAATATTATTATGAATGTTATTATTGGTAGCAGTAGGATGTTCCTATGTCAGAAACAATAATGCACATTCACCTTCTTTGAGATTCATGAGAACCAGCAGCCCAAAGAAGCCAACAAGACCCGTGGTGTGCTGTCTACGATAAAATCTACAATAATGGTGTCAAGATACGAGGTTCAGCTAAAGTTCAATGAAACGTCGTCTGACAGGCAAAAAGCCCAGTGAAGGTGCTCAACCACAAACAAAAATCACAAAAGAAGTTAGCACACAACAGCTCCAAAAGCATACAAATTACTGATTGCATCTTCTTACTAAAGGTTGTCTGAGATGTTAGGGTAAGAATGTGTAAGATTAACTGTCATGAGTGTTCATCAGTCTACTTTAGACAGACTGACTTTTTTCTAACTTCACAAATATTGTGATTTTGTAATAGTTTCATGTTTAAATGCTCATCTCTGCCGGAATTGTGTTTTCACCTGTCTCAATGCATCTGTTCACCTGTGTTAATACACGTACTCCCCTGTGTTGATGTACGTTACCGTGAAAGCATCGCTTCAAAAACCGCATCCAGAAGAAATTAAACGTTAAGAGAAACTAAACGCGAGAAACACTAACCCTAACCCTAACCCTAACCCTAACCCACCAGTGAAACACATCCGTACGGCGTCACACTGGTCGCCCATGGGAAGCGTTAGGAGCGCGTCGCGCATCACGAACACGTCATGAGCGCCTCGACGTCATCAGTGATCCACAAACCCTTTCATGAAATACTGACCGATTCTAACGCTGCTGCATCTTCAAGCTATACGAGTCTAATTGTAATCATTAAGATACACGTTGTGGTTGATGATCATGTATCAAATCATGTATCATGTATCTAACCCTAATGTGTCAGACTCACCTCACCCACCCTGATCTGAACTAACAAATTAACAAACACCCCTAAACTTCTAGAAGACGCGCCTTAAGCCCTAACCATAATCTCAGAGTATTTCTGTTATGAGTAAATGTAAGCCTTAAAGGTAAACCACAAAGCTTTACATTATCCTCAAGCCATGCTCATAAATAAATAATGTTAATTCAGTCCGTTCTGCTACGATTTAAAGTATAAGGTGTATACCGGGCTGTGTTGAACCAGTTTAAATCCTTTATGAAGTGTACCTACAAAGTATTAATGTCCTGTTAACAATGGAAAACTGTTAACAGCTTTATGTCAAGAGAAGCTCAATCATTAAAATCCACACACCACCTTTTCACATTTTAACATCTTATTAGCTTGTAAACATCAATATCTTGCCAGTTATTGTATTTTGAAAAACTGTAATATTACAGTGACATTTACAAAGGTGTCACCCTTTCATTTTTTTAGCCTATTCGACTACATGTGAATATTGTTAGATCTGTTATTATATCTTACAGAAACTACAACACAAGTTTCCTTGTCGCAGTGTTATCATTCTTCACAACAGTTGTAGGTAAAACTCTTTCTTTATTACTATCTATTAATTCATCTGGAGCAAAAACACAGCTCATAAAGACGCAAATAAAAGACTGCACACGTATTGAGGAAACCAGCCTAGCGGCACATGTCGTCTTAACCTCGATCACAACTTCGACCTTTTAAAGGGTTAGTTTGAGTGTTCAGGAAAGTCTATTAACAGTGCAAATCGCGCGTACTCTCGCGCGTGTGGCCCGTCATGCCCCGGTGCATTGTGGGTGCTGTCAAGCGCGCATGCGCACTGCAAAGCTCCATCTTTCCATCGCGAGCACAGTAGAGCCGCAGATGTGTTTATGCTATCAGTCGTTTTGTTTTTGTTTTTGAACGTTAGGAGTCGATGTGAGACAAACGCAGCCCGCTTGTTTCTCTGTTATTATCTGTCCGGAAGCTGAGCACGGACAGAAATGCTGCGTGTGGCGGCTGCTATGAGGTAGATTGAGCGCCGCTGCGGCCGCGGCGACACATCTGAGTGTAAATCCGCTGAAAGAGTTTCCGGCCCGCACGCGAGCAGGTGAGTGCGTGCGGCGCGTTTGACGCGCGCGTGTTCGCGCTGATGGTGTGTTTGTTGCGTGTGTGTTTCTTGGGTTAGCAGTTAGCAGTGTGTGTGTGTGTGTGTGTGTGTGTGTGTGTGTGTGTGTGTGTGTGTGTGTGTGTGTGTGTGTGTGTGTGTGTGTGTGTGTGTGTGTGTGTGTGGATTCACCCGCAGCCATAACGAGCACAGAGCTTCATCCCGAACCGATCCTGGGCTTCAACCCCGAGCCCAGGGGTTTCGGGGCTTCTCCTGTCATGTAGGTTCATCTCGGGCTAGCTTTAGCCTTGGCTGTGGGCAAGCAATTTATTGATCTGGGTTTGTAGTCAGTGTATATATAGTGTGTGTGTGTATAATGTTGCACACACAGATACACATTGATTAAGTACACGGAATTACAGAATAAGTATTTAGAGATACAAATCATTGGCCTAATTTATTACAGACACCAGGTTGCTTATGCCTAGTGTGAGACAGGTGGACACACACGTCTGTACTGATCCTGTGTACATACACCATCAGCAGATTGTGTCTTTGAAATGGCTACGTTACATCATGTGCTTTAAGAGTCCAGTTGGTGAATTTGTGATTTGTGAACTAATTGTCATACTGGTGGTTTATCAAGATGCCCCACAGTTAGTGACCTGGAAAACATCTCTGTTTGTATGATCCCTTAGAAACATCTCCGGTGATCTGTGTTTGGCTACAGTGTTTTTGTGTACTGTTAGTAAAATGTGTACTGGTTGTGTTAGAAGATGCGTGTCATTCATTCAGTCTTTCAGACCTGTAGTGAGTCAGCAACAGTGTTACACACACAACCATGCAATGCTAACTCTTCTGTTAAGTTTCACTCATCGTCTCATGAGGTTTTCGTGTAGGGTTAAATGTTGGGTCATCTGACCTCAGACCTGTTCACACTGCTGATGTTCAGGGGTGAATTTAGATCGCATACATCAGAATGCCCAGCACACATCTAACCTTTTGATTTTGGAGTTTATGCTTCGTGAAATATGACAGCACAATCTTTGTTCAAATGTGTTTTTGTTTCAAGACAGCATTATTTACATAATACATAATAACACATATTTTACAGGTGCATGATGTTTCTGATTTAACGTCTGTAAAAGGTGAAGCTCAGCTGTCAGTCACAGTGCTGGCCAATGAGGGCTAACCTGTCAACTCAAGATGTTATATACACCACTATTGATATCCTGCAGAGCTAA
Organism: Chromobotia macracanthus; assembly: GCA_036877525.1. NCBI lineage: Eukaryota > Metazoa > Chordata > Actinopteri > Cypriniformes > Botiidae > Chromobotia > Chromobotia macracanthus. The sequence goes on from JAZGTH010000131.1 coordinate 806,887, forward strand.
TGGTTTGTTTTCGTTTGGTTGATCGAGTCATTCGGGTTTATTAAGTTTCACTTAATGCAGACATTAAGATCTGAATGTGACGTTATCTTTTCAGAAGACAAATGTTCATATGTTTCAAAGTCAAATATACATTTAGATAAAGATGGTGAGTGTGTTTTAGAAACTGCAGTGAAGATCTGCTTTGATCATGAGGTACGAGAGTTTAATCCAGTTCTCTAGGATTGGCAGGTTAATGTGCACAGTGTATCGTTCTGAGTGTGACAGCTGAGCATCTGTATTGTGTGCTCTCTGTATTCTAATATTGCTGGATATAAAGTGATAGAGGCAAATGATTAAGGTTTAGGTTCCATGTTGATTACCTGTGAACTGTCAAAGTCATGCCAGTGTGTTAGTATTTGCTAATTCTTTGCCTTAATTTGATTAGAATTTTACTGTCTATACTGCTGTTTTTTATTTTTAAATTGATCTCTGTCACCCCTGAAATATTTTATATATTTTATAAAGACATAAGAACCTCCACAAAGCACAAAATATAATTTATGGGTGGACCTATCCTTGTCTTTGAGATATTGACATGTATAATTGTTGCAGATGCATATGGCTGAAATCTTGAATTAGATGATCATTTGTTACACCCTAAGCATGAAATTAACAACCACAAAGTGTCAAATGCTGGTAAATTTTCTGTGAGGCTGGTAAATTTTGCTGTGTCACAAGCCACTCACAAGGCACATATATTAAAATTATTAAGCACTGTCAGGTTACTGCTGTTGAAAACGTTTAGTCATTAATGGTCTTGACATTTCAGAGAAATATCATAGAGAAAATAGTACGTACACAATTCAGAAACGGTGACAGGTCTCCAAAAACATGAACAGTGTCACTTTTTCTGTTGTTATTGTCACGGTAATAAGGGAAAAACTAATTTAGAGACGTGACGTTTGCACAACAATGAGCAGCATTGGAAAACATTTTGAAACCATGTTCACCATGTTCAGATGTTCACATCTGACACACTGACATCCAGTTAGACTGCCCAGTTAATACAGATACAATAGATAGACAGATACTATATTGCATTATGGCCATTCACTCTTACTAAACTATGACATACAGTTTTTGTTTCCTCAGGTCTGTGTTGTTAGTCTGCCCCATCTCATGTACATTGCCCGTGGCATTAAGGTTTCCATCATATGCATATGATTTCATATGAAGTGTCCCTAACAGTGTTTATATTTAATTATTATGATTGTTTAAAGCGAAGTTACTGTGTTTATCATATGTAACATGGATGCAAGTTTGCACTGAATATCAAGTTGTTTGATAATTGTTTAGTTGTTATTTAACTTTAAAGCATTAGACACATAACTGAAGTGCAGTGACAACAGAAATGTGACCTGTATAATTTTAAATAGCGTTGTTAGGGTTAGGACAAAATTATCGTTTATAAGGCAAACGTAAAATAAAATAAATTATAATAACGTTTTTATAACATAGTAACTTAATAAATAAAGTGACTTGTTCAAAATCATAGTCGTATATGGACCTTTTTAAGGGAATTTGTGTGCATGTTTGGTACATGTTGAGCACACATTCACATAGTTTGTTCTTTCGGTTTGTTTTGTATTTGTGAGTGTTCTGTTGTATTGTGCTATAGACATAAAAATGTGTTTTTGTGATTTAGTTTGAGTGTTTTCAAACCTTGAACCTTGAAATCATCATACCTTTACACACACATTATTATTATTTTAATTGATTAATCATAAGGTTATCAGTATATCTGCTGTTGTTTGTTGTTGCCTGTGAAGTGTGTTGTATCAAGTTCTGTATATATGTTTAAATTCCTGCTTGTGTATGTATGTGTTGTATTGTGACAGATTAAAGTCAAGATTTCTCTTTAAGCATGACTAAACAGATGCATATGTAGACATTACAGCCATGATTATTTCACTATAAAACTAAAATACAGATCTAAGTGACATTTAAAATTTACTTTTAAATGTTTACAGTATTTGCTTGTCTCATGTTTGTCATCAAATGCAACTATAAAATAAGAAAGCGTATTTTCAGACCCTGATTACACGTACAGGCCCATCATACAGTGATTTCAGTTTTTAGAATAATTATGAGGAATACGTGAACATGTTAAATTGACAGACCTAACTGAATCACGGCAGTTTGTAAATGAGAAAAGTTTCAACATATTTAGTGTCAGAGCTTCTATAAAAACATTTACTTTCTGGACTCTCTTGATGTGTAAACATTAGCGCTTATCTTTACAAAATTTCTTTACTAGGGTTAGGGTTAGTGTTTGTTAAATTGTCAGATAATTCTGAAAGTGCCTGAATTATAATTATTTTTCTTTCTCCCATTCAGGAAGCATGAATTTTCAAGTTCTGCATCTAAAAGGCCTGGAGTGAGATGATGAGGAGTACATATAAAGACCTGTCGCAGGAACATGACATGTATTGTCCTCAGTAAAAGACGTGTCGCCTGACCTGGACAGCCACGACGGTGCTGAGCCCACAGGTCTCTGTGCCTGCTGGACCTGCAGCTGCTTTCATGTGTTTAGTCATCTGACGTCACTTTATGTTGAGCTATCAGATTCACTTCTCATGGCTCTGATTGGTCAGGCACTAGCAGTGGTGTCTCTGTCTGCATTTAGTTGCAAAGTAATGAGGCCCCTTTGTGGTTGGTCTGTACTGTGAGCCCGACCTGCTTGCGATCCAGTCCGTAACGTCGTGCTCTGTCTTCACTCTTCTGAGCGGCAGAATGAGACATTGTATCGAGACAGAGAAGAGCGTGTGATCTCTGGCAAGAGTTTAGCACTGGTCCATAAACATGAATGGAGGAAAAGAGAGAGAGGGAGGGGAGGGCAGCAGGCAACTCACGCAGGTGCCCATTGGCTGGCAACGAAAGCTGGAGACCTCGGGTGTTGTTTATATCAGGTAATTACACTCACACAATTTGGCCATTTAAACAAGAATAACCAGATGACCAATCAAAAAAAAATGTATGTGTGGCGTGTGAATTGAGAAAATGTTTCTTGCCAACCATAAAACTATGTTTTGCATTTTAATAAAATATATTTTGTTGGCTTTTCCCCCACCTTCAGAATCGGTCAACAACTTCAGGAATCCAGCACTTATTTTTAAAAAGCTTCTATTTTCACCTTATAGTTTCATTTGACATCTGTACTGTACAAATTATATAAGGTTGGATTGACTGTGTTTGATGTGTGTTGTGTAGTCCAAGCGGATCATTGCTGTCCTGCCTTGATCAGGTGAAGTTGTACCTGCTCACAGATGGCACCTGTAAATGTGGGCTGGAGTGCCCACTCATTCTCCCCAAGGTCTGTCCTGACGATTTGCTTATTTAAGTTTCATGTACTGCATGACTGTGGTAGTAACAGTATTCTAGCATGTCATCATTCTAAACACTAAATCTGCAGGATAACAAATCAGACAGCACAAATCAAAAGTGCAATTAATGCTGGAATCCCATGAAAGACTTTGTTCCTTAAGCCACATTCGATAGAATTATTATAGTGAGCACCTCTGAAGAAGAACTGGTCATTGGATTTGACAAAGATAGTAAGATGGTAAGGTTAATGACAAAATCTTTGACAGAGTATTCTATACTGAGATGAGTTTTGATTGAGACTTTTAGAAGCCATTAACAAATGAGGCACTGTCAGTGCTTAGGGTTAGGCACCCTAATGTTTTTTGTACAGCAGCTTGTGGTACTTTGAGTTTCTAATTTATTGCTGCCTGCTCTGTTATTGTGGTATAACCAGTTTCATGTTTTGCCCCTTAATGTCATGTAGAATAAAAAAACTGCTTGGTCACATTACATGTCAGTCAAACATTGTCTTTCTGCCTAAGTGGCATCTCTCAGACAGAATGGGCAAAGTGGAACACACTTCATGCAAGTTAGACTAGGCAGAAACGTGCCTAAACCCTAACCCTGACAAAAAAGAGTGAATGCTTTGTTTGTTTTTTAGGTTTTTAACTTTGATCCTGGTGCGGTGGTGAAGCGGAGGACTGCAGAGGATGTTAAAGCTGATGAGGACGTTACAAAGCTTTGCATTCACAAGAGGAAGCTGATTGCTGTGGCAACGCTGCACAATAGTATGGAGCTGCCACCTCCAGCAGTAATGCTCACCAGTCCTGGCAGAGGCACAAGTATGACATCTTATTTAGCAAGAGAAAGTTAAAAAAAATGGTGCTCTTTGTGTAAAATCTGCATAAACATTTATAGAAGTGATCAGCAAGTAATCTGCTCTTAAATTATTGACAATTTTTTTTCCTTCTAGGCATGAATTCCATGAATCCTACTGTACCACCACGAGCAATAAGAAGTAAAACCCACGAGGGCCAGACGGAATGTAAGAACCCATTTAAGGCAGCAGGGCAGCAACACTTTTCTCCAGAGTTGTGCAGCCCACATCATCGGGATGTTTACCCTGGATACTCCAGACAGAAGCTGAGCAGCTTTGAGCCAGGACCCAAGTCTCCATACCGCACTGGACATGGAGGCATGTTGAGTCCTCCCTCGCAATCCTTTGGGGATGGATCTTTGTCCCCAAGAACAGACGCTATTGGCAGTCCTGATAGGATACTGCGTAACAACCCCTGTGGTTTCCAAGGGACCAGCAGTACCAGCATTAACCACAGCAGCAGCCGCATCCCTTTGTCTTCTTCTGGTGGCATGATGCATGGCTCACCTGCCGTGCAGTCATCTTGCGTCATGTCCGGAAGGAGTAAAATGCCTCTATCGCCACCAGTCCCCAACAAGAGCCCTGTTATGAAAAAGGCCCATTGCAACTACCCAGCCAACATGGACTCAAGCAGAACTATGTTTCATCATAAGCCTCCATCTGCTCCTGCCCCTCCCCTGCCCCCACCCTGTGCCCTGCAGAATAAACAAGTCAGCTTTGAGAAGGACCCACTTGGCATTCTGGATCCCATCCCCAGTAAACCAAACCCATCCACTTTCCAGCCCAATTCCCACTCTCAGGTACCAATGATGAATGTAAACATCCCTCCTGCCATTGTTCCTTTGCCAAGCAACCTTCCTTTACCGACAGTTAAGCCGGGGCCAGTGGGCCATGGCGGTCACATGCAGAGGACTCAGCATGCCACAGCCACCTCTGTCTCCCCTTCACCTGTCACATCCCCCGTGCACGTGTCTGGGCCCCTCTTGAATCGTGTAGAAGTGTCTCCACAGCGATCGCGCTCCTCGTCCACCTCCTCTGAGCAGGGGAGTTTTGCCATTCCCCCGAGTGCTACTATGAAGGTGCTGCCACGCTCGCCCAGATCCTCCATGAGCTCGCCGAGACCTGCTATGCCTTCTAGTCCATCTGGCAAGCCGGAAAGCCTTCACCAGTACAAAGAAATGCCCAACCAGCTGTTGGCAGGTATGACCATCAACAGTCAACACAACCCCATGTATTCTTCTGCTTCGGGCAACCACACCCCACAGAAGGAGCACCCAGGCCTTTTGGGTATGCCACTAAACCAGATCCTCAACCAACGTAATGCTGCCTCTTTTCCTGCCAGCAGTCTCTTGTCAGCTGCTGCCAAAGCACAGCTAGCAAATCAAAACAAAGTAGGAGGAAGTAGTGGCGGTTGTGCAGGAGGTGTGGTGAGTGCAGAGAGCAGTGCTGGGGCATCAGCTGGGCTTGCTTGCCCTCTTAGTGGGGCTGATGGCAGCAGGACTGTTGAAGGGCAGAATGCATTAAATCCAATGCTGCCACCTAGCTCTGCCATGATGATGCCCAGTAGTGAGGTGCAGAGTGGCCGTGCGGCCCTGCGGGACAAGCTTATGGCACAGCAGCGCGACCCACTCCGCAGGCGCAAACATCCCCCAAACGCTGGCAGCCACAACAACAATTTCTTTAACATGCTGAAGCCCGACATGGCTGGCATGAGGACGCCCTGCCCTTCTGCTGAGCAGATGAGAAAAATATCCAGATTGCCTCCAAACACATCAATGGCTCAGTTACTCCAATCTCTGAGCAACCACAGTTCCCACTTGGTCAGAGGCAGGAACCCAGGCCTCATAGGTCCTAGTCGTACGCACATCGGTGAGCGTGCTGTGCCCTCTGGCTCAACCCCTCAGAGCACACGGCTACAGCAGCAAATACACAGCCAGGCAGAAGCCATGCTGATAAACCAGATGCAGACTACAGCAATGGAAAACTGTGGACCTATGAACCAAAGCGGACAGGTTCCTCTAGGAAACCATGTCATGGGACATGTAAACTCTCACTTTCAGCAGCATAGCCAGCCAAACATCAGCTGCATGCTTCCTAGCAGCAGTGACGCCTGCTGCTTGCAACCAATGACTGACTCAGGTGAGGACAAAATTGAGCCATTGCTCATGTATTGACACTGCAGTTTATGTGATGTCATGAACAGATTTCCAGGGAAATGTCCTCAAGCTGGGTTATCTTTTGTGTTTGGGAGAAATGTAAATAGATTGTAAGCATAAGCTTAATAAGAAATCTAAGGAGTTCTAAGGACCAGAAACAAAGAAAAGATTCATTATATGTTCTGAGATTCTGAGAAATTGTTTAATTGATTATATAAATTTATGAATAATGTTATTGTTAATTATTGGCAGTTTTGACTATTGACACTATTGAGACATAGCTTGCACAGCATAGCTTGTTTTGTGTTGGTTACCCGAGCTTAGCAACTTTATTTAAACAAGGCACTCTTCTGAACAGACAGAACAGGTTAATGCTTTTGTTTAGTTTAATAGTGATAACAGTTACATTTGTGCCATTGTTTTTTATTTTGTCCTCATCCCAAGATGCTCCCGTAAATAAGGTTATTTGTTGATGCATCATACTAGCAGCAGTCTGTAAATTTAAAGGAAACGTCCACCCCAAAATGACACTTTGCCCATAATTTGCTCACCCTCAAGGGATCCTATACGACTGTATTTTTTTAGCGAGAGTTCTACTAAATAGTATCCTGGCTCTTCCCAGCTTTAAAATGGTCATAAATTAATTACTTTATGATGGATGGATGTGCCTTTTGGAACTTCAGTATAATGAGAACTATTTACTTCCATTTTTAAAGAAGAAAGTCATGTCCTCTTAGAATGCCTTGAGGGTTAGGGTTAGCAAATTATGGGCAAAATATAATTCTAAGGTTTACTTATCATTTAAGTGTCAGCAGCGAGGTGAGTATATTGTACCTTAACTTTGAGGGAAGTTTCTGTCTTAGCTATTTGAAGGTCAATCAGGGACAGACCAGCCAAGAGATATTGCACTAATACAACTTTAACAAGTTTGTAATTAAATTTTTTAGGGTCAGCTAGAATATATTGACATGGTTTAAAGTAAAAAAAAAAAAACATTAATTTGCTATTACTGCAGCAAGTCTTTTACCTGAAACGCTCTGTTGTCTCTAAATTCTCTCCTCCTGACATGCCCAGTCTGCTCTGATTGGTCAGCTTATCCACTCTGTTGCTGTGTGCCTTTGTTTAAGGACAGTCATTATACAGATATGTAACATGGTTACAGCTAGATTAAGCCTTAAAGGCAAGCTAGAAAAAGCCCTTTAAACTACAAATATAAATCAGAAATGTATGATGAAATGTACATGTATGATGTTGCATACATGGACCTCACAAGCATACAGTCACATCAGCATTGTCCTGAGGGCTGAAAAACGAGTTGATTTTTCAAGTTCAGTTACTGTGTTTATAATACTCCTGGTCATCTAGCATCTGTGTACATTGCATTGCAGCACCCACTGAGGCCAACTAACAAGCTAACAAATTGCTCTTTAAGCGCTACAGCTCCCACAGAGAGTTTACCTGCTTGACAAATTCAACAACTGTTGTAGTTTTTATGTAGTGGGGTAGTTTTTCTGTTTTTCTTAGCAACTGTTTTTTTGAGCGCACAACCATTTTAAATCCATGATTAAGGTGTGATGCGTGTCATTGTTGTCCTAAAACAAAATTAATTGTACATTAATTGTGTGTGTGATTTTCTGTTTTTTTCTGAAATTAATTCCTAGCTTTCTTGTGATCAGTTATTGACTAGATGAGTCATATTTTAACCCATTCCTGCCATAAAACATGCAAGCAGCTTCTGATGACTTGAGAAAGGATGTCACTATGTTTTCCAATATCATAACTAGTAGGGGTAATTCGATATATCAATGTCACAGTTCGGTTCATATCATGGTTTTCGGTTTGGTTCAGAAAACCATGTTTCGGTTTGGAGCCTCGGTTTGGTTCAGTTCTGTTTGCTATTCGTTCATGGCACCAGCACTGCTAAAGAAACTAGATTCAGTTTTAACTTCATCATAATAATACTTGAAGACAGTAACTTTAGTGTACAAGGGAATTTCCCCATCAGAAGCTCATGGGGATCAATGATTTTGGGGTCAGGAGACATTAAAAGACATTAAAAACTATCCCAGCATTTTTAGTAGAAACTACTTCACTTAAATCAATGTTTTCTTTGTGTTTTGTTGCAATATGTATTATTTCAAAGCGGTTTAACAAAGAACAGCACCATACAAACCTCCAGTAAACTAGCCAATCACCTATATGTCATACTATACATTATTATACTATACACACTTGTTCTCCAGCACAGTGTGCTGTTCACGTGTTGATAAATCATGTGTTAATTTATATTTATAGTTATTTTTGGACAATACTTGCAGAAATATGTCACTCATAGCTATTTTGCAGTTAGTTTGCAGTTAGCTTTGTCAGTGGTCATGTCAGTGCTCACCATACTTGTGTTAAATATGGGCATTTTAAAGTTGTGAAAATGCATTGAAGATACCAACAGATGAAGTCCTGACAGAGAGAACCTTGTTTCTAAAACAGACGGTTATCTTCTGAGGTACATCATATATACAGTATATTAAAGACACAGTATGTATAGAGTGTGAATATATAGGTGATGATCATGGAGTCTAATTTAAGTGTTTCTTATGAAAAGTGTTGCAGTATTATGAGTGAGTGGTCATCATTGATTTTAAACGTTACTGGTCGTTTTGTCAAACTTGCTTAGTGCAGAAAACTTTAAAACTATCAGCATCTTTATGTATTGATCTACATTCAGAAATAAGCAAGAATAATTCACTCACACTGATTATAAAATTACAGACTGAAAAAAAAGTATTTATTTGCTTTAATCTGTGATGACATTTATTTAATTTGATCTGTGTGATTTAATTGACAGGTTTATAAATTTATAATTTATTGTATTATTAGTGCAAAACCTGTGGAAAAGAAAAGGGTGTGTGCAGTGACCTCAATCCTGCACTGATGTATAATATTTAGAAAGAAATACAGCTCTTACTAAGTGTTAAAAGTGTACTAATTACTATTTAATCAAATGTCAAGAAAGAAAACTGTTTTGTAAGGTAAAGTAAGGTCAACTTCAACAATGGGTCAGGGCTGGGGTACACAGTATACTGTAATATCATTGTTAGTCTGCTGTGTATGTGTATTCTAAGCTACAGCGTAAACAGTTGTACTCGCACACACTTTAAAACGTTCTCTGCTTTGTAGTCTGTGCACCCATCATCTCTGACCTGTTCAATGGTGTGTGTGAATCATACCTTGAAAAGCACTACCAATCATCTCACTGCTGTCTCCATGGCAACCTCCCCAGCAGGCGCTGGCAACAGTACATCATATACAGTGTCCGTGCAGGGCAAGGCATCATTCTGTGATACCACACACAGCCCTCATTATGCAACACTGTTATGTAGCACATGCAGTGAATGCAGGTGAATTTCAATGTCTCCAGCTTGATTAAATGTGCAATCTTTAAAACTGCAACAATAAACATGTCATGAAATACCCTTCATGTTGCTCCACATGCTAATTATTACCCAACCCAAATAGGAAAGGATTTAAGAGAGTGCTCAGCAAGCTACACATACCTTCGGATAAAACCTATATGATGTTATGACACTGTAAAATGCTGTTTTTAATGGGGGATTTGTTTTAATTATCAATTATCATGCATTTCATTGAGCTTAACCTGAACCAAGAAGTCGAACTACCTCAATAAATCAGATTATTAGGAAAACACTTTAAATATTTCCACGTCCGTTTCTACTTTACTTTTTTTAAAACTCTAAACAGGTTCCTCCTTTTGTGGTCTTAATGTTTTGTTTACTGTGCATGATGCAGTTCAGAAAATAAGGTGATAATTTGTTCATGATATGTTAGGGTTAGATATGTTAGCAGCTCTGGGGGTTTGTTAATCCCAGTAAGTGCTGACAGTAACTTCTCCCCTGCCCACAGGTGATCCTGCATTGCTGAGCTGCATAGGTAATGCTCCTCAGATGGACGGAGCCACAACTGCCGCAGGGCACATGTACCACCAGCAGCTGCACCCAGCACTACAAGGAATGCACGGGGTCTCCACATTTCAAAGCCAGGGGCATTTGTTCCCAACAGCTTCTTTTACAGACAATAATGCTCCCAACTCCAATAGCTTGTCTTGCCAGTACCAGGATTATCAGGTGACTCACTCAGCACAGTAGAATGATTAATTTCTGTCATCATGATCTAAATGACATTTTTTGCCATTTGTTCAGGGGTGCATGTCTGATAGCTCGCAGCCTAGCATAACATCTCATTCAGGAGACACGGGGATGTACCGAGATGGTCTGCAGAAGCTGCAGGGTCAGGGAGACATTTCCATGGCAGGAGCTGGAGGTCAGTGTTCGGTGGAGTCAGTTGATGCAATTTACCGGGCGGTGGTGGATGCTGCAGGCAAGGGCATGGAGGTGACCATCACCACTGGTGTGAGCAGCAACACGCGGGCCTGCCCTGTCCCTGCGCTCAGTGCCATGAGTGCCTTCACCACCTCCATTGGCCAGCCGCTTAGCCTACCTCATGCCGTCAACGCAGTAATACACCCCCCGCGCAGCTCTGAGGACATGGACTTGCTGGCCCAGTCTCAGCGCACCCGGCTGAAGCTTCCTGACCACACGCATAGGAGCTCTGAGCAGGGTAAGAACACGTCTGATGGTGCGGAAGTGCACGAGTATTTCCGCTCACCTAGTTCTGCCACACCCCGGCCGCAGTGGGATGAGCCCAATCATGCTCACTGGAGAGGGGAAGAGTTTCTGGAGTGTTCTACCCAGGTGCACAGCAGTCCATGTAGTAGCACAGGAGAGAGAATAAGCATCATGGAAAGTGTGTGTTCAACAGAGGCAACATCCCAGACTCAAAACTCTGCTGACTCTCAGACAGATGAGAGCGGACACTTATGTTTTAACAGCCGCACGACTGGTACCACGAGAGACCGTGTGGAGCCCACAGAGCGCTGCACTCACCTGAACGGGATGCTGACTCGTGGTGGGTACGGGGAGTCACTCACTGGAGATGACCAGTCACCTGGCTCCTCAACCAGCCTGGAGGGACCACTGCTGAAAGAATACCCACATTTTAACGGACACTTTAATGGACACTGTGCGCCCAGCCCCTCCGACACAAAGAGTCTGAGCAGTGAGGAGGAATTGCGCCACCCTGACTCACCTTCAGCCGACCTGCTGCACTTCAGGCCCAGGGCTTTTAACGTGGGTGAACTGGTCTGGCCAATAAAAGGCTTCCCTCCCTGGCCTAATAAACTGATAGGAGAAGAGCATGGACACAATCCCAGCATGCAACTGTCTGAACAAGCAAAGGTAAGAGTAGTGTTGGGCAATATTCTCCCTTTTCAGGTTGTCCTGTCATCAGCCTGTGAGATCTCTGATACACAATGTTATAGGGGGACAGGGCAATGGTTTACTTATTTTCTTATTTATTTATTAATTTATCTACTTACATTTACATTTAGGCATTTAGCAGATGGTTTTATTCAAAGTGACTTACAAGGTGAGGAAAACAACGAAGCGATAAAGCAATACTATTTACTTGTTGACCCTAACAGATGCAACAGAACAATAACAGATTTACCCATACTTATTCTTGATTAACGTTCAAAATCAACCTAGTATTTAATAGAAAATAAAGTTAAACCCATCTGGAGTGGACCTTGACCATAAGCACACGCATACAGAATGTTCACATCTGATGTGCACTGTCTGTGAACTTTCCAGCGATTGGCCACAGCACTTCTTATGACCATTTTAACTGGGCTATACACGGTGATATGAAACTATGGCAGGTAAAATTAATTGTAATATTAAATAATTATAGCCTAATAATTTAAAACATTAATGTTTGACCATTTTTCTTTATTTTTTTATTATGTGTAAAGCTGCTTTGAAACAGTGCAACATTGTAAAAAGCACTACATCAATAAAATTGAAGTGAATTGAACTAATGGTCAAACAAGCCAAATATAATGTTGACATTGTGAAAGGCATCAGCTATTGGTGATGTTTTACTACAGTTGATCACATCTGTCAGCACAACCCTAGGTAAGAGCGACTGCCTTTCCCTGTACATACCCACCTAAAGATCTGGTTAATGTATTGTTATACAAAATAATCTAGTCCCTCTTGTTATTGTTTGGAGTAGTGTGTAATGTTGCCTGGTTTAGTGGCTGAGACATTTCACCACTTTTGTCATGGGGGATGGAAGATATGAGGGAAAAAGATGATTGGCACTGAGTTTTAGTTATCTTGTGGAGTGATTGATTGGCCAGCATACCAGGGCTCAGTGCACATCATATTAGGTTTATATGAGTGAAATTTCAAATCTCTATTCGTAGTAGTTTGAAGTAACAGCATTAATAATGGATGTTAATCTGGACTCGACTGTAGGATTGTGCTCCATTAAAAGACTCCTGATTGTGTTTCATTAACACAGCTCCTGCTGTTTTGAATCATTTTTCAGGTAGAACCAGAACATCTGAAAACACTAACACAAGATCTCCAGGCGCTGGACAGAGTCAGCAAAAAGAATAGAAAGTAAGTGTCAGTAAACAGTAATCTAAGTGAAAGATGTATGTATAGGCAACTGAAAACTTTCTTAAAACTTTGGACCACTATAATGACTTTGTTGTTTAAATGTTCAAACATGTCATATTCACATTCTTGCTGTAGGGTTCTCGTTTCTTGTTTCTGACTTTCTGGTTAGCTAAGTGTGTTGATCAGTGAAATTCAGTCATACTCAAAGCTGTGACACTTTGTTTGACATTATGCTGTGTGTGCCTCTGCTGATTGCTGCATTAACTGCTAAACAATTGCAATAGTCCTTTTTTTAAGGATTTGAATTAGGCTGTTTGATGAATCCTAATGAAAACACTGATTGAAGGGCGAGGAGGAGACGCCATTGTATACTGTGGTATTATGTGGTTTGTCTGTCTCCATCGCAGGGCTGGAAACCTAAATCATCATTTAGAAGCTGCAATCTGCGATCTGCATGAGGCCATGAGTGAGTTAGACAAGATATCTGGAACTGTAAGTATGTCACAAACACATCCATCAGCATGTCCTTGATGATTCAGGGATGATTCAGTGCAGTATGACTGTCTGTCAATTTGCAGGTTCACCCGGATCATCAGGTCAAACTGCCCAAACCCAAGAGGAGAAAAATCTCCAGATAACAGCAGTAATCAGATGCCTCAGTCTTTCTCACTCCCTCTCTCTCGCTCTCTCTCTCTCTGATCGTGGTGCTACATGGCCCTGCCCCTCCCCAGTGACTGGCAGGTGCTGGATCTGGATCTGTTACAAAAAAGCAGCAAATTCAACTTGCTAAAGAACTATTTTTTTTAGTCTACAAGGAGAAATGTAAAAAAACTGCATTTAAGAAGAGACAGTCCAAATATTTCTGATGTTTTCAACATGTATATAGCAATTACAAAAATGTCAATGGTTAAAACATGGGAAGAAATGTAAATACTGTAGGATAATGATGAACAAGCCAACTCAATGCACATTTTATCTTCAGCTGTACAAAACAAAGCAGAAATGTCTCTTCGGTTTGTAAGACCCTGTGACATTACAATGAATAAGAGTCAATCCGAGACTTTTGTAAGCTTCAGTTTGAGTTGTGTTTTGAATGTGTGTGTGTCAGAGTGGACTTCACCAGCTGTAAGGGGCATGTTGCAGGGTGGTCTTGGGGTTTTGGGCTATATAGCTTCAGTCTTCCAGCACTAAACACTAATATGCTAATACTTTACTAATTCTCCATTGTTATTGTATTGCGATGAATTTTGTCTGTAGTATTATTTTGGGCCTTTTGTTGTGTTTTTCCTGTATATGTAGTATGTTCTGTCACAGCATTAATGAATCTGATGTTTTCTTTTTTAAAGAGTGGTTTCATCACTGTTGTTCATACTGTAATGGCCAACGAAAAGGGACATTAAGGGGCCTTATAACATGTTTGTGTTGTAAATCACATAGAGAATTCCCTTTTTTATTTGACACATTTTCAGTAAAATTTGGCAATAATACAATACTGCCCACATACTCAGTACAGCCATATACATGTATATGCATATAACAGTTTTATTCATTTAGGACACAATATATTTTTACCATTTTATTTAACATGGCCCAGTGTTATTGTAATATTGTTTTTGTGTTTGAGTGCTGTGTTATTAAAAGACACAGATGACTCATGCAGACTCAGGAAAGACCTGTTGTCATTTTGAAAGGAGACAATGAGTTTGTTTTCGTCTTTCTGATTGTCATTAATATGGGACCAGAAGGGCTTAGAAAAAAATAACAAAATAAAGGTTAAAACTCCAGGGGGGCTGAAGGGAATTTGAGGTTTGAAATTAGCTTTACTGTAAGGTGTCACACATATGTAACATATAATACTGAGGTTTGGATCCAGGCAGGTTAAACAATTACTGTTGAACATTGTGGGTAATCTGCCAGCACAGAGAACATCATACTGAAAACACTAACAGTATTGAAATCACATTCAATTTTTATAACCTCTGTATTAATATACTTGTAAGATACTACAGTACATAGCTGTGTGAAACACAGTCACCTCAATTTACATCTGTTTTAGCTGAGGCCATTAAACAACAGATCTTGGCTGTTTCACATTTTTTTCTGCCTCTTCACTACAAAATAATTAAGTGCAATATTCATGTTTATTGAAATGGAAATCTTGTTAGAAGTGCAGAGAATCCATCTCAGTCCCGTACAGCCAGATAAACACAGACATGCACTCTGTGTAAGAGCAGGTTTGGCATCATGCTTATGTCCTTGCTGGTGAAGTCGACTCTGTTGTCAGTGCAATGCTGCGGTTCTGTATTCAGTCTTAATCTTCAAGGTCAAACACATTTTGTGTTCATGTGGTCAGTGTTGTCCATAACTTTTCCATAACTTTACATTTCTATTCTTGAGTCTTTTGTTTTCCTCTGTGCGTGCACGCAGGTGTGTGTCTATTCACATGCCCAATTTTATTTTTTCTTTGCTTATTCTTTTATGATTGGTATCCGATTGGTGTTACAAACCTTTCTGATATCAATATTGTTTTTCAGTACAGCAGTTGACTTCGTAAAGTATGTCGTGCACTTGATTTTGTTTGATTCCGATAGCTCTGATGTGGCTGTTAGGCTTAGTATGTTAAAGTCCATAATTTCTTATTGTTTCATATGATTTTTTTTTAAATGTCCTAAACAGCAGTTTTGTAAATATTGTGACAGCATGACATCACACGTCATGCTGTGATGTGACATGGAAATGATGTTGCACCGATGTTTCAATTAAACCCTGGTCACTAAAACATAAGTAAATGGTTTTTTGTTTTGTTTTTTACTGTAGATGCGTTTCAAGTTATTAAAATTATCAATACCTTTTTAGAAGTCAGTGGAACAATCAACAAAAATGTATTAAGTTATTAACATGAGGAATAATAAAATTCTATTCATTAACATTAGTTAATCTGTTCTCTAACAGGAACTATCAAGACCTTTAAGTTTGGCAAAAACAAACCAGGTTCTTTGGAAGAAAGAGGAAGCAATTACATTTAAATGTGTAAAGAATGCTGTTAAATCTGTAGTTTTTCACAAATTTGTACTGGTTTACTCACTGTATAATAAGGCCATTCATTTAAACAACAAAATACTATTTACACTGTTATTACTGTATTACTTGCTTTTTTGCATAAAAGAGAGCATGTGAAATGATGTGCTGGCCAAGTGTGGGGACAATGTACGAATCTGACCTCTGCATTTAACCCATCCAGTTAGTGTACCCATAAGTAGTACATTGTGAGCACACCCGGAGCAGTGGACAGTACACCCGGGGAGCAATTGGGGTTAAGGTGGCTTACTCAAGGATTTTAGTTAGTTAGGTTAGGGCTTTTTTAAAGAGTATTAGTTATATTTACTAACATTGTACAATTAAAATGCATTAAATACAAATGTATTTAGTAGAGGCTCTACTTCTCACCCTAATCAATATCAGAATAGTAAAATTCACAAAAGTATAGAGAAAAAATATTGTACACAATGAACAATAAAGGTCTGTGATGTAGATCTAGAGATCTGGTGATTTACAGCCGAGGGCAGATAATCTGGAAAGTTCTTCCCTGCTTCTACTTTTAAAGATACAGAACAGGTTGTTGACTTAGTAAGACATGAAAGACCTGTCTGCTGTCTCCACCAATGACCTTCACTGGTTAAATTGTGTTTAATAATAGTGTCATGTTGATTGGTTTGTTTGTATTTTGTTTATATGAATTAAATAATCGTTAAAAAACCAGTAAACCTGAAAGTTAATCAAACACTACCAAGCATTTGAAAAAAATATGATGTACCATTGTAATGCTGGCAATGTTACTGGCAAAGTGATTTCTAAATGTCCACCCCCTATCTAAAATGGTGCATACCAGCTCGGACTGCTTCTAAACACTGTATAGCATGACGCAAGCATCCATGTCGGCTCGAGCCCAAATGTTCTTTAATGTTACAACAATATGCATTGATCCAACATGGCGTAATAAAGACGTCAGTTTCACTAGCGAACGGACTGTGAGGGCGGCGGATCCGCGTCTACCTGCTGGCAGTAAGGAGAACTACAACTCCGGAGCATCTGCTGGCGGGGGATGGAAGAAGCATAAAGATTAACAATGAAAACGACAAGCTCGCAGGACTGTCTGGTTACATCGTTATTATTCACACGAATTCATGTCAACCGGCCTGTAATGGCTAAACAAGAGAAACGACATTTAGTGCACTTAAAAAATACATCCGATGCCGACCGAAATCAACCAAGAAGCGGTTTTATATCTCATAAGAGAGGTGAGGGCGAGTGAAAACGCGCCTTTAACGGATCCTTTTCGAGCGGCAGACGCGGCATTAAAACAGCGTCTAAAGAAGCCTTTAAACGGTATGTAGACAGTGTGTCTGTCGTGAAAAGGTAAAACGGGGAAAATATGTTTGCCTTAAAACGAATTTTAAAGAAACAAGGACTTCAAACGATGACTAAAGAGCGGCACAAATGTCCAAGACAAGAAGCATAAAACTTGGGAAGAAAATGTAACGAAAGCTAGAAGCCAAATGTTTTCTGTTGAGTCTTCTGACAGAGACCGGGAAGGTGCGTTACCTGTCTCAGGTTACGGAACTGACAATGCGAGAGGTGCAGAATCACGACCGGATGTTTCTGTCAAGTTTTCAGAGGGTGTGAACGGCAAGACCAATTCTGAAATCAGTCGTACAAACATGGGCAATTTAGGCAGTAACACCGTAACTGGTCGAGAATCAGAGCCGAGTTTGAAAACAAATCAACCACAGGGATTAGATGATGTTTCAGATGGGTCAGACGGGATTGTGTCTAATTCGGAATATTCACGGACAAATCCAACTCCTGAGAACGCAAAAGAAAACATACTCGTGAGTGTGAGACCCGGAACATCTGAAGGCGTGATTAATAATCTCAGAAATGAATGTCTGTCGCACTCCATTAGCAACACTCCAAAAAACAATCACAAGAATCCCGTCGAAGTTTTCACTAGTTCACCGCAGATTCGTTGCAGCATTATCCGGAGAAATTCTGTTTATTTCTCGGGAAGACACAGAGACTGTCCGCGGGCAGACATCGACTCCCATCACTACTATGAGCCCGCATCAGTGACGCTGGAGCCGCTGGAACACGAGTGGATGATGTGCGCGTCGGACGGACGGTGGGACAGTCTCCACCGACTGCTCGTCAGCGATCCCACCCTTCTAACCAGAAAAGACTTCGTTACAGGATTCACCTGTTTGCATTGGGCGGCAAAGCTTGGGAAACATGAACTGATTGCAATGCTTGTCAGTTTTGCCGAAGAACAAAATGTGGCTATGAACATTAATGCACGTTCCAGCGGGGGATACACGCCTTTGCATTTAGCGGCGATGCACAATCATATCGAGGTGGTGAAATTATTAGTCGGAGCGTTTGACGCCGATGTAGAAGCTCGAGATTACAATGGAAAAAAAGCGTGTCAGTACCTGCAGACTGACATTGCGCAAAACATTCTGGACATTGTGGGCGCGTATGTTGAAACTGACCCAGACGTGGAAATCGGAGGCGCAGGTCGCTGGAGATTGTCAAGAGTTATTCAGGCCAATTTCAGACCTATGAAACAAATCCACACCAACAGCGCGGAGGATGCATGCGAAAGTGGCTTGTTGATTAAGCAAATATCTCCCCGCAGGAAATCTTCCTTTACTAAAATAAAACCCAGTATTCATAAAATCCGCTTAAAGTCGCAGATCGTGCACAGCACTTCTCTCTTTGACAGGTGTGAGAAAGAAACCACAGACGAGTGTGCGAATCCATTAAGACCCAAATCTAACCTCTTTGGGTGATACAGTATAAGAGTTGAAACGCGGTGGATATGTGCAGCAGCGCAAAGAATCTCTGGCATAATATTCTTTTTCTTTGAACAATGACGTTATTAACCACATCTTCTATGAACCTTAATAAAACCGAACGTTTTAAATGTTTGGAAAGTATATTATCCGCACAATGGTTGATTGTATTATACACTCTAAAAACTGCTGGGTTGAAACACACCCTAATCTGAACCAACTTCATATTTGAAAAAAGTATTTTCAAATATGTCATAGAAATATAGTGGAATACAAAGAAACAGGCAAGAATAGATAAATATTTATATTAACTTACTACAAAACCCTGACTGCTGTGAGTTGCTTGAATGTCAAGTGTGGAACCCAGAAAGTCCAGAAGAATCCAGAAGAATGAACAATTTTGACCCAGTAATTGTGAACCTTGTGATCATTCATGGTATTAAAAGGTTGTGGAGAAGTTATCATTTACTTTTTTCTATTTTCAATGCAGCATATAAGTAACAATGGTGTCCCACCCCAGTCGTCATGTCTGATTATTTTCAGTTTCTCTACCACAAGTTGATTTCTTATGATTAATCACTTGGGTTGTACAGTTCTTACATGTGCTATAAATACAAAATGTAGCTGTAAGTTGAAGCTGAATGGAAGTTGATGGTTTGTCCCATACCTGTTTCCTCCAACAACGCATTCAGAGTAGCAGCTTCTCTATATTGTGTTTACAGTGAGAGCAACAGTTTTGTTCTGTTTGTGTGTGTTCATTGTGATGGATCAAACACTGTGTGTTTGGTCATTTCAGCTATCTCAGCGGTTCTGTACACTCCAATAGCGTATGGTCAACCTTAATGGAAAAATCTCCCTGAATCATCAGCACAGCAAAGATAAAATTTGTTAATTTGTGTGTGTAAAAATATTGCATAGGCTATACTGTTTTTCCAACTTTACTCTTCACTTTAATCCTCTCAAAAGACCCTGTCGTCTGTATGGGTTGCCAAATTGATGAACAAAATGAAATTTTTAATGTCCCTTGATATACATTCAAATTCCTTCATAGAAAAGATCTTTGTCCTTAAAATTTTCATCAGAATATTAAATTCAATTCACATATTTGTATTGTATTTGTACTATACATATTTCAAAGCTGCTTTACTGAAAATGCATGTTGTTCATTGGCAGAAGAATGTGTGATTATAAGTGACTGTAGAAATGTAAAGGCGTAAAATAGTACAGATTATGCAGTAATCTGCAAAGCCGATAATAATTAATGTGGAAAATAATTAATGTAGCTACCATTTATAACATTGCAGATTTTAGAGCCTTTTTATGATGGGACATACTGTTGAATTACCTAAAGCAGCTGTGTCAACTTCACAAATGAGAAACTGCAACAGTTCATCAATCACCACATGTTTGTGTTGGAGCAAGAGGAGTGAAATGAGAGGAGAAAGCATTGACTGGGAGTTCATTTATTTTGGAATGGACTGGAGTGAAAAACAACATATAAATACAATTTATTATTAACTTAATTGTATTCACAAAATTATATTTATGTTTTTGTACCTGATATTATTGTAACTGATATTTGTCCAACAGCCAATGGGCATCTTCTCCATCCTTGAAGAGGAGCATATGTACTCCAAAGGCACAGACACAAACTTCAAAAACAAGCTACGTGATCAGGCAGTTTTCCAGAAGCCCAAGCCTACCAAAATCAAGCAAGAGACCCACTTCTCTCTGGTGCACTATGCTGACACCTGTTCACTACAACATTGTTGGCTGATTTCTAACCCTAACTTGATTTCTGGGGTTCTAATGCAGCAGTAATGTTAAAAATGTATCTTGATCCATAAAATATCTTTTTGGGCCTGATGGAGAACTACCTGATTACCCATCAGCTGAGATGTAGCATCAGAATCCCCAGCAGAATCCTTTGTGGTGACTTCAAGCAGAGGTAAACATCTCTTTATATTCCTATTGCACTCTACCAAGTGAGCTATACATGATATACCAACACCTTTACATCTGTGCTGTGCTTTTATGATATTGTGGCATTACGAAAACATCCCTGAATGTCCTTCAGATACAAAGTATTAAATGCTAGTGTCATCCCAGAGGAACAGTTCATTGACAACAAAAAGGCTTCAGAGAAACTTTTAAGCTCATGATATTGTAGTTTGATATTGACCACACCCAGTACAAGTTTGGACAAACCAAGGTGAGCAACACACCAAAGACTGAGGTCTGACTCTGACTAAAGCAAAGACAAAGCTTCAGCAGCAGGTGGATGATGTACAGTGTTTGGCATGAGAATAAGGCTACTATTAATCAATGAGAGGACTATTTTTATTGTTCTGTTTTTTGCATTATATTTTAATGCACTAGATTTTAAAAAATGTTAGCTTGAGGCCCCTAACCCCTAACTCCTTACAGACCTTGAGAGAGCCAAGAGGAAGCTTGAGGGTGATCTGAAACTGAACCAGGATTCCATAATGGATCTGAAGAATGACAAACAGCAATCAGAAGAGACAATTAAAAAGTAATCAGACTGCTGAAACTAATTTTTAGCCAGTAAGGTTTGCAATATTTTCACTTAAAAAAATTATAAATATATATTTTTGTTTTGGACTGAGTCAGCTCAGTCCAAAACATTTTATATATTTTTGTTTTGGACTGAGCTGACTTCAAAGCTGACTTTTGAAATAAGCCAGCGTCTTAGCAAAATAGAGTATGAACAGACAATGAGTGCTTAGCTTCAAAGAAAAATTAAAGAGCTTAAAGTTTCAACAAAAATTCCTAATTGACCCTGTTTACTACTCAGATATTTTATGGCCAATTAATGCATTATTGGTGTATGGTATTCCATTAGATATTTTAACCACTTAGAGATTTTAGCCAAGAGTAATTGAATCCATGCAGAGCACTCTGGACCCAGAAATTATGCGCTGAGAGTCAAGAAGATTAGAGATAACAGGGGGAGATCTCAAAGAGATGGAGATTCAGCTAAGGCATAGAATACCCTGCTGCACCTTGATGAAGTTCTCAGAGAAGAGGAGGACATGAAAGGCAGGTTGCCATGGTGGAGTGCAGGAATAACTTGATGCAGGCAGAAATTGAATAGTTGAGAACTGGACTAGAGCACTAAGGAGACTAAGGGCCGCAAAGTGGAAGAGGAGGAGCTGGTTGATACCAGTGAGCGTGTGGGAGTGCTGCACTCTCGAATACAAAAAAATTATTAAAAAGCTAAACTCAAGAACTGTTTTTTTTCAATATCAACAATAGAAAAGTGCTATATCATTATAAGTTAACAGAAACAGGTGGAAAATATTCGCTTGGGCAAATAATATACAGTCTATTTCACTTCTGTACTATAATTCAGGAACCTTTATCATGCTAAAAGGTTTAAGCCGATCAGTTTAGATGTTCCTGATAAGAGGCGGTAAAAGCATTTATTTGAAAAATGTAGGGCTGAGGTGAATAAAATGAGTTGCACACTAGCAGTTGTGCAGCACATTCTCAATAGACCAGTAACTGAGATGGATTTTAAGAAGCAAAGTAAGTACAAATGTTTAGTCATGCAAAAAGATGTTCCCTAGCTGTCTCTCTATGTGTAATGTGATTACCCAAAGATCTTGTGTACTGAATATGTTGTACACACAATTTATGGTCATTTAAAAATTTGTTTTCGTTTTTTTGTTTTTAATAAATTTTATAATTTTAAAAAAAGTTTATAATTTGTTTAGTTAGAACAAACCTGAGATGCAATTATAATATGTTCACTGATCTTAATATGAGTACTGTACTATGTAAGCAGGGGTTCAGAACACAAAATGTATTCCCCAGTACTAAATATTTAGAAAATAATCTGCAGGAATGGCTCATTTTAAAATCCTTGGCTTTTCGGTGTCATGCAGCTGAATATACGAACACATGACAGTCCAATTACGAACACATGACAGTTGCGCACGCAATCCTTCAGCCTCGTCTATCACAATTTGTGACCTAACGATTATGATATGTGCAGACTGCGCCCACTGCAGGTGATGTGAAGACCGTCTTAGTTTCATATCAAATATAACGCTTGACATGCATCTGTAAAATCAGAGGACATAGATGTAACGTAGTAAACAAAATAAGATGGACTATAAAGAAAGTGACAACTGACAGCTTGATTATTGATAAATATAATCATTCCTGGACATTGCTATTGTAATGTGAGATGCCATAGTTAGCAGAGACCCCTAAAACACTAACGCATTTTTTAAATGAGTTTTTTATTAGTTTTCAGCAGATGAATATATATATATTGTGGGTTAGAACGAATTAAAATTAAAACCTAATAAAAATACATAAATAAATGAATAATACACGAGCAGGTTTTATGATGCGCTACAGTGATTCTGAAAGCTAATTGGCTTGAAAGGTTGCCGCTGATTGGTTATAAATGCGGAAGCAAAGCGCTCAATTTCATTTGGCGGGTTAGGCGGGGTTGGACGGGTTTAAAAGACGCTGTACGTTTAATCATCCATTTGAATGTGAAGTTAAATGTGATTTACCAATGAAAGGAAAGAAGCCTCTGCGGTGTTCCGCTGAGAGGACCGCTCACGATGACAGTCTCATCCGGCGTTTGAACCATTAAAACTCGTCTGGCTTATTGCATTTGTTTGGCTTATTGCATTTGATTTGTTTTGCAGCTGTAAGTACTGAAGCATGGTAATTGTTTCTATTTGATTCCTTGGGTCATTTCATAGCACCTTCTGTTAAGTATAAATTTACAGGTCTGTAATGTAGTGTAATTTGTTTTGTAGGTCACAATTTGTAGTTACTACAGCTGAAAGTTTTTCTTTGCTTTGGCATTGTTGCTCTCCACCTGAATTGTAAATTGTGGACAGTTCCTTCCAGAGAACAATTACCACTCATTAAAAAAAAACTGGAGTGTCTTGTTCCCATCTAAATTTTCAGTATCATTTTATTTGAAATAGGAATGTACTGAATGGCACTCCTTTATCATAAGATTCTGGTTGGCCTAACTGAACTGTGGTGTCCTGGTGCTTCAGTTGTTTCTGGTGTGCACAGCATTTGAATAGGTAATTTACAAAAACCCAAGTGTCTGTAATCCCTATATGTCTGTTGGTTTGGGCATCTCTATAATGGCATTACTTTTAGGTTCAGTTTCAATGCTATTGCAGTTGGCCTTTGTCTGAGGTGCGTCGTTCTGTCTATTTTTTTTTTCTCTTTCAGCAACAGTCTTTTACTACAGTATTTTACCCTAACCCTTTAAGTACCTCTTTGGTGACATCATTGGCCACTGTTTTCTTACGAATTGTGATGTGCATTTTTTTTTTTAAAACCTTCATGTTTTCTTTACTTCTGAGTTTTTATCTACCTCTACTGCTGGATCTGGATTTAACAGTTGAATGGAGCTGACATTGCAGCAGGTCCTTCATTCCAGTTGGATGGTATTGGATTTTCTCCTATCAGCATGGTTGCAAACTAGTTAAAGTGATGACTTAAGCTTTACATCTTTCACTTTTGCATCGTTGAGTTTAGAATCCTTAGAATCTCCTTGTCTGCCCATTCCTTGTTTTATTCACAGGTGGTGAATAATTTGTATTAATCTGTGTGACCAACAGACCTAGATTTGCTTCATAGCTGTGTATTTTTGGTGAAATCCATGCAATGTCTGCTGATCAGTCAGAGGTAAATATTGACATTTAAGACTTATGGTTAAATGAAGGCCAATGTTAGCTGTGAACTGTATAAACTGCTTCTAGACTGTTAGTTTACAGTTAGACTATACGTCATTAACGTCTATTACAGGACACCATACCTTTCTACAGGTTTAGAAATGGTTTGTGAAATCTATTCAGTATTTAAAGGGTCATTATACTGTCACTTGTTGCAGACTAGCTTTGACTGCTGTTGTGATCACTGCTATACTGCCCAGACTCAGGATTACTAGAGATGTTGTCCTCGGTTCCTAAAGACTGAAGGCATTGCACAACATCCACCTTCTAGCGTTTGGACTCTTTCTTGGCTTGACCTCATAAGAAGTAACACCTGTCTTACAGCTTCACTGTTATCGTGGGTGGTACCATTTTAACATCTTTACTGCTCTTCAGTTTGTCTTGTATTAATTTTGCTTGT
Organism: Chromobotia macracanthus; assembly: GCA_036877525.1. NCBI lineage: Eukaryota > Metazoa > Chordata > Actinopteri > Cypriniformes > Botiidae > Chromobotia > Chromobotia macracanthus. Next base: position 831,794 of record JAZGTH010000131.1, read on the forward strand.
GCTTTAAACTTAATTGTATACTTCATTTTGTGCTGACAAACTGACCACTACTAAATGAATCATTGTTTCTCTAGATTTGTTTTTAACTGATTTTATAGCAAGGTAATCTTGTCCTGGAAATTTCTACCTTCCTGCACAGTATTGCTCCAATCCTATTTAAATGCACATAAACCAGCTAATTGAGTTGTTTGAGTCAAATTGCTGGTTCTCCCATGCCTCGAGTTTGCCAAAGACATCTATATTATCAGTGAATGTTTAATATGTTCTGTTCCTCAGACTATTGTTGGGCTTTGGAATCTTAATTTCCAGGTCATTTTTTTGCATAGAGAAACATGTTAAATCTATTTTTTGTAAGTTGTATATATTTTATTTTTTTGCTTTTTCTGAAAGGATGAAAGGATTTTTCAGCTTTTTCTGTGCATGGAAGCTAGCTGAAAAATCTTTTTTAAATTTCAGTTAGCTTTGTGGGAGTGCAACGTCTTTGTTGTATTAAACTTTTAATCTTATTGTGCAGCCAGTGAGTCTGGATAAACTGGTACTACAGTTGTTGCCACTGTCAGGCCAGAAACCTGTTCAGCAGGGGTCCTTTCATCACTTCACATTTCACTGTGAGTTTTACACGTATTTAATGTTATGTAGACATTAAGTTCTGATTGTCCAACTCTCAATTATCCATATAGTTAAAATCAAACTTATTCAAAATGATG
>JAZGTH010000132.1:600000-830613 GCA_036877525.1 Chromobotia macracanthus
AAATCAAGTTAATTAAAAATGCAGTTAGTATAGAATTGCTTATTTTAGTTCCAATTGTATAATCTATTTGTGGAAAACAAACAAAAATATTCAAACAATTGAATCAAGATGCTTTTCAAACAATTTCCTGTGTGTAAAGTTCCTAACTTGAAAATAGATTGGGGGATGACAGAGGGGAATTTGTTTTCTTGAAGTCGTTCCTGCTGTTTTCATTTTTTGGTAGACTACTTTGATCTATCAGTATTCACTAATTCACTAGCTTACAACCTTTATCATACTCAGTTGTGCGCATTTGACCTTTCTCGGCTCTGAGTGTTCAGCGGACTCAGGTTGTTTTTATCAGGTTGAGATGGCAATTGCTCACAGAGAGCTGAATTAATAATAATGAGAAAAGCATGCATCTACGCAGCAGGCAATCGGCACAGACACACGCATCGAGGCGCTGTTTGCAAGACCTGATATTAAGAGAGCTCACACTTATAATACTTCTCCTATCGCAGACAGTAGTGCCAGTGAACAGGGTTCCTGCTTCAGAAACTAATGGTTCATGCTGTTAGCACAGTGAATAAAATTCCATGCAAAAAGCAGAGTCTGTATTGTCAATACAAACTAAATGTTCATCTATTAATGAAGTCACTTTTAAAATGTTGTTGCTGGAGACAAACAAATGTAAATGTTTCTTTGCACCTAATAAATGCCCACTGCAGGATTCTTGATGAAATGCACGCTCAGCACCCTAGTGAGCTGACTACCTAGACAGCATATTTATCCGTCATAGGCACACTGCCAATACAAAGGCTGTTGCAAACAGTAAGCAGCAAAATAAGGCTTCCTCATCAGACTTTTTAATAAAAATGTATGCCAGCATTGCATGTATGCTTTAGGGATCCTGTTTGTCTATGCTTTGTCTCTATCTCTTGTCTCTGTCAATCAATCTACCTTTCTACTTGTATGTTTGTCTATCTGTCCATCTTTTTATTTTGGAACATTTTGCTGCCGCATCTGTAATGCTACCGGCCCCTTATGATTAATTGTTTGTATTGTAGTGCTCTTTATTTATATGAGTTGCTTTGTTAAATTAATAAATATAAATGTTCTGTATTTTCTAGGGCAAATATGTCCTTGAGTCCCATTTGTACAAACTAAAGGCTAAATAACAGCACACGGTGCATTTCATTATTTCCTGAGTTGCTTTTAGCTGGAATAAAATGGAATTTAGGAGATATTTTGGGATATCTCAGCGGGTGAAGCATTGTGATGCAATTTGTGCCATCTACAGGGCTCCATTAGTGCTGTGGCAGCTGAAAAAGACTGTTGCTTCAGTCAGCAGCCTGGTTAGTACTTTTTTAAGGGCTGTCAGTTCTCTTGAGTATTTTCTCATTTCTCATTGGTCATCTGTGGCCAGACAGTGTCTGGTGACCTTGATGGCAATTTAAAGATGGACAAACAACAAGGATACATTTTTTTCAGAAGCGGCCAGTTCTGGCTTATTATCTTTGTGGTGAATAACTGGTTGTCTTTTCTATACTGAAAATATAACTAGAATAGAACGTGTATGTGTGTGTAGCAGCATTCCTTTAAGTCATGTATGCAAAATGACTTAAAGGAATGGTTCACCCAAAATGAAAATTATCCCATAATCTTTAAAAAACGTTATTTTTAAAACAGAACAAATTATGTTTGTTTACATGTTACCTACAAAAACGTTTTGTGCCTAAATATTTTAGTTGACTAAAAACCCTAGAGCAGAATGTATGTGCAAGTTTCACCAAACTGATAAGAGTAGAGATTTTGCGGCGGAAGAAATGGTCAACATGATTAAACATCCTAACCAAGTTTAGTTCTTAATGAGCTGGAGTTCCATATATTCTTTACTCTCAGTTCACAGGGAAGAGCAGAGCTGCATATATCTTCGATAAACAGGATTTGTTGCATGTGCCATTCTTGGGCTGTTCCAAGATGAAGTATGTGTAATCTCACAGCCAAAGAGATGAAAGAGTTGCATCATGGGACAGCTCTGTGAGAAATACATCATATGGCATCCATTTCAGGTAACAGGATATTGAATTTTTAAACTTTATTTATATTATCAATTTGGGATAATTGGTTGAAGTACCGATTTAAGTTCAGTAATATGGCATGATTCTGAGAAAAACAGAATTTTAAAGTCCCTGTGAACTGTAAGTTCCAATCGACTTTGGTGTAATTCAGAATGAAGAGAAATGTGGGGGTGTGGCCTTTCTCACTGGGAATCGTTTGGCTATAGAATAGTTTTAAAGCTCGCAGTAACTGACTTTTGGAGGGATTGGTTAACAGCTGTTGCTACACCCAAGCCATCTGAGCGACGTCATCAGAGGAGGTTTGCCATTCCAGAGGAGAAGTACATTTTCTGATTTGTATATTTTGATTTCTTGGTGACTTTAATGAGAAATAAAGGGTTAGTTCACTCAATGGAAATTTGCTGTTATTTTACTCACCCTCAGACCAAGGTGTAGGTGACATTATTTCTTCAGTAGAACAGTAAATAAGATGTTTAGATGAAACCATGGTCCTTGGTGATTCATAAGTGACAAATCTTTAAGATTCAAAGAGCAAATACAGGCAACACAAAATTAATCTCTGCATCTCCTAATATATATATATTGAAATGAAACAAATTAGTCTGTGCAACATTTAATTTAAAATAGTTTCACCAAAGTTTTTTAAATTGTATTTTATTCCTTGGGAATTTATTGGATCACATCGGTGTTGATATTGCAAATGATTTCAGAGATGGAGCAAGTTATCACATTTTTTAAGAAGCATTTTGACTAAAGAATCCTCAAGACCAGTAGAATCTTTTGAGGAATTGAAATGGGTCAGTTTTGATCTAATATTGGCTTCAAAGGTTTAGAAAATACCAGCTTACAGTGGTCAGCCTGATTGTCAACCCGCACAACTGGAAAACCATCTAATTACCATATTGGAACCTGAATTTACCTGGATTAGCAGGGTTTTACAGCATGATATAAAATCTGTAGTCTGAAACTATGGACTACATATATTATGAAAATATAATAGAAAAGAAACTAGTCTGTTCAGTAAAGGTGGCTGACAGAGTGAATAGCAGAATTATATAAATATATACCTGTAGTACTTGTAGATTACATATTATTCACTTAAATTTGTTCAGAAACTGATGTGTATAATTATTTAATAATTAAAATATTTTCCCCTATCCCAATTTAATTTAAGGGATGTACAAGTAAACTGTCTGTGACTGATTTCTGCAAAGAATGTAAATATTGTGCCTCTGTGGTACTTTCTGGCACTTTCTGAGTAGTGTCCAATGGTGTGAGTTTGGGTTGAAACTATTTTTTGTCCGACCAATGGCAGATGGGGGAGGGTTTGATAAAATGTTCTTTTTGCAATCCTTTAATTTTAGACCATGTCTGACATCTGTTGCTGAAAGATTAAACTGTGATAGATCAGCTAAACAGATGTGTGTGTTTGGGTTTGTATGTGTGTGTTCGAGTGTATCTCAGTGTCCAAACTATCAGTCCATATCCTTATCTTCCATAATCCATTGAGACTCAAGCTGTCAATGGGATTCCTCTTTTGACCCCAACATTCTGTGACCATATTGTCAGGTTCTTCATATAAGGTCTTCTTCCAGCCTGAATGAAAGCCCTGATCTCTACTACAATCATCTAACAACTTCTCCCTATCTCTTGCACCTCAGTTTCTTCATCTTGTGACCTTTCTCACTTGCCTTTCTTCTCCAATCGGTTAACGTCTCCATGAGAATCCAGCTCATGTAGCAAGAGCCCTCCTGCCAGGGTAAGACGGCTACCCTGCTGAGATGCACGTTTTGGATTGTATTACCTGATGAAGAAATATCACACTGTTGAAGATTGGACATGATATCTTGAAAGAAAGTGTGCGCAGAAGTGAACCAGACCTAATTTTCTTTCTATAAGGGAATGCAATGACTGTGCTATGATAAAGGTTTCTGTACCTGTCAATAGTTTCTTTATAGTTCACTTTTTAATTTTACTATCATGTGTCTGCTGCTGCATGTTTGTACTAGAAGCTTAGAACATTTCTTGGCAGTGAAGCTGTTTGTAATTTTGATTGAAATTGTAGTTTGCCAAGCTACAAGTTACTTGTAATTTAAAGTAGTTAATAGTGATTTTTTAATTGAATTTTCAATTTACATACATTTTGTATTAAACATGTATTTTACATGTTAACCAGAAGAAAACTAAACAATAGGGTAAGTGTACTTATTACATTTGGCAGATTGTGTACAGTGTAAATTTATGCAGCTGCAAACAACAGATTTGATATTTCTTTTACTGCTTCAAAATGCAAATATGAAAATGCAAATACGCAATAATTAAATAATAAAAACACAAGTCTGGATGTAATTTTACATTGTAAAAGATGGTCCACAAAATCACACAAAAGATGGTACTGGTGTTTCACTCGTGGGTGATGTTTCACTTGATAATTGAGTGATACTTGTGAGTGATAATTATATTTCACCGTATAAAGTATGCAGATGACTTTACTTTGTTAAGCGTTCCATTTGGGTTTGATTTATGAAAAAATTACCCCTGCCATATTTCATTGAAGCTATTTAAGGAAGCAATATCATGTTTAAAAACAAAGACGATCTCAGTTAATGACAGCATTTAATGGCAGATAATTTTACGCAATTTACAAGCAATAAAAATAGCTGATTAATTAATGCAATTAATTATCATTTTTGAATGTTTAACTATGAATCAAGTGTGTAAAAACAGTGTTTAAAATTTGTTTATATTTAAGGGTTAATATGATCATAAAATGATATGGTTCCATGACTTTAGAAGCTTTGGTGACTATTCAGTTCAATCATACCAAACTGCTTTGTTTGTATTAAAAATCTCATCTGGATTTTACAAATGAATCTGTTTTAGGTTGTTCTCAGAGAAAGTTTCTTTATAGCCCCTGAACTACAAAACTTGTGAAACACAAATAAGCTTTGATGTGTCACTAAAGGAAGCAGAAGCTACTCAGCAAGTCTGTTTTTCACCTACAGTATCGATTCTGTAAGTTTAGAAGTGACTCAACAGTTTTAATGGGCTCTCTAGTATTATTAATGGCAACTCTTAATGTTATTCAGAAGGAGTTCAAAGGAACACGTTCCTGCATTGGTGACATGATTGATGTATCTGTGGGGGATACATAAGAAAAAAGGGTTGGGAGGCACACATTTAAAAAAAAAAACATCTAAACAAATCAGTGAAATGAATCAGATTTCCCAGTGGTTCATATAAGATATGCATATGCAATACAATGTGACAAAAAATAGTGTTATGACCTTTTGTCATGCTACATGGTTGTGAAAAATAGCTTGTTACTAAAACAGCAGAGCTACTGACATGCTTCAGAAAAGTGTAGTCAACACTGATGACAATATACACTAATGAGATGATGAGATATATGCCCAGTTTTGCTACAGCCAGGGGAAAACTACATTATTGCATAAATTTTGTGACATTTCCTGTCTGTGGGTGAGAAAAGTGTTAGAACAACTCCAAGTTTAGAGTGTTTTTTGGTGTGTCTTCTTAGGTATTCAGCCAATTTATGCAATCATTTTAGATGTCAATACTCAAATCCACCAGCATTGTTTAGCTACGCACAAACATGCTCATTTAATCATGTTGACAAAATGCATACTTCCTTCGAGTGTCCAATATGATGTTTAGTATGATATGATTGTGCAGGACATAGCACATTGCTTTAACATTAAATTGTTTCCATGCTTTGCAAAGCAGATGATGATCAGGATGTGGTTAAAACTATGCACTCCAATTTGTGTATGGAAATGAGTTGCCTGTTTAAATTAGCATGCACATCACCAGCTCAGAGAATTTGCATCAGGCAATTTCCAAACCTGAACTGCAGCTTCTAAATATGATCTGAATATTGTTTCTCCTGATAAGACAAAAGAGAAGCAGTCATTTGTAAGCTTTCTGCAGTGTGAATTGTGTTTGGTTGGACCACAGTTGTGGATACTGTTTTGGTAAATGAATAACACTGATCAGATTTACAGTAGATGGTTTTACAAACAAGTTATAAGTTACAGTCTGCCAAAAGATTTGACACTGGTAACTTGTTTGGGATCAAAGGTATAAAAATAAGTCTTGCTTCAGCTGCAACAAAAATAAATATTTTATGCATGGTGAAAGTGTGGGAGGTATTAAAGTCAAAATAAAATCAAAACTGACCCTAATTTGTTTTTTAATTTATACTGGATCTTGTAATGTATAATTCACAAATAATCTGATTACATTTGATTTATATTCAAACATCTGATATTTAAAGCGGCAATGCTTAACTTTTGCCTTTCTATCACCATCTCTGAAACGTAAAATTGCAGGTTTCTTGCAGAATTAATTTCTTAATGTATATAACAAATTCTAAATAACTGATGTAAGAACAAGCTACAAACACGCCATCATCTTCAGCACCCACATATGATTTAGTAGCTGGGTCTTCTTTCTGTTTATGGACACGACATAACTATGTTAACAAATTAAGTCAAACTGACATTTCCCACAAAACTGTAACTGATGACTCAAATTCTGAATTATCCCCTGGTCACTTTCCACTTGTTATTTGGGAGAACATTCTGCTAAATATCTCTCTTTAAGTTCCACAGAATAAAAATAAAGATATTGGATGACACAAGGGTGAGTAAAAACTTGCACATAGTACAAAACAAATACATCAATCATTTTTATTGGTTTGTTAATGACAATATATGTGGGTGGGATTTGTACAGTTAGTAACAGCAGCCATCTGTTCTGCTGGCTAAGGGCCGGCTATAATGTCTCAGGCACTGGGCAAACACCTTCAGTTCCTCTTTGTCCCCTGCAGCTGTGAAGCACTGGATCTTTCACTATTTACTTGATAAAAAAACAGTGGATGGCCCTGGAGACAACTAATATGCTCATTAGCATTGCCAAGTTTGTTGGCTAGTAGTTCATGTGCATTAATGAAGTAAAGAATTGAGCCAACAATTGTGGCTAAGCTGGTGTTGGAATTTACAGAGAATGCAGATCCCTAATGACCCACACATCTTCAGTCCTGCAAAATTCAACATTGCCGCCTCAAAATGGCCCTATGGCCCTGTGCTGAAGCCTCAGAATGATGTTTGTTCAAAAGACAAACAAATAACATAAATAAAGACCGAAAGCATTCCTTTAACGGCACTGTGTTGCAACAACTGCATTTTTTGATGTGAGAGAAAGAAAAATAGTTTCTCTCTGCACATTTAGAAACGTTTCCCTTGAGGGATGTTGCTATTTTTTGTGCATGAAAGCCCTGAAGATTTTGCATGGCAGTTAAAAATGATATCGTAAAGCAAATGAGTTTTTACTGACAAGATTTTTTTGTCTTTCATCATTTTTAAGTCAATACAGGGAGAGATAGTCCACTGGTTGCGAATGCACAGTTATATGAAGCCTGGGGTTTGATATGCTTACTATTCCCGAAGAGTGGATTATTTGATGTGACGGACCATTGACATTTTCCGCAGGGCTGCCCATACATTGTGAATGCCTTCCACGGGGGGCTGAAAAAGGGCATCGTTATCAAAGTCCTTATGACTATGTCTGGCCATCTTGACGGTGGAGCAGCGTCTGGCTTTTGGGTGCAGCTGCATGGCGGGATGACATTTTAGCATGGCTGAAGTGAGTGTGGGTGAATGAGGTTTGACAAGTGGGTCTCATTTTCACGCTTCATGTGTGCAGCCCAGGATTGGGTCACCAATCTCCAGAACCCCATCTTGTGTTTTATAACAAGTTCCTTTCATATATGCAGATGAATTCCTACACATACATATCATGGTGTCTATAGCACAAGTGTGTTGAAATGGTTTATTTAATCATCTAAAGCGGAAGACATGCCAGCCCATTGTATTTTAAGTACTATTGTAGTGATTGTTTTGCAGTATTGTAGTTTTAGTGTTCTTACATAAATAGATTTGTTTATGGATAAAATTAGCACCTGCTCCTTTAACAAATGCAATCAGGCAGAAGCACACAAATTACACAGAGCAGTTGCTGGGGAAATTAGGCATTGTTCTTGTTAAAAAAAATTAAGAGACAATAATGAAACTAACTTTCTCTATTGGCTTGTCACATGATGAAACAATCTGCCACAGCTATTTTCATCATAGTGCCTTTGAATCAGCTATGCTTGTACTGTGCCATAATAATTATAATGTGTCATTATACATTTGCCCATCGAAATTTGCATCAATCCCAGCCCAAATTCACAAATTGCGTGTTGATGTCCTTGACCCCACAATGGCACTGGTTCTCACATTTACAATGTTCTTTTTTATCAGTTCTCACTGTCAACATGAGCTAGACTGGTTGGTTTGGTATGGTATGGTTTCTGGGAGTGGCAGGATAATTTTTAATTAATGATTAGAATTTTGTTTTGTTCTTAACACTAAGCTATTTTATCATATGGCACACAAGTCATATGGGCAACTGTTTTTGTGTGTTATTTTTGTTTGGCAATATCTGCCTAAAGATCTTCAAATCCTACTTTTGTGTTCCTCAAAAATAGCAAACAGGTTTGGAATTACATAAGGACGATTAAATAAGGACTAATTATGGTATTTATAATAGTGACATATTACTGTTCCTTTAAGAATGTCAGGGCAGACAACATGGCTAAAAAACACAAGGATACAAAGTCCAGAGAAGAAAAACATTAAAATTGCTGTTTTTGAGTGAACTGGATAAAGACCAAAGGTTTTTCTTTGGTGGTTTAGTAGTTGAACAAGTAAAAAGTAGTTTTACTTGTACAAATGTAATCAATGGTTGCTTATACTTAAAAAAAAAAACTTAGCTTTAAAATGCGTACAACAAAAACACAGATGGACCGATCAATCTGGACAAGCATTTATTATGTATCTAGCATGTAGGATCTCTGCAGAAGGCTGAATTGATCATATCTCATGCTTGACAGCTCAGTAACTAAGAGATCTTTGGTGAAATGAATCTATAGAGCAGCAGCTGACCACAACCAGCTGCTCATCAATGCAGACCCATTTATCAGACCCACAGACAGAGAGAGATACAGAGATAAAAGGGAAAAAAAAAAGATTCCACTGTCTTTAAAGCCAGGTGCAGCCTGATCTCAGGTCACATTATACAACCCCAAAATCGGAAAAAGTTGGGACAGTATGGAAAACACAAATAAAAAAAGTAGTGATTTCTAAATTTACTTTGACTTGTATTTCATTGCAGACAATACAACAGCACATTATTTAATGTGTTCATGATTTTTGTTTTTTTCTTCAAAAACAAACAAGGAAACAATTCCTATTTTGGTTCTTGCAACACATTTCAAAAAAAGTTGGAACAGTAAAGCATTTACCACTTTGTAATGTTGCCATTCCTTTTCACAGCACTTAAAAGACGTTTAGGGACTGAAGACACCAAGTGAAGAAGTGTTTCAGGTGTAATTTTGTCCCATTCTTGCTGCAAACAAGTCTTAAGGTGGGCAACAGTACGGGGTCTTCGTTGTCGCATTTTGCACTTCAAAATGCACCACACATTCTCTATTGGAGACAGTTTGGGACTGCAGGCAGGCCAGTCAAGTACCTGTATCCTCTTCCTCCACAGCCAGGACTTTGTAATGTGTGCAGAATGTGGTTTTGCATTATCTTGTTGAAATATGCATGGACGTCCCTGGAAAAGATGTCTTCTTGAAGGCAGCATATTGTGCTCCAAAATCTCTATGTACTTTTCAGCATTAATGGTGCCATCACAGAAGTGCAAGTTACTTTTACCAAGGGCACTGACGCAACCCCATACCATGACAGACCCTGGCTTTTGGACTTGTTGCTTGTAACAGTCTGGATGATCCTTTTCTTCTTTGGTCTGGAGCACACGGCATCCATTTCTCCAAAAAAATACCTGAAATACTGATTCATCTGACCACAGTACACGTTTCCACTGTGTGATGGTCCATCCCAGATGCCTCCGAGCCCAGAGAAGTCGACGGCACGTCTGGACACTTAACATAGGGCTTCCTTTTGGCACAGTACAGTTTTAACTGGCATTTGTGGATGTAACTACGTATTGTGGTACTTGACAAAGGTTTGCCAAAGTAGTCCTGAGCCCATGTGGTGATATTGCTTATAGATAAATGACGATTCTTGATGCAGTGCTGCCTGAGGGATCGGAGAGCACGGTTGTTCAGCTTAGGCTTGGGCCCTTGTCCTTTACGCACTGAAATTTCTCCACATTCCTTGAATCTTTTAATTATGTTATGCGCTGTTGAAGGTGAAATAAGCAAATGTCTTCCTATCTTTCTTTGAGGAACATTGTTTTTAAACATTTCAATAATTTTCTCACGTATTTGTTGGCAAACTGGCGATCCCCGGCCCATCTTTGCTCCTAAAGGACTAGACCTTTCTTGGATGCTGCTTTTGTACCAAATCATAATTACAATCACCTGTTGACATCACCTGTTTCAAATCACATCATTATTTAACCAATTTACCTGATTACTAGCCCTAAATTGCTCCTGTCCCAACTTTTTCTGATTTGGGGTTGTACATTAGGTCATACTGGTGAGGTCATCACGAGTAAAAGTGGAGAACACACCACTGTAGATATTCGTTGGATGTTTGTAACAAGAATTTCCATCCTTTTGCAAATGTTTACACTCATAAAACCTGTTACATAAGTATGATTTTTTTTTAAGGCTGTAGGTTTCACCATACTCCGGTGTAATAGTTTATATGATCTCAGTTAGATGCTTTCTGGTCAGTGTTATGGAGCAAATGTAGAATTTAGTTTGATTAATTTAAACAGTATATGTATTTTTGGAACTGCCAGCAATATTCCATCTTATTCCATTAGATCTGAAGAAACTAATTTCTATTTAGGACAACTCAATATTATACTTGCCTTTAGCCTTTTTAACTAAAATCAAGGCCTGAAGCTAATCTAAATCTAAATAATGCATGTACAATAGCAAGCATTTAATTTCTGGCCAGTTATATTTATTATTAGATATAATCAGTAAGTCTCCAATGACATAGTCTATAATGCATATTGCACATATTGTACAAAAAGCCGGCAATAATATTTCCATTAGTTGGCTGGTTGGCTACTATTTGACTACTGTTTTGGCTACTATTTGTTTATGGCATCAAATCTCATTTATATATATATTATATATATATATAATCATTATAATATCTACATATATATATTTATATAATATATAATCATTTGCAAGCCTCAAATACCACCATCACCTCTAACATTGTGCAAACTGTGAACCATGGTTGGTCACTTTACACTAAAACAGGCTTCTTCCTGTGGGTGGGTCTCAGCTAAAATTAACTGCAAATTGGACAGGCTGTATGCTGATAGTCGAATGCTTAGCATGGTGAGTCTACTCACAGAATCAAACACCATCAAATCAACATGCAAAAGTAAAATAGAACTTCTAAAGTATGACAAAGAATATATGAATCTCTTCTAAAATTTCAGTTAATACAGGTATTGCACTAAAATAACTAAGACTTCTGCTTGAAACATCACATTAGTGTTTAATTTAAATTTTGAGTATATCAGCAGTAACATACTCACTAACATATATGTATTCACAAAACCAAAGGCACTTTTAAATTTCATTCACAGGTGGGTACAGTAGACACATTTGAGAGTGCAAGGTGTTAAACAGTTATGCGCCCAACCCGACCACTTAAAATAAGATCGTTCAAGATGGTTCCTTATACCAAATGTACACAGTGAAACGTGTCTACAAACACTAACACTGCGTTACAAAGGGCTGACAGCACTGACCACCTGGTTCAATAAATGTACACTAGTGGAGATCTGGGTAAATATTTTCATCTCTTGGTTAACATGAGCACATTTCAAAGCTAGTCCTACTACCTACGCAGGTTCACGTGGGATGTTCAGGCCTACATGCTATAACCTCAGAACAGGTCACTGATCACTGGACGTTAAAATCAGTCTAAAACAGAGCCAGTGAACCACAGGAAAAGCATCAGCCTTGTGTGGACAGGCAGTAATGTTATGGGTGAGATAATGCAAGGCTTGCATTAAAATAGCAACACTTCAGCAGATTTGCCAACACTGTCAAGATTGATTTTATTCTAAATTCACTGAACAAATGTTACAGCGGTCATCTACATTAAACAGCTTAAGTACTGAAAAATGAAATACAATATTGCGCAATTATGGAGTATAAAATTTGCATTGATATGTTGATAATGGCTGTACTATGGAAGTGAGCCGCATTAGAATTAATGCATTGCAACATTATAACCTTAAAATGACTTTAAATGGGTTTCTAACATATGTTTAATTTTAAATCAGTAAAGTAGCATTCATTATTAAAGGGATAGCTTACACAACAGTTTAGACATTCTGTTAGAATTTACATACTCTCATGTGCATCCAAAGCTGTAAGAACACAAAAGATTTAATGCGAAAGTTAGTGACTAACAGCCTCAGTTACAGTTCACTTGCATTGTATAGAAAATAGGTCCATCCGCATTATTTCATAAGAGTCAACATGGAAAATTGACACATTTTCAATATGGAAAATTGACACATTGTTCATTTTTGAAGAACCGTTCAGAATCGTGTTAATGTTTGTTGGGTAATGACAGTGATAAAACAAATTAAATACTAAACATTAATATTACATGAAACAGTTGCCAGCACAACACACAATTCCAACACAGCTTGTGCTCCCATTATTACGGAATAGTTCGGTTCAGTTTAAATATCTTTGCTTTCCTATCTTGAACTGAAACTTCAGTGGAGTTTCTGAGTGTTCTTGCTGCATGAATTCATTAACATCAAAGCCTGCAGTAACGACTGACACTAATTAGCCTCCATTCAGTAGCCGACAAAAAGGAAGGGAATCTTAACCTAATGATGGGCTCCTTTAGAGCAATTAACATGAAATTAGGAAATTAGTGACAGGAATGTGAATCAGTAGTGACCCTTGTAATCCACTTCCTTTTCACTCAGACGCAGGCACGCGCATTGGCACAAAGCTACTGAAGAGACCTTCGGCATCTCAAATTCACCTCTTTTTTTGACGTGCTGTAGCGCTCAAAGGCATTCCGCTGAGGTGTGCGCTAATATGACATCTTTCACAATGCTATTCAAAGCTGGTGACATTTCAGCAGTATCTGCTGTGCTTCCCCTTCACTTGGAAAGTAGATAGTCACTGTGGAGAGCGTTTGAGAGCCACTCAACAATGCAGATTCATACTGAGTTCTAATGGGCCCTCAGCTGTGCCCCGCTGAACGTGTTCGTTTGATTTAGAAGAAGGTAGAGTGCCTGTGTCAAGAGCGATAGTCATGCTAACTTACCCGTTTGGTAACCGTGACGCTTCTCTTTTCTGGTTGTGAGCTGAATCACGGTGATTTGATCTGAAACTTGGGCGCTGGGGAGGTGTTTTGATGTTTCGGACAGTCTCCAGTGTATGGAAAAATGTTTGGTGCTGTTGTATGATATGGGCTCTGATATGTAAGTTTTTGCTTGTGAAGTTATATATAAGACAAGGTATAATTTTTGTGTAACCCTTAATTAAAAACATTGGGTACAGCCATGAACCAATAAGCTGTCACCTGAACTGCAAATGCCATGGACTGCTGAAGAATGTTTCCTTAACATTTTCATTAAGTAAAAAAGGCTTAAAAGTAATATGTGATAACTTTAAAAAATGCTCTACTAACATTACTGCAACAAAATTTTAAGAACTTTGCGACAACTTTCAGAAAATGTTAGCCATCATTCTGTTTTTTTCGTGTTAGCAGGGTAAATACTTGCTGGAGAAAGATGCTTTATGCAGGCAGATGGTGTAGTAATGACATGAGGGGGGTACGCTGTGTCAACTCTTTAATCTAAGAAACTGTGGACTTTTCCATGTGAGACTATGTTTAAAAATCATTTAAAGCTGCCTGTGATGGTGACTGTGATGGCTAAAAACGTGATTTAGATGCCTAAAACTGCCAAGGGTCTGTTAATGCCAGGATATGTCAAAGGTAATTTAAATTGATCAAAAAGTTGCTGTGGAGTAAAGTATGCCAAATGATTCTTGATGATTTAGGCTGTGCCAGTGGCTAATAGCATCAGTGCCTCCAAATGCAGGAAATACTATTACACTGGTCGCACTGAAAAACTTGAGGACAAAGAAGTGAAAGGCCAAATTTCTTTGAAAAATCAGATGGCACACTGGTACAGAGCAGCCCAGCATTCAAAGAAAATGATCAAGGATTTTTCCCAGAAAGCATGTATTGAAGAAGATACTTTAGACTCCCAAATGTTGGGGAAACTGCACGGAATGAGCAATGTCTTATCTTGTTCTTTAACCTTGATGGGTGGAATAACAATGCCTTAGTTTGTTCAGTTCCATAAAGGATCTTATTTAAATGTTCTCATGTTTTTTTATCAAGAATCGCACTTGGTTGAACCTTTTACTTTTTCTTTGTTTCTAAAAAAAATGTTAAACTGTTCTTCCCCTGGCTGGCTTATAGCTATCTTTAGGAATACGTAAATAATGTGCAGCAAACTGAGACTTAGCATGTCATTAAATTGCTTTCATATACCCAACACATTTATGTTCAAATTATTATTTGAAAAGTAAACCATTCACATATTTTTCAATGATTTAATGTACCCCTTGACATGGCACAGCTTACCCCCAACACGAGGTAAGTTGTGTCACTTAACCTATAATTCATTCTTTGAGAGCTGTAATTTTTACACCCACGTTATAGACACTTTTTTCGAATTTCAGTTGACAGCAAACACTCTGAACTGTTAGGTATTTTTGTTTTGCCTCTGTCACCTTTCTCCTTGCTCTAAGGACAACTTCAACAAAACATAGGGTATTTTTAAGAATTACACACATCACCTTCAAAGTGACATCTCAATGAGGTAGCAGACCGTTACTTACTCCATTGAGAAGAACCAAATAAGCTTTAGTTCCAATGACCTCAATACACTTCTTCATCAAGCCAACAGCTGTAAAACAGCATCAGTAATGAGTAGCTCATCTCATGCCTGGAGACTTCATGAGGCTTCATGCTCATTTACAATACCACTGCTGTCCACACTGCCCTTTTGCCTATAATGATTCTGCAAGCTAATGGTGCGCATTAGCGTTTTAACTGCAATGGACCAGCATGTCTTGATGCCTTTAAAAGCGGCTCTCACATTTATAGCTTTTCATAATTTGGTTTGGAAAAGCAACTGCGAGGAACATAAGGCATGACTCCACAGCAGAAATATAGTTCTTGGAGAGTACATCAATATGTGCAGACTGCACTTATCCGCGGCTGATATCATTGAACAGGCTCTTGATTAAAGATTAATTTGGGGGCTTGTCAGGGCCCTGAGCTGATCAAGTCTTCAATGGCGCTGTGAAGAGAGTACCTCTTCATTTTACCACAGCTGTGGAAGTCTTAATCACAGAGAGCAGTCTCAACGTCTGTGCATATCAATGTATTGATTCTCTCACCACTAGAGAGACATTTATTAAGCAAACAAAGATGCTTTTGAGAGGTTATGACTGCCATGTTATACATGACCAAAGCTTAATGAACACTGGAACACACACTTCTCACTATTGGATCTTTTTTTTTTAAGGAAATACTTTACCTGCTTACCTGCTTAAGATGGCTGTTCCTTCAATGCAGTATTATTTTGCTGGTGTCCCCACAGGTCTTCTCTAGCTGGGTGTATGCTGTGTGTTTTTTCCTGTCCTTTATGATTGTTACTTGTCAGATTGTATGACTGGAGCCTCCTGTGATCTGTACCACATCAATTGTCTTTTATGTTAAACTGTACATTGTAAATCTTAGACTTTGGTTGCAATATATCAACTGGGGGATCAATCGTTTCACGTTCTAACATTGTCACACAGAATTGAAATGCTGCTGTGCAAACCCAAGTAAGTCCTTATGTTAATGCTAAAAGAATTGAGTCGGGGTGTGTGTTGTGACTGGGCAAAGAGAGAATTTGTGGAATGCTTAGTATTTTTAAAACATTAAGGTTAAATAATGAGATCAACATTTTTAATTGAACATCTCTCTCTTCTCTTCACGTCCAGCAAGTCATTTCTACTCAACCGGAAGCTTCAATATAAAGGACTCAACGGCATTGTTATACTCATTTACCAGTCAGCACTATCTATCATGTCCTATCTTAGATTAATATGGAAGCTCATGCTGGTCTTTTTAGAAGAGTTTTACACATGATCAGCTTGAGATTGTTCCAAACCCTTTAGATTATGTTCTTGCAAAACAAACCTAATTTCTACACCATAAACAGTTCCCTGACCATCATCCTGTTTCAAGGTCGATGGCTTAGTTGTGGCCCATTGAACAACAACCAGCGCTCAACGGCAGTCACAACCAGCACATACTTCAGTGATTCGTGAATTAGTTGATCATGCTGGGCATACACGCATGATTCTGTTTACACAGAGGTGTGTGTGCAGTGACATGTTTGAGTCCGGCTTAGACTCATGCCCCAGGAGTCACATATAAATAAATGTCAGCTGGGCTGAGTTGGGCTGAGGGCTGACTTAATACAGTGTGTTAACCCCAGGCCTTCAACACCAGCCGTCAGCTCGCATTAAGGGAAGTGTTAGGGGTCGTCACTTGTGACAGACAAGAAGTCGTTGTCTTGACACCTTCCAATGCAAGCAATGGCTCAGGTCAAGCAAACAAAAACCTTTGAAGGGCAAAATCATCAGCTGCTTCATGACCACCAGCTGGGTTTGGATTATTCCAGCTATTTTCACTTTTAATGTGACATGAGATGGCTAGAAAATTTAAATTCCCTTGTCAGTTGTATCACAACTTTTAGATGTTAAATTATTATTTATCAGCATTGCTTTAATGCTGTTTTCTGCTTGGAATTGTGAACATATATACTGTAGATTTATTATTTTAATCAGAGGTATATCAATATGCGACAACAATCAACAAGATATTGTTTAAGTTTAAATATTGTTTAACTCAAGACAGAGTAGACAATATAATTAATAGGTGGATAATAACAATACTGTGAAGGATGAAAGTACATTCTGTTCAATATGCTGTAATGTCCTAAAGGAACAGTTGTATTTTAAGTAAATTTAAAAATGGCACGTCAAGACACACTGCTTCAACATTCTTTTTTTAAAATATTCAAATATAAAGAGCTAAGGCAAAAATGTTCAGTAAACAACTTTCCCCAAACACAAAATTTCCAAAATTGTTTTACACAAAGCTGTCTTATGACATTAAAAGAAAGCTTTGTATATACAGTATCACATAAGAACTTTTATAGTATTTTGTCATTATTGGATCTTCACAGTCTGTGTGCCCATTCACTTTCATTGTACAGCTAGGACAGACTAAGATAACTGCTTTTATGTTTTACAGGAAAAAGTCCTGTGGGTTTACAAAAACATGAAGGTGAGTAAATGATGACATGATGGTGAAATGGTAAATTAGAATTTTTTGACGAAGTGTTCCAAAAAAATGTTCCTTCCGATTTTCACAAATCAGACAGACAAAAGACTGTCATCCACTTGAAATTTACGGAACAATGTTTTTCATAAATACTGCTAAATACTGTATACCATATATTGTCATTAACTAAACTGTATGTCCTCACAGCCTCATTTTATTAATCTCAAACTGAATATTGTGAATGCTCTGACTAACTCTTGAGATTAGTATATTGCATTAGTATGTTTTAACATGCAAAATGGCTGAGGCATAATACATCATTAAAATCAGATAAACAACATATACAGTGCAGAAATGTTTTTCTTTCAGCACTAAGAGAACTGAATTCATTTTCTCATTTTTTCCAGCTTTTATTTAATTTGACCAGTTCAGCAATTCACCATTTTCCTCAAACAAAGATAGTTTAACTTTGAGATTGTCTCACTCTCATTGCAAAATCCACCTGCTGCTCACATGCAAAACTTTTGTTTTAAATTTCCATGCGTACCACCAAGACCCCATATACATGGAAGCAACCCAAACACTGGAAATTGGAGTCCAGCTGGGTACTAAAAGTGCCTTCAACCCCAATAATCCTTTTAATCTCTCATCAATCAAGTGGAAGTGGCATAGAGGCCCTGATCCTATTACCGGTTGGAGGAAAATTACTATTCCTGAGTGTAGACAAGCTGCAATCAGCTGTGAAAGTTGGCAACAGCGCAATGTTGGTAATGACAAGTTGGATCAAGTAATCGAAGGAACAAATCACCCAGTGTCTCAGACACAAGCTCTTTAAATAAACAGCCAAGACAATGATGCACTGAGATGCAAATGTGGCTGGGCTGCGCTGGGCTGTCCAGTTGATGCCTCTGGGCTGGTGGATTTGGGAGATGTTTAGCATATTAGAACATCATGTTGCAGTTCAGTTTGTTTCAGATGTGCAATTACAAATGTGCAGTACTCTCTGCCAATGGCTGGCCATTTAAACACCAGTCACAACAGCCAAATAATAAAATCACATCCATGTTTATTTCTCATTTGGATTTAGAATTTTTTGTTATTAGTTCCAGTTTATTTACTCATATGATATGTATCATATATGTCATATATTCATACATATTCAGGCTTGTATACAGTGCTATTTTTCACAATTAACCTCATGTTATTTTAGTTGACACTTCAGTGTTCAGGGTGAAACAGTAGCAATCTCCATTTCACATAAAATAATATGTGGGGGTATATTAGCCTGATAAAAACAAATCATGAAAGTGAAATGACAGTAGAACTCCTTAAAACTCACTGCTGCACTAGGGGTACTAAAGGTATACATATAACCAAAGAGTTTTAGTATGGGTCTGTCGGTTATGTATACATGTATGTATGTATGTATAACACAGTGTTGTTTTAACCATTGCATGTGTGAACTTTTTCTGTGAAAACAGTTTGTTCAGTAAGCCTTTTTGTTACACCTGTATGCTGTACAAATTTATTCAAGCAACTGAATTAATCAAATTTCAACTTTGGAAGATAAAAGTTAATAATGAGAAATAATAAAGCCCTATGTGGGTCCTTAAATTTAAATGTGTTCCCAGAAAGATCCAACCTACACTGAAACTAATAAATGAACAGCAGTCCAAACACATCTTTTTCTTGACTGCTAAAACTCTGCCTGCCTCTGGAGCATTTAAATGATTTAGTCTGATTATCTTATTTAAAGGGAAGGGCTGAATATAGCCAAGACAACGCTAATTATGGAATTTATGATGTATGTCATACGGATCACTTTGTGACATTACCAACCCCTCCAACTACCAGTCATAATGAAGTTTGTTTCACAATAAACTACATTTTACTTTATTCTGTTAAATATTCTGTTTTAATCAAAAATATGTCAAATAATAGAAGTGAAATGGGCTGTAAATGTCATTTTATGTTTAATTCAATAAATGCATAAATTGATCGCAACAATCTAAAATGGATCATTCTAGCTTAAATGGTAAATAAATTTTAAGGTAAATCTACACAGGTTTACAGCTGCAACAATTTTATATTGCAATTAAGGGCATCATGACACATCCAATTATCCTGGTTAAAATTATTCTGTTAAAAAAAGATTACTTTTTAAATTCTAGAGATGATGCTTGCGAAAGAAGAAACTGCATTTACAGACGACAGAGCCATTACCAACAAAATTACAGTGAAAATAGCTTCTAAATATTTAAGTACAGATGCTCTTTCTAGACGACTCTTATCTGATAAAAGCCTTATGCATTTAGATGACTTAGGATGACTTAGGAGGGAGGCATAACTTTTGGCCTTAGGTAAACATATCTAAAAACTATATTTCATATAAAAAATCTAAAAAAATCATTTGTTTCAGTTGTGTAAATTGAAGGGTCAATTGAACATGATACGGATTTCATAACAGCACTTATGGATCCTGGAACTAAGATCAGCAAGAATGTCCAAAAATCAAATAGGTTACAGTAACTCAACCATTGTACCACAAAGGAATTAGGCATCATCCAAATTACAATTCACTGTTATATTACAAAAAACAAATAAAGCAAGAAAGATGCCAGCAGCAGGGACTGTCTTTTGATAAGTGAGTTGCATTGATTCTGGTGAGGAGCTGGCAGGAATAATGATTGTTCCCTTGGCTTACATTGCTGAAAGTAAAAACACAATGCACAACCAGACTACAACAGCAGGGATGCTGTCCTCACTTTTGTGTCCTGTGCCTGAAGGGCAGTGCTTTGCAATGACCTGGTAATATGCTGTAGCCTGTGTGTCCATTGGGGTTTCATGCTTGGAGAGAATCCAGATATGTGCCGCTGTAGGTGCCTTCAGGCTCTCACTGATCCAGGTAAAGGTAACACTTGATGACAGGAGATTTGAGCGTGGAACATTCCAGTTGTATAACCCAGCTGTCTGTTTGTACTTATATATTTACAAATTTCAGTCCAGGGAAAAAAATCTCTTGGTAAGCATTTGCAGGACACTGCAGCTGCCAATAAAGTGATTTTAAACCTGTAAACATGTTTGTCTGACCATTTTCTATGCAAATGGGTTGCACATATCATGAATTGCAGAAATAGCTCATGCAAAAATTTGTCAGTTCAGTTTTTGCATACTCTCATATTGCTTCTAATCTGTATGTACTTTTTCAGCTGAACAAAATATGAGAAACTTTGAAGAATCCTTAGGTTGACAGTTCATAGCAGAGAATCTCAACTCTGGCCCTTGAGGTCCACTTTCCTGCAGAGCTGATATGCAGCCCTTATCAAACACACCTAAACAAGATAATTAAGGTCTTCAATATTACTAGAAAGTTACAGACAGGCAAATTTAATCAGAGGTGGAATTATGCTGCAGGAAATTGGAGCTTGAGGACCAGAGTTGAGAACCTCTGGCTCATAGTGATGTCATTGATGCCAAACCTCCACTGGTTCTCATATGTACTGGTTTAAATTTGGGTTGAAGGTGAGATTCATTGGAGAAAGCTTCATTGGAGAGATATTTATTTACATTTAGTCATTTAGCAGACGATTTTATCCAAAGCGACTTACAAATTGTGAGGCGACAAGCCAAGTCTACATAGCTACATTTACAAGCAGACATTGTATTCTGCTACTAGAGAAAAGATGAACTAGAGACAAGGATATTTCCTGCATAAATATTGTTGTGTTGTGGTCGGTTCTTTACCCAAACCTACTGAATCATATGGTTTCAGAAGACTTGAAACACACTCACTGGCCACTTAATTGGGTACAAATTACTTGTACCCCCTTTTGCCTTCAGAACTGCCACAATTCTTTGTGATGTAGATATAAACCTTGTTCATGATCTAAATCTCCCAATATACCACATTCCAAAGGGATGCTCTATTGGATCTAACTCTTGTGACTGTTTAGGCCATTTGAGTACAGTAAACCCAAGAAATTTGTTTGAAATGATCTGAGCCTTGTTATCCTGCTGGGAATAGCTTTTAGAAAATAGACATGGGTACACTGTAGACATAAATGGATGGATGTGATCAGCAACAATTCTCATGTAGGCTGTGGTTTTTAAATAATACTCAATTAGTACTAAGGCCTAAATTGAGCCAAGAAAATATCACCCACACCATTACACCACCACCGGCCTGGACCATAAATACAAGGCAGGATGGACGATGCTTTCATGTTGTTTATGCAAAATTCATGACCCTATCATGTAAATGTTGCACCAGAAATCATATCTCATCAAATAAGACTGCATTTTTCCAAACTTATATTTTCCAATTTTGGTGAGCCTTGCCCACTTTCCTGTTCCCAGCCATCTGGAGTGGTCCTTTGCTGTGGTAGCCCATCTGCTTCAGGGTTTGACATTGTATGTATTTTTAAATAGTTAGTTCTAGTCCTTCATTCATTAGTAAATAGCTCTGGTAAATATTGTGAATAAAACACACACAGCTATGACACTTCACCCAGTGATTCAGCACACTTTGCAATCACCCATAGCAATGTAAACATATGCCGAGGAATTATAACAGAATAGATGGTAAGTGACCATTTTTTCATGCTGAGAGATAAGCAGCTGTATTTGTGTGATTAATATTACATTGTGTGTACAAAAATAATAACACAGCTTATGAAAACATCTCTGTTTTAATTTGAGCTCTCTCTATATAGACATATATACAGTAAATCCTAGAAATGATTATGCATGAAAAATGCATTTCTCTAAATGCATTAACTTGCTGTCATGTGATTGGCTAATTACAAAACTACATTATGCCATTGAACAGGTGTTTTATTTTTGTTTTGTTAATGCTGCTTGTTAATGCTTTTGTTAATGTGGTCATTGCATAAATGTTTGGGATTCAATGATTTGGGATTCTACCTGACATTATTATTCTCAAAAAGGGCCCCCCAGCTTTCTGTATGCCTGAGTGCTTAGGACCAATATGGAAGCACTGATAATGAGGTTAACCCCGTCTTCCTGTTGGCTATGTCAACCAGGGGGTTCTAAATCCCACACTGACATGACCACAGTCCCAACTTGGTCTGGCAGTTTTACATGTGAAAGAATATTTAACTTTTCACTCACCCATTCACAGGCATGGAGCAGTAAGAAGCCCTAAGATTGGCCTGAGATTAGCTTTCAGAGGATAATGCAGTGAATTGAACCCTACACATACCACCTCCTGGCCTCTCTCTTGTTCTCAGGGCAACCAAACATACTTGGCGGAATAGGGACCCTTGACCATTCTTTTTAACCTTGCAGAGAAGCAGGGTGGAAAAGAAGAGTTTTCATATAGCTTTGGATTTGGAAGCAGGACTTAAACGATGTGGCCAAACAAAGGAACTGTGAGGAAAAACACAAATATTGTGTTCTATATTAACCTACACATTTCTGATGTCAGAAGTTTGGCCTGAAGTTGTCGCAAAGGTGAGTTTCTCTTTCACAAACTACCTGTATGTGATTAAATGCAATTTGAAGTATAAAAACTCTTGTTAGTCAATTAACAGCATTTAAGAGATCTGAATCCTCATCAAAAATATTTTAGTTCTTCTGTTTTTCTATAGTTTTACATTGTTAAACTATTCTACTTCTGACCTATATGTGTTACATTTTTTGTCTTGAACATACTTGTGCAATGTGCAATGCATAATTTTACAACATTTGTTTTTTAATTGTATTTATTATTACAATTATTATTATTGTAGTTGAATACAGTTTAATATATTTATACAGCCTTTATATACTATACAGTCCTGTTGTTGTGTCTATGAACAATCCCGCAGAAAATTGTATTGATATTTTTTATTTGTAATGCTTATTTTCTTTCTCAGTAAATGTATAAAAGCCACACTGTGATAGTAGTGGCCCCGGGCTCGCTTTCCACTAGCGCCCACGACACGCACACACCCCCCTCTCCCGTCTGCCCACATGGTACGAGCCGACTCTAGATGGTGGAAGCCGCTTGTTATTCCTCGGCATTCCCTCCAGCCCGCAGCTTGCTGCACTGCTCTCCATTCAGAGCGCTCACGGATTCAGCACTACAGGACGTGGACGCTACTCGCCCTCCAGCTCTGTGCAGAAAAACATACGAGCCGTATGAACGTCTTGTTAAATCTCTCCATGAGACGCTGCGCTCTGGACACTTTGACTACTCTTTATTTTCAAACGGGAGATCATTATGATAAAAGACCTTTATTAAGAGCCTGACACCTTCCGTAGACTGCATTGGTTACATGGGCAGCGATTGTAACCTCCAAGACGCTTGGATAGACGCCTTCTTTTCCAGAAATGGTGAGCTCCTTTTTCATGGGAAAAGCGCGTGTTGTTGCAGAAAAAAAAACAAAATAAAAAAAAAACAGCTGGACAGTAATGCAGTGCAGAGTGAGTTTGTGTTCGGCTTGGGCTGTGCGCATAGACGCTTTATACAGTTACGCGAAACCTTTTATTTATTGTGAAGCGTCTTGTAAACTTGCACTATGAAGGGAGAGCGCAAAGTATAGGAGGTCTTGGCTGCACTCTATTACATGTAAACTCATTAATTATTGCTCAATGATAAATTATTAATAAATCTACATGCATTTTAAGCGATTCAAGCTTCCTCTAATCTGGTACATAGAAGTTTATCCGCATTAACTCGTGCATTTGTCGTTTATCAGCGGTACATTAAACCCATATTAACGGGCCGAGGGTGTACCTGCTTACCGCCGCATGTTTCACTACGATCATTCAGCGGTACCTACGGATGCAATGGGAATGCATGGTTATAGTAAAAGGATGTACAGGAGACGATGTTTCACTTTTCTAGATAGGACAGGTCACCGTCATTTTTATGGTTGCATTAGCGATTGGGCTAAAACATTAGGATATGGGTTTCCACATTTGTACTATAAAACAAATGGGCATTTACAGCCTGGTTTACTCCCACTCCTGACACCCTCGAAACATTTCGGGTGTAAGGGTTCGTGAGGACGTTTACTGTTCGCTGTGGGTTTTTTTTTGTTTGTTTGTTTGTTTTAAAGGAAAAGGCAGAGAATTTACGTGTAACGTGTAAAATAGCAGGATTCCTGCAGTTGGTGTTTTACACTGTTACTTTATAATTCACTGTTTTGAATATTTGTTAATGAGGTAAAACTCAATAGCATGTTTTAAATATTTATGTAAAACATAATAGATATGTTACATGGTATGCAATTACACTGTATTAGATAATAAGCACAGTTTAAAGCAAAACATCTCACACAAAAAAAGACATTTGTTAGGGATTTGTTATAAACAATAGATTATATTTCTTTTAGAGACAGAATAGAAATGTTCTGTTTGGCAAATGTTAGTGGAACATGTCCATAGATAATGTGACTAACTAAACCTGTGGTTGCTCTGCTAGGACACCTGTGTGAATTTGAGATGTTTAAGATTAATTGCTATAATAATACAGAAAAGTGAAGTTATTTAAGGAAAATGTCTAGCCATCATTTATTTGCAGATGACACTTGGTTTGACAGGCATACATTTTTAAGTTTTTATGGCAGTGCCCAAATATTTTAAACAGTCATTGTACTTTGTACAGTTCCTGTAGCTTAGCTGATAAAACACTGTGTTAGCAGCGTGAAGATTTTGATGTAAAAGTGTCTGCCAAATGCGTAAATGTAAAACAAGTGAAAAAAAACTAATTTACAGTGAAATACATATTTGAACAACAAATCAGTGACATGAATTTAGTTGTTAAGAAATGTGATACCAGGGGTCCAGAATGTATTTTAACCTGGGGAATGAAACAAGTATCATTTAGTGATTGCAGTGATTATGTAACTATGCATCCATGGGGATAAATTATCTGGTGTGGGACAATGTGTCGTGGTACTAAAGTCGGAAGTTGATGGGTCCCCATGGGCTTTGTCCTCTTGGGCTTGACCTGAGAGCACAGCCCTGCATTGTCCTGGCTGTTATGCTTAAAGTTGATCAGGACCCGGGGATGGCCACCACAAGTGATTTTTATGAAAAGAATAGCCCAGACAACTCCTCTGTTGTTCATCCTTATACAGAGAAGTAAAAGATCAGCCTAATTTCTTCTCTCTTTAATCTTCTGATGATTTCTTATTTTACACTATGTATTTTTCCTGAACTTTGTATAAGCGTAATACATGAAAATTGACTTTTTCTAGTTTTTAGAAGGCTAGTTTTTAAAAAGTTTAAAAAAAAACGGGACAATACTTAGATGGTGTGTGTGTATTAGGGATAAGAATCAGTAGAGATCTGGTGATAAAGTTTTATTTTGATCTTTGTCACAAATACAATAGTATTATGCTTATTTATGTTTAGCGTGTAACTAATCAAAGCTGATATGTTGTGATTATTTATGCTTATGTCTTGTTTATCTACATTGCATACATAGCATAATTTTGGTCAAATGGAATTATTGAAAGTGTGTTCACTTAATGCTACATGACATTTCAACTTATTTTAAATGATGGTCAATTCTGTTTCCCCCCAAAAAAATTAACATTAAAAACTGAAGCTAAAATTAACTTAAACTAAACTATGTTGATTTTGGCTAATACACCAAGATGCGATCAAATATTGCAACACTTATACTAATAATCTGTATTTCATAATAATATTTCTGTTTGTATTAATACATTTTCCAAAACACCTTGTTTCAACTGATCTAAGGGCTTTCCCAGAGGTTTTTGGTTTCATTTCATAAATTACTGTGCTGTCTGAAGCCATCAGAAGAACCACAAGGAGATGGAACAATGATGGAAACAATTGAAATGAATTGCTGGAGCTCCCCAGTGAATTTTCCAGCATAGATGTGGAGTCTCTCATGTAATAAGGCTTCATAGCTGAGCTGCTGTGAATGTAGACTTCAGTAAAAGGTGGACAGAACTGTGTGTGGTGAAGTGTTGCTCATTGTTCCTCTGTTGCACCTTCTTTCTTATTAGGGAGCTCTAGAATTGCACCCCTGCCAAGACTCTTTATTCCTGCAGTGCTGCACTCATCTGATCTCTGTCTTCACCGGTTCTTTTGTGCAGAAAATAGTTTTTTTCTTGCTTAATTACTGCTCAGAAACATAATGTGATACACCAATAGTGCAAAGGAAAAGTTTGTAGATGTTAAAACACTTTATCCAATCCCAGCATCATATACAAAGACAGAGTAGGAGATAGACCATTTGTAGGCTGAATTTCCCTCAAAGTGTGTAAACACTGTGGCACTATCAAAATGGTGCTGTTTGTTTAAGCATCACCAACAACAATGTTGGCTCAATCAATGGTGTGCCTTTGGGGCGGGGCTGTCTTTTGGACTGACCTATGGAAGGCAAGGGGAGTGTTTGTGCAACCATGATGGATGCAGTTCCATTTAGTAGTGATAGTGGCACAGAAATTTACATTTAGCAGATGCTTTAATCCAAAGCAACTTATAAGGTGAAGACAACAACAAAGTGATAGATCATAGGGAAATTGCACACTTAACCTTTAAATTAAAAAAAAACATATCATACAGTTTGACAATTATTCAACAGTCATCGGTCTGAAATACTTGAAATACAGTGTTTGGGTGTGTGTATGTGGTTTCACACCAGTAGAGGCACATACATATATATATGCACGCGGCTATCAGTGAGCAGACCTGCCTAATGTTGTGTACACATGAGATCAATGAAGGAAAACAAAAATGCTAATTTCTTTTCTACTTTCTGTTTATAATGTCAAGATTACTGTCTGAGTCTTAAAAGTCTTAATTGTGAGACTTGGTTTGTTGCTGATAGGTTTAATTTTTGATTTGCATACATCAGGTTACAAAGTAAACTAGAATATAATGACATCAAATTATGAAGTACCTTTTATTTGTAAAATGTTTCATTTACTGGATTATCTAAAATCAGGTACTAAAATATACATGTTTTATTTTCTTAGTTAGCTTATCTCCTTTAAAAATAGCATATTGTTGTGATAAAACATTACTCAGAGCATGATTTAGGACACTAGCCTAAGTGGTGTTTCCAAAAGCTAAAGTTTGTAGTAAACACATTGCAGGGTAGTAAATAATTTTATGTTTTTGTTGGTTTTGTGTTGTAGGGGTGAATATGAAAAACTGAATATGTGGAAAACAACATGAATGAATCGCATTACAGACGTGACCTACTGGGTGCTTAGTCCTTTTGAGATCAATGGGAAAGTTGTGTGACCCCCTCTGACTCTTTTGCTGTTAATACAATTAAGGTTTTATTGTGTGTCTGTTTATACTGCTGTAAATACCAGCCCCTCCCTCATTATGCTTATGTTTTACCAAGATTAAAAGCAACGATTTACGCCTCAACCATAAAATCCAATTTGTCCCAATGGCCAGTTTGACCCTTCACTTTCTTACAGGATTTTGTTTTTGCAGCTGATGGCATTGGACAGCATATTGTGTTGTATTGTTTGACAGTTTAAATTAAAAAAACACAGAATGCATATTTTTGATGTTTGTGTTTTCATGTACACATCATATTCATTGTAGTTCATAAAGATGTAAATTGCAAAAACATATCAACTTGAGTAGAAAATATGGATGAACATGCTTTAGACTGCACTTAAAATATGCTTACTATTTCTTTTTCTCTCAAATTGTGATAATTGCCTGATAATGTAACACGTTTTCTGAAATCTTGCGAAGACAAACAGCTTGAAGACAAATTTCTAAGACAAATTTCTAAGACAAATGTGCTATCCGGTAATTAGCACTCAAAAGGTCTTACTCATGACTCTTGTGATACCTCATTCATAACAATACATCATTGTTTTTCGCTTTAGTTTGTTTAAATGGCATTACATGCCGACATGAAGAGTAAGTCCTACTTTACATGAAGCTCATTGTCAAGTTCACTTGTTTTTGGGAAGAATTCGCTAATTTTTGTGCGCTCAAATGACCCGCTTTATCCATCTCCTACAGCATATAAATCACTGTCACTCGATACAATTCATGCATTAGCTTGGCTTTATGAACGCGTTCACCTTCTCAACATGAGCGCTATTAATATAATGATGAGTGCATAGGGTGCGGGGACAGAGGGGGGTGTGTTTGCTTGCCTGAAGCATTACGTTTAGTTGAAGCTGCGGTCTGTCATGCTGTGATTTATCGCACGTATGGCTAATGGCAGCCTGTCGAGATAACAATGTTTTATTGGACTTGAAAGTTGGAAGGGGGGAATACTGTAGCTCTCTTCATTTCCAAAATCACTCAATGGTGACTGGTCAACCGAGCCGTTGTGATTTGCTGAATGAGGGCTATAAGTTGCTGAATGGAGGAATTTTCTCTCTGTCTTTTTCTATAGTGAAACTTGGTTAATCTAAAACTCTCATTGAAAGAGACATATTCTTGGTATGGCTACGCAGCTGTTGGGGCTTTTCTGTATCGCGTTTTAAATGTGAAGTGTAGTTTGTGTTTTTATGAAATGTGACTTTCGCTTTTCTCTTGACGACTGTTTTTTTACACAGTTGGAAGAAAGAAAAGCTTTTTCTTCACTCCAGTGGGTCCGGACATTGTGTATTCTAAAAGTGGGATCAGGGACAACAGCTGCCACATTTACATTCAAATGACTTTCAAAATATCCTGCTTCTTAGTCTGGGCACCTATTCCCATGCAATTTCTGCAGGTATATTCCCCCATTTGGCTTTTTTCTTGTCTCTTGCTATTTTGCACAAAGAATTAAATAATTTACACCACAATTCCATATTTTGAAAAGAACCATCTATTTTTGACAGTTTTTATTTTTTCCCCATAGATGAGGAAGACAGTTTCTTGTAAGCCCGTAGAAAAGAAAAATCACGGGTGAGATCTCTGTAATATCCTAATTGTTTCTTCCAGACAGAATTGCAATTACAGTGCATGGGGAACAAATGGAGACTTTTCGGTTGGGCTCTGAGGGCTCCTCAGAGTTGTCTTTGAAAGAAAATTGCCTAGTAATCTCACATGGATCTCCTTTAGTCTCTAAAGAGATGTCAGCCATGTCTAAAACTGTTTTAAATTTGCCAACATACCGAAGCTGCAATATGTCAGAGAATTAAATATGAACACTTCCAAGATAATTTCCAATATAAAATTTCTGAGCGGTTCTGTTCATATTCATTTATAGCTCTGCTCCTACTGTACATCAACAATTGTCTAATTTTTGACTATTTATGTTACTCCTAAGAAATTTTAATTAATAGATCTGAGAAGTTAAAATGCATAAAAGAAACCAAATGTCCCCTGAGCAACATAAGAGAAACCTCTGAGCAATAGCATTTTCCTCTGGGAATGAACTGAGTTGCGTATTTGTTCTCATTGCATAAGAAAAACCTCTGAATACAAATGAGAGTGAATTTGAAAAATAGCAGTTGAGGTAATTAAACAAATGATGAGCTTGCTTTGGTTGACATCCGAAAGAAATGGCGCTTTTGAATCTTGGGTAATTCATCAATTACTGGGTATTTGCCACTAGCAGTGGGGCAATGTCAAAGTGAGGTCAGATTTGAGGTTTCTTCATTTATCCTTGTACTTTGGCATTGTCTGTTTTTCGTGAGCATGCTAATGCATCTTGTGGCCTGTAAATGACCTTATTACTCATCTTGGGGAAAAAAAGATTCACATGTTGTGTTTAATACCATGTTTTTCTTTGTTGGCCAGTTGGTTGAATAGGTAGGTGATGAATATTTTTTTAATAGTTGTTTTAATAAGAGTCAACACTCACCCTTTGTGTGAGCCCAAAACATCTGCCTTCCCCCATTTACTCCCCAAGCCCCCTTGGTGTGGTCCCACCTCTGTGGTTGTTTGGGTACAGGGAAAAACTATATTTTTACATTACCTAAAGAAAATATAAGTGGCATTTGGCTAAACAATTTGTCTTAGTGCTAAGATGAGTAGTTTCTAGGGTGTTTCTAAGACGGTTTGATTCCCAGGGAATGCATATACTGATAAAATGTAATTTTTGAATTGCATTGTAAGGCTCTTTATGCATTTGGCAGACCAAACTAAAAAATGTAAAATAGAAAAAATGTAGAAATGCAATAGCACACCTCTTAATAAGACATGTTTTGAGGTTTCTTTCATGTTTGTAGCACAAGTGGTTTAGAAGTGAAGTGCCAAAGTTTGTTACTAGATTAGGGGTTTGTTCAAATCCCTAAGTATTAGCAATAGTAATAGGGATGCTTGCCTCAGCAACTAACGTTAATGAACATCTTTTGTATCATATTGATTTATTTTCTCTCGGCTGCAAGGCTACAGCATAGCATGAATAGGGGCCTTTCTCCACTCCTGTCAGTGAATCTCATTGGGCGTATCAGGCAGATTCAGTTCCAGAAGTGGTCTTTGGGAGGGGCATTGTGTGAAAGCGAGGGGGCTTAATATGTGCACTTGAGCCACTTTCCAAAGAGGATAGAGGTTCATGTTACCTTTCTTGCAGTGAGGAAAATAGTGCGTCAATTGTACCCCACATTTCACGCTACACATTGATTCGCATAAGTCACTGAAAGCTAATCGCAATCTACTTGAACGAGACACTGGTTTCAGCTTTTGTCTGTGGCGTTAATTTACTGTCACAGACTTAAACACCTCTCATATATTTCTACTCGGGTGTCTGGAATTGCAGCCCAGAGAACCCGCCTTCTGTCTAAAGTATTTTGGTCTCAGATCTTGTGAAGTTTTTTAAAAGGAGTAACTGAGAAAGAGTTACTCTTCCTTTGTTGTAAGGTATTTTACGTGCGCTTGGCAATTGCTAAAGTCAGGAAATGCTGGAGCCATTATACGATCATTGAGGTTTTAAAGGCTTACACCTTGCAGGTCTCTTATAAAAAACAGTCTCTGAATCAAGAGTCAGTTAATGACAACTGATGAACATTTATTGTGTTGCACCTTAGCAGATGTTTGAACTGCTGCTTTCTCTCACTTCCACATTCTACCTTTTTTCTAAATGTAAAAAATTTTAAAAATCTGTGTAAACAGGCAAAAATGACGCATCCCTAACATCTGAAAACGTCACTAGGCTGCAAGTACAGCTTCGTTGTTCGCCTGATCAAGGACTGAAGTTCAGATTGCATCATCAAACAAAGAAGCCACACATTTTGTGTTTGTTTTTCTGCATGGTTGACTCATTCGGTCGGGAGGCTTGAACTCCAGTGGCCATGCTGCAACCTCTGCAAACTCTGGAGAACAAGAATATAAAAGCAGCGACTAAGCTCAGGCCGCTGATGAAACTCACTCCATCCTGTGGCATATCTGCCCCCTCCTTCAAAAAGAGACTCCAGGGATGAACATGTATGTGAGTGAGAGGAGGAGAGACAGCGTGTGTGAGAGAAAGACAAATAAGAGACTTTGAGAAGAGAGAACAAAGTGACGTGTAAATAATAAGACGTCTTTATGCTGGTTACATTATATGGGCATTTTTCCTGACAGCCTTCACATCTTTCACCGCTATCAGAGTAACACAGTGGCACCCACATTTTCTGCATGTATGGGTTCCTCTCTTCAGATTAAACTCCCTTGTGGCGTTTCATCATGTGGCACATAATCTTATGCAAGATGGTGAAATGGCAGTTAATTTGCAGGTAATTAGGCCCTAGTGATTTGCCATTGAAAGGACAGCATAAATGAAGGCCACATTTAAATGTCATAGAGGCAGTGGCACTCATTACATAAGATATGTTTTTATTAGAAGAACTGCTATGTAATGTTCTGAGCCATTAATCACCCAAAGTCACGTATTGTTACTTCAGATATAGTACATTAGGTGTTGATTAATTTCTGGCCAATTAAACAGCAGTTTCTCATTGACCCACTGTGTGTTCACATTGCAAGTTTAGAGAAGAAAATGCAAAAACCTTCTTGTGCTGTGGTGGTTCACCTTTATGTTAAAAGTGTTTAATTTCTGAGCCTCCGAAATCCATATCCTCAAATTATGGGCCTCTGTATTCTCAAAATTATGTCAGAACACTCCCCCAAACTGCTATTGGCTGAACAAATGTGTAGCCCCACCCCAAACTCACTTTTGACACTTTTCAGTAGTTTTAAACCTATAGTACCAATGGGTTACTTAGAGCTGTCTCTGCATATTAAACTGGGATAGGAGAACATGTTTTTAAACATCTACAAACATGACACGATTGACATTTAAGCCTTATTCACACCAAGTATTTCCTACCACATATAAACAAGATTTTAGGCTGCTGTATATTTTCTGCTAGGATATTTTAGTGGCATGGAGTCGCTTCGGACTTGTGCAAACAGGCGTTTACAGGATAAAACTGTATTATTTTTACAGCTGTGATGCTCAATAAAAAAAGCCTCACTGCAACGAAATAGGCTCTTTTTCTACTGCTTTTATTACATTACATTATTATTTTAGAAACACATTTAGAGCACTGTCCCACTGTGAAAATGTTCCCTTTTGCTTTATTTTAAGTCTGTACAGCCCATCCAATCAATTGTTTGGCTCGCAGCGTGTTTAGAAACATCTTGTTCGGCACACAGTCTGAAAAAGAAGAAAAGCAGGGCTATGAAAGGACAAGGAAAAAATAGATCATTTGATTCTTGATGTCACCAACCTTTTTCTTTCCTCCAGTTCTTGACCTCTTCGTCCTCAGACAGGCAAATCAAATACAAAGCATGTATTAAGAAAGAAGTTTTAAGGGAAAACCCAGCCTGATTCTGTAATAAAAGACATGCTAACCCATCCAATACAACAGCAATTACAGTCTGACAATTAAAAGGCTTACTAAGGAATCTGGCCCCTGCGCATGGGCCCGGTTCTCATAAAGGGTGTGTGGTCATGCAGAAAAGTTGTGCAGACACTGCAGATAATTATGGATGGCCATTTGAGAAAATTGAATCGGTTGTATAATTGAGAAATGAAACTGAACAACAGAAAATGAACAGCCACGGCTAAATGAAACTGAAAAAAGCTTCAAATGTTTTGAAAGTGCAGAGACCCTTTTCTTAATCTGTTACAGCCTTTGTTTGGTGGGCTGAATTACCAAATAGTTTGATGCAACTTCAATATGTTTGTAAGTCACAAGTATGTCAAGCCTGGTTCTTATATAGTAACTTGTTTAATTGCTAGAAAGACTGAAGCTGATTGGTTGGTTAAGAGCAATAACCCTTATTCATTGAACTAGATGCAACAATTTGCACATTTTTTGTACAAACATGAAATTTGTTTTCCTTGTGTTTGTGAAAAATGCTTTCATTTTTTTGTTATTGCACATGACCCACATTTCTGCTTTGACAAAATCTTTGGTCCTGTTTTGTTCGTTCCTTAAATAACAAAGTTAAAAATAAAGGTATTTTTAAAATAAAGGTTTTATAAAAGGCTAATTTATAAAAGACAGATAAAAATGTCACAATATTCACCTAACATAGTTTACTTTCTTTTGGTCTAGACAATCCTTAAATTTAAACATTCCATCTGGATTCTGTGAGATGTCAACATCTCATTTGATTGGCAGTAGCCTTGGAGATCTCAATTTGTTTGTTTATTTGTAATCGTGTATCAGTCGTAATGCATGGTGAGAGAATATCTGCAGCACTTTGTTAAGACCACTTCACTAAGACCTAAGCCAGTCAGACAGAAATATTGATCACCTCTAATTTGCTTTTAAAACTCCTTCCCTCTCCTTGCTTCTCTCTCTCTCTCTCTGCCTCACAGGGTGTGTTTGGCATGGCATACTACCAAACAACTCGGTGGATTTTTGCAGTATACACTGTGCAGATTTTCTGGATGGAATACTCTGCTGATCAGCTACATTTGCCAAGTTGTGAAGTTCTGAGCACACAAAATGGAATACTGTATCCCAGAATGCAAAGCACTTAAGCTGACCTTCCGTTTTCAGTATGACAAGTAAACTGGAAGGAATATTAACTGTAATTTTTTAAATCTCGCCTTATGGCAATTCCTGACATTTGATCAGTGTATTCTGCAAAAATGGCATACTAGAATACTACCCCTACAACTCTGAATACTTCTAATCTTCTGCTTTGCCAAAAGAATGTGTATTACCTAGGAAAGAAATTGCATTTTCAACAACATGGTTTATTATTAAACACAAATAGTTTTATTGCTTTATTTTTGTTTGTTGATTTTTGAGTCTAGGTTCACATTACAGGAGGTTGTAGACTCTTTAAAGATTTAAATGCTCTCCAAAAGTTTGTTTGGATCTTGTTTGTCTTTAAAATGAAAGAGCCTGTGTAATATATGCAGTTCAGTGTGGTTTGTTGTGAAATCAGGAAAGCTCCATCAAAGCAGCATTTGAACAAGCTCTAGTTTATATAATGTTTATTTTTTACTATGCTTTCTAAGGCTGAATTTATTGTAGAATTTTATCCTGTGATATTGCAATCAGTACTGTATGTTGCATCATCAAAACTAACTTTTCTATAAACAAATGCATTTGAAAAAAGAATACTGATTTGGGGGCTGTGGCTTTTGGAGAAAAGGATTCAAAGTTCAAACTTTCAAACTTTTTGTCATCACCACAATTGGCATCACAGATGAGAATCCATTAGGTAAAAATGAAACATAGATCACTTAGAAAAGAACAGCACACCTCTCTGGAAGCTGTACGATTTGGTGTTATTCATGTCAGCCACATGGTTGTTTCAGGGGATGAAAATCTGCAAATACAAGTAAAAGTAATACTGATGAAAAAACAAAAATAAACAAAAATAAAGTGTCTGTCACACCTACATACACATTTTTCTTAGTTAACACTACCATGCAAAAGCTCAAAAACATCTATTTAAATAATTAAATGGTCAATGACATGTTCAATGAAGAAATTATATTAGATAGCAAAGTAGAGGGAATTGGTAATTGGACCGACATAGCTAGCCAGAAGGCAGAGGCTGTCCTCACTTTGTTTTCAAAGCAAACTGGCAGCGTTTCAAGGCACGGTACGTGCACGGCTAGTAAGGTTTTCAAGGGGCAGGGCCCAGCACTGAGAGAGACTTGTCAATATATTTTGCGAGTGTTAGGCAGCAAAGTGGAATGATAGCTCTCAAGGGTGCTGCCCTTAAGCTGTTTTCCTATAAATATTAATCAGGCCCACAAGCCTGCCTGGAAGGTGGCTCAGTGTTTTTTTTTTTGGCTTATATCATTGACTGTGGCTTAACGTGACAAACTGTGAAGGGAGAGATGAGATGACAACTCTCATTTCTGTTCTAATTTCATAATTCAAATCAGGAATGGCAAAGAAAACTGACCTAGAAAGAAACATCAATAGCTAGTTGGGTTGTGGGGATACAATCACAAATTGATTGTATTGAAATTCTCAAACTGGCAATGTTGCGTCAATGTAACCTATATTCCCCTTCTCGCTCACTGACTATTGTTTTCAGCTGTTTGTATTTTAATATGGTCTTTACGGGGAACTGAACATCCTGTAGTCATTTACTGTAGGTTAATAAAAGTTCAGTCTTCAACTGAACAATGATAAAGCTCTGTGTTGACAGATGGACCCTGTTGATTTGAGCCAATAAGCAGTCACCTTGATCACTCAATTACACAGAACCTTGTGACTGCATAGGAATTTGATAACACTTTAAAACATCTTAGGAATAGCAATGCCTTATCAACCATCCAGAAGCACAGAGTACAGGATTACAGAGTGTATGTATGGAATCAGAACTCGAACCTGCATCCCTGAGCACATACACTATGAATGCACAAAAACTCCTTACTTTAAAAGGACTTTAAAGGAATTTTACTGGGTTTTTGGGGTTACTCTGGGGTGTCACTGATGGTACTGATTATATTTAAAGAGTGAACGATTGTGACATAATGATACTGTCATTTCATTTGGCCTCTCTTTTAAGTCTCCAAATTACTGCACTTGTTAGAATAAGATAACATGAAATCAATTATACTAAAGACAAATTACTAAGTGACAGCTTTGCCACTTTATTAAGCTTGCATGTCTTGCCAGAAAAATGAGGCAACCTGAAAACTTTTTCGCTAACAAGCAGCAATGGTGAAGTTAGTAAAGCATCACAAATCTCTGGTAAAGCCGCATTCTTCAGACCCATGCACAGATGAATAGAGATATGTAATTATGTTTCAGTGGCACAGTAAGCTCTAGAAAAAGCTTGGACATACATAATGCATTGTTGGCTGTCAGAATAGTGTATCCTCTGACTTTTTCTCCATACAAAGACACCGTTGAGGAGGACTGACCTTTAAAGGGGAAACACACCATTTTTTACACACATAGCACTTCATGTTTTGTTTGAGAGGAATCATCAACTTGACCAGATCGAAAGATCTGAACTTCAAAGCTGTTGGTAAATAATTGCCTCTGCTGACTTGTGTGTTTTCTTTGTATGTTTTTTTTTATCTTTCTGTTCTCTTGTTCCTAGTGGTTGAGATTTAGATCACAATGACTTAAATCTCTGGTAACCATTCTCCAAAAGACTAATTCAGATTGGTTTGTTGATTCATCTAGTGACTCGTTCTGTAGGTTCAGTCTTTAAATTAGTGGGTGGTGACCAGTGAGGGACTTTTTGGGAGATGCCTGAAATGTTCATCTGAGTAGACTTGAGCCTTCAAAAAAAAAAAAAAAAAATTAAACTTAGCATTTAATAAAAATGTTTTTATTAAAAACAACTTACAAATGAGGGCTGTGGCTCTGTCAGCAGAAACTTCCTTCACCTGTTTTCCAAAATGTCAGTAAGGTTTAAAGTGAAGTGGGATGCCTATTAAAGTAAACAAAAATTAATGTACTTAAACGATTAATTCAAAAGCACAATTAGAAAGATACTAGTTATCCAAGAAACTAGTTACCTCTCGTAAGGTGACTGTTCATGCTACTCGATCTCTGCTTCCATTTCTTTTGCTTTTATACAGTGTAGAGTATGTTAAAAGAGACATTTTGATGGCAGGATCAGCAGTACAGGAACATAAGCATGACTTTTCCATCAAATAACTCTGTTATGCTGAACACACCAATGTTATATAACCGTAGCTTCAGCCGTATTTCCATGAACAGTTAAGTGTTATAGCTATCAAACGTGGCATCTGATCTTCATTATATGTTATGAAATCACAATTCCAAGCACCACAACATGTAGGAATGCAGTAAATGTGTCCTGCAGCTTCTTTACCAAACCATTCTAACATAATCTAATCTAGCTTTAGGGACCGAAGTGGAACCGATTATCCTATCACAGCTGTAACTGTTATATGGCTGCATTCTATTCTGAGGTCTTTGTTTTAATGTCTTCACGCCGTCTGCTGAGGTAAGATAGCTCCTGTGTGGAGAGGTGTAAAATCGTGCCTCTTCCGTATAATTTACTTAAGAGTCAAGGTGTTAATTAGTTGATGTCTTTTACTCTGAAGGGTTTCTGCCTTCGTGCAGCAGACTTCAGATTGCATCTTTAGTTGGAATGTTGCTAAGGAGATGAACCAACAATAGTTTGCGTTGATGAGATTAGACATCAATCTCATCAATAGAGATTATACACTGCTTTATGCTACCCTGCTTATTTTAAAATATCTAAAATGGTTTTCAGATCTAATAAGAGCTTTCTTTCTTGTGTTTACATATTTTCTGTAGAAACAGTAAGTTTGTGTGAAACATATTGAAGGGCATTAAATAAATACTTAAAGAAACATCTTAGACCATTCTTAAAGGTGGAAACCGGTCTTCAAAACCAGCTAAGGAAAGTCTGTTTTTCAGTAGGGAAGCCACAATGGAATTGTACCAAAAAACAGTTTGTGTTTTAAGGCACCGCACAGAGACGTGCACACACTTGCACACACTCAGAAATGAACCATGTGTGACTCAACATAGTTAACCATTCTTGTATAGAATAAAACTACTAGAAGGATCTTTTTCTTTCTGTTTCACGAAAGAAAAATTCATTCATCATTTTAAACATATCGAAAAATACTTGCAGTAGTTGCCAGAGATGCTCATTTCTGGCATCATTTCATTGCAGATGTTTGAGGGCGGCTTCTGGTTCACACCTGCTGATGTGGCTACACGTGC
Organism: Chromobotia macracanthus; assembly: GCA_036877525.1. Taxonomy (NCBI): domain Eukaryota; kingdom Metazoa; phylum Chordata; class Actinopteri; order Cypriniformes; family Botiidae; genus Chromobotia; species Chromobotia macracanthus. Next base: position 638,563 of record JAZGTH010000132.1, read on the forward strand.
CTAGTACGATCTTGCAGCGCATTATACGGCCGATATCAGAGGTATTACCTCTCTCTGACCCACTTTCATTTCGACACTCATTATTTGACACCCAAACCTGGGGCGTAACCGAGAACAGAAAAATTATAAAACGAGTAAGTGTCAGTAGATTTGTGTCAAATCCATTTTCACAAAACTTTCCATGAAAATTGACTAATAAAAGTGCCAGGCACAAAATGGGGTTAGTAATGGAGTTATTAATATTCATTAATATTCATTTGTATTCATTCATATCCATTCCTTTATTTTAAGCTGCTAAAAACATATACTGAGGTGTGAACCTTCATGCCACCTCATCTAATGATATACATTTTTATCGTACCTGATTGAAATTTAAGTGGTTCAGACAATAACTAAAAACAAAACAATCACATGGTTGGGCAAGATGGCAAAAATGATGCCTCCAAATATTTTTACACAGTAAAAATCCCTAGTAATTCAAATCCTAAGTAATTTTGTCACACAGTGACTTGTTCATTCAGTTAATGAATTGTTACATTACATTTAATTTGTTCATTTAAATGGACAAGATTTGATTTAAAATGATTTTCCTGGCATTGACTTTTAAATCAAAGACACTATTAAAATATCACTGTCTTAAATATCTCCTGCTCATAGTGTGAGTTTATCATTAAAAGGTTGATAAATATTTAGAATTGATAACTATTTAGCACTAGGCGACTCAAGGCAGGTTGCTCTAGCAGAATTGTCCTTAAAATAAAAATTTACTGAGAATTTGGCTCACGTTTGTCTGTAAGCACTGTTTAATGGTGAGAAAGTTGTTCAATTGTTTCACAAGGTGCAGAAGAATATTATTATTGAACAAGTTGTAAAGGCTCTCACCTTTGGTGGGTTAACCGAAAGGAAAAGGAGAATTCCTGCTGCAATAGCGTACCTGCTTTTATTGATCTGGACACAACCAGCAATTCATAGTAAATTAGTTTGTCTTTACTTTCATTCAGCAGGCCTGTGTATTGAATGTTGGTTAGGTTCGTGGAAAGAATATTGAATTTGACAGGATTCCAGAAAAACAGAATCAGGGAAGGTTTGTAAAAAGGTTTGTCATTTTTATTAGAAGCATGTCCGTTTTGATTGCTCACACTCCACTGCTCTGTTTTCCTCCCCAGCACATTCAGGTCAGTGGAGATAAACTGCAGTCTGTTATCCCATGATACCTAGACACAACACAGCAAGCATGACAACAGTTGGTGGTTTACTGCTGGATTATCAGGATTGTCATTTGTATTCAAAGGTACATGCAGAATGGTAAATGCATGGACCATCCCTTTGGCTAACCTCGGGTTAAGTACTTTGCACAAGGTTAATGGGGTAATAGATTATAGTTTCTCCCAACTGCGATTAAACCCACAACCTTTGTTATAATTAGCATCTTAGATCGCGAAAGGTTAATTGTGTATTTTTTAATATTCAAAGACTTTCTTCTTTCCTATCTTAACATGCGGAGACAACTGTAAGTAAGCCATTCACATTTTGACTGGTGAAGTATTTACACTCGCCTCTTGCAGATGGAAAGTTGTCATTTGTCTGTTCAAAGAGTCAAAGGATTATAACTAATTGTCTACTTTTTATTCAGCACACTGGAACTGGATGTCATGTGCATTGCATTGTGGGATACTACATTACTGTGCATAAATGGTAGGCTGTTCATGAAATTCAAACATACAGAAAATTCATGCCTGTAGACTACTGCACATAACATACATACTGGATTACCATAGAAATGTTATTGTTGCATGCTATTCAGCACTTCCTTTCCACAATTTTGTTTGGTGGTGCTATAGGCCTAGAAATGACACATCATGCCTTTAAATAAAATGTTTTAGTCACCACCATTAATTGTTGCATCAGTGGTGTTTATTGTCTAAACAGTAATGTCTGTGAGTCAGAATGCTTAGTTCTGCAGCAGAACAGAAACCCCAGAGCTCTAGAGTGGAGCGGAACCTTCCCTGCAGAAACTTTGCTCAGAATGCTTCCTGTTTCAGTGGATTATGTTCCTGAAGTTCTGATGAAAGCCAGTGTGTTTGATTCAATGCTTTATCAGCCCGGCCGCCCACCTACATGTGCCAAACTCAACTATTTAAAGACAATATAACTTTACTGCATAATCCTCAAACAAAGTGCACTCAGCATTAAATCCATTTTAGCTGATGAAGAGATGTTCAAAATTGCTCATTATAGTGAACCTTAAAATTATATTTTTATCACTTTAGTTCTGCTAAGATGGGAATATTGTAAGAAATGTACAATTTATGCACATGATACAATGTGGATTTTTATTGTTTAGAGTGCAAAGGTAAAGAATATTGGTAAGAGTTCTGTTATTAAAAGGATCATCCATTGTAGTGCTTTAACGTGTTTGATCTAATACAATCCGGCAGTATCCGTAGGCAGTAACTGCCCTTTTCGGCATTCCTTGAATTAGTGAATCCAAATCTGAAGTAACATGCTGTATTTTCTGTTATACTTCAGTTTGTATCAGTAAGACAGGTTGTCCCCTAAGGCGCCTACAAGACTCACAAGTTCTTAATGGCTGTTTTATGGTATAGGCTGTAAAAAAATAACATGAGTTATTATTCTATCAGACAGAAAAAAAACTAGAATGTTACATTATCTGAAGAAAATGTTGCCACAATGCCAGTGTGTTCTGAGTATTATCATTTACAAAGTATAAGTTTGAACAAACATGTATGTATGAGCAATAATTAATAAGATTCTGTTTTTAATTACGTTTTAAAGGTGTGAACTGATTAAGTAACACTGTAGGGTGTGAGATATAAGGGGTAATGGTACTAAAAGTAAACGCATGCTGCCTTTTTAAAACCTTGTGGGTGTTATCAAAAGGTCAGCAAAGGAAAAAAAATGCCTTAAAAACAGTATTTTAGCACTTGCTTTATGGCTATTCACTCAGACACCTGATCTGCCTCATCTGACCTTTTCTTTCTGTGGTGTGCTGCCATAGGTCTTTAGTACAAGACATGTAGTCTTCTGCCTGCTTTGTGGATAGGAATGATCATTTTTACAGTGACCAGAGAGCATTTACAACTGGCTCTGTTTATAGTTATATGTCAGTAAGGTGATACAGAACTTGACACCCAAACCCGCTTGAAAAGGGCAATCACTGGTCAAGAGTCCATTTGTCTGGGCGTTTATTTCATATGTGTTTTTAAATACAAACAAAATAAAACTTGTTTTTCTATTTAGCAATTATTTACTTTGATAAATTATTCACCAAAATGTGTCGTTTTACCTCTATTCAAACACAAAATTTATTCTGAATGCATTTGTTGAGCTTTAAATTAAAATGAAATAATTTGTCATTATAAGCATAAATCATCACCAAGAGTTTTCTCAAGATCAAGGCTGCTAATTGGCTGTGTTAAATTTCTTTAAATTTAAACTTCTGAATTCAAATGGAGCAAGTTTTAAAGTTTCGCCCAACCCTGGACAGTGTAGTGTGTTGAAAACACACCATGTCTTTATGTGACCTTGCAGCTTTCACATTTTATTTTAAGGTACTTTCCACAGTTTCTAAAATTTTAAAGCAAATACCACATTACAATTTATAGACAGATCAAGATTATTTTAATAATGTGTACTCTAATGTATATTAATAATCTCAGTATTCTTAAGCATAAATACTTAATAAATAATAAATACTTAAAGGGGTCATGTGACAATTTTTGTGGTCAATTATTGATTATTGTTTTCTTAAAAATAACATCAGATTATTCTTTTGATGTAGATAAAATAATGACTTCTATTTGAAAATCAGAATATATCTTCAAAGGTCAAACCGAAATGTATCAATTGCTTTGATGTTTATGAACTGTGGTGGAATGCGCTGACTTAGGCATTAAATGTTATCGCAGACACACATAAAGGGCTCTGTATGAAACACAGAATACAAAATAAGCATGTGCTTTTAGAGTTTGAAAAAAAATTGCTCTCTGTGGGAGTAGCATTTTTGTTTTGCTATGGTAAAATTTTTCTTTGATGAAAACTGTTGATGTCATCCGTGAATGTGTGAACAAATACATCTGCTTTTTCATAGCACTCCATTATTTACTGTACATTGAGAATCCAGCACACACGGACACTGAGATATTTTACTGGATTATGTGCCGGTTTTAAAGACACATGTAGGAGGCATATTGAGCTTCAGTGTTAAAGCTTGATGATGAGACTAATGTTGGTTCTTGTGGGATTTTTTGTCCTGGGGTCGTTGCTGGGGTCTTTATGCCATCTGCGCTTTATGGACAAACTTAAGCCATAGTGATGATGCCTGTCTTTTTGGTTGACAGTCCTGGAAGTCCTCTGTGTGACTGTACTTCAGGTCTTGTCAGTCTGTGTTGTTTGCAAACCCAAACTGAATTCTCCTGCATGCATCTGTTTATTCTGCAGATTTCCTCCAAGCTGTTTAATGAGGCAAGATGATGTGATGATATAAAGTAATAATGAGATAAAAGTGGTCAATTGATATGTTTCTTTATGTGACAGTATAATGTCTTCTCAATAAATTGCATGGTTTAAGGTATTATTTATGTTTGTAGCAGAAGGATGGATTAGGGGTTTGTGTTATGAACAAAAGCGCTGTTTGGCCTAAATGTTAGATGTTGGAACTGACTCAAGATTCAACACCCATTATCTCAAATGGGTAAATATCTGTATGGTCTAAATATTGGTTTGTCACTAGAATGAATGTTAGCTTTTCTTCAGTGCCAATTAAGTGTTTCTGGAATACTTTAATAAACATGTTTTACTCCATATATTGCTGTTTGTTCTGATTTTTACTGTAATGTGTATAAACTTTCAACTGTAGCTTGTATGCAAAGCGCCACTGTCAGGGGAGTCTTTAAAGAACTGGCTTTCTATACCAGAGAAAAAACGTAGGTAACCATGGCAAGTATTAAAGCGTTGATATGAAAGAGACAAGCTTTAGTGGCACCCTGGGTGATTATTAGTGCAGTATTGCTCCGCTCAAAGCCTCCTCAGACAAGCAGTTATTTGACATTTTGCTGTAGAGGGATAATTGCCCAAAATACACAATAATCTTTGTTGGCTATGTTGAAGATATCTGACCAGAAGGGCAAAGAGACATTATAATCAGAGTTGTAGATGCATGTTTTCTTTCACTCTCTGCAAAGTCAAAGGCTGGTTTACGTTTTAGCTACATGCAGTCAAAGGCTGGTTTCCATTTGGGGCTGTTTGCTGGCTCAGTGCCTTTCAGAATCCTGTTTTGAATTCACTTTTTTATTTTTAGTGTCTTTTGTCCTAAGAAAAAAGCAGGCAAAATAAATGAATTTATGTGCCAGCAGGATTATGAAGGGCAGGCATTTTACTTAGGCAGACATTTTACTCAGGCACAACATTTAGCAGAAGTTTCTAACCTTGTAAAAGAAACAAGGAAACAAGCAGAATTCAAGATGTAAGACTTTCAAAAATAACTTAATCTGTATTATGTAGTAACCACACGTTTCATGGCTGTATAATTTGTACTGTTGCACTGTTGATTGAAAATTTCAATGTTTAAGCAACCAGAAAAAATGTTTGGTCAAAGGAAACTTGTTAAATACACTATTACTTGTTTGCCAAAGATTTCTTTGACATTTTGCTCACTTTTCAAACTTATTGTTTAATTTAAACATTGTGTGTTTACATGCACATCAAAATACTATAAAAATCAGCTCAGTGTAGCTTGTTTATATATAAACACATGCAACGATGCCAGAAAACCATTTACATGAGATTTTGAAATTATTGTGATAATTAAGCTTGACATAAACTGATACACAGTCAAATTTGCACACATTACATAATAAGACATAATGCTGACAAATGTGTTAACAGGCACAGTGAAATTAGGGAAATAGGCAGAAATCTAGGTTTATTGAGTTTTGCTTGTTTGTGATCTTTTCCCTAATGTAAAAAGCTGTTTTAATTACCTTACACGTCAGCTTATTCAGCATAATAAAGCATAGAAACACTCTGTAATATGAAGGCTAATCACTTTCTGTCTTATGATGGAGCCCCGAAAATACAGAAACAGATGGGGTCACGTGAATTCACATGCTGTATTTGTTTATTAATGTGACTCATTCCCATGAGTCCATTCAAACTGCCTGATTTGATGAATCTGTTCATATTCATATAACGTTGTGTAGTTTATATTTTCAGTCCCATGGCATTCATGAACACTTGTGTTATGTATTAGAATTTTGGAAATACAGTATGTAGGTAAATATTTTAGTTTATTGCTGTGTTTTGTTGTATTGGTCTGTATACTGTAAAATGAATAAATATAATTATTCCTAGTGGTTGTATAGTAAAACTGGCAGTTTTTGAATTTACTTTAAGGGCTGTTTGATCAAAATAATTTTTTTCTGATTGAACATCAAAAGGCTAAAAATAGTAATTGTATGTTTTATCTTTATCTGTTAGCACTAATTGTCACTTATTTAGTGTTATTAATAACTTATCCCACTGTCTCTCATGCAAGACATCAAGCATTCTGTTCAGGTCAGGCAGGTTACATTAGTCATTCTATGGTGACTTTAATGTGTTATTGCACCTTGTTCTGGATATACTGACTTATTAAATATATACAGTTATATCAGGTGTCCATTCAGTGTATAGTATGAATATGAAATTGTGTATCGTGTTGTAATGTTATTCTGATTGATCTGTTCTGTTACCCTTGGAAATTTGCCCAGAACACAGCCATTCTACAGTGGACATATATGTGCAATTATATGCAATTTGTTATTCTCAGTCAAGGTGGTTTATTGTAAGTTTAAACTGTGTTGACAATGCTAATATCATAAATTGATCAACCCAGCAACCATTATAAACATTTACAACAGTTTGAATGGTAAAGGAAATCATTTTTCTGCAGCAGTTAACTAGCAGGAGGGCATATAGCTAGCATGGGTGTGTTATCCTATGTTATGATGATTAGTAGCTCTGGATCCATGTTCCTCAGGGATTTGGTGAGCCCCCCGTCCTACTATGAAAACCCTAACGAGTTGGAGAGACTTGTTAAAAAGATGCACGGCTGTTAGCATTTTGATTCCTGCATTGCTGTTAGCTAATGCAAGGCCGGCATTGGACTGATGCTCTGTGTTGCAGAGTGCGGCGGGAGGGTGCTAGCTCTGTTCCTGTGACAATAGATTCTGAGCTGGCCCTGTTTCCAGAACTGAGCTGGAGGAGAGGAGGGGCCTCTGGGGAGGGTCAAGTTACTGCCGTCGCATCCTGCTGCAGATCAGGGCACGGTGAAATAACAACCTGCCATATGGAACGCTCTGCCACCCCCGCACAGACTCCAGAAATATTTGTTCAGATTTTAACACCTAAGCCAGTCTAGTTGGGTTTCATGTTTTTATGCCGTGAAATGGTGTTTGGTTTGCTTGTGATGGTTTGATTAACCTTCTCAACAGCTGATTTTGAATGGAATAAGTCACTCAAAAATGAAAATTCTGTTATTTGCACTGCCCTCATATCATTTCAAACCTATATGCCAATAGTTTTTCCATGGACCATGAAGTATCTGAAGAATCTGTACATAGGTTTTCATAGAACTATTTGAATGATTCAGTTTGAATTCAGTTACCATGTCTGCTTATGAATTGAATGGAATTGAAGGGGTTATGTATAGAAAAATGCTGCAGCTCTTAATTCAAATATGCACCATTAAGCATGTTAAAATCTAACATTAATGACTTTTGGTTTGGTTATGAAAGTCAGTTGTGTTTAAAGAAACCGATGACCAACTCATGCATATTTGGTATGAAAGATACACAGGCGGGGGACAACTGAGTATGATGAGAAAATAATAACCAGATTCTCTTTCTGGGTGAATTGTACCTTTAAATGTTAGAGGATTGCTTTTGGATATGTTAAAAGTAGTTTGTAAAGTAGAATTTATAGGCAGGAAAGAAGCTAGTCTTTGTGCTGAAGAGATGTTGGTGTAGTGTGTCTAGTAAAAGGCCTCTTAGAGTGACCATGCTCAACATGGCCCTCTCATGACCCCACTTTGGGCAAGACAATGAATAACCTTGAAAAGCCTTTTTGTCCTTCCTTCCTACGGGCTCTTCTCTTTGTGCCTCCGTAAAAGGGGCTTACCTTTGTGAATCCTTGTGCACCTCTGGCGATGTAAAACCTTATGCTTTACCTTTATTGGGGCTCTTCGTTGTAGTTCTACAGGAGTTCCTTGAATTTACATCTGAGTAAATCACAGTCACTAGATTTTATTAAGATGCCACCCCAAAAGAGTTCACGATTTAATTTCCTGGGCCTGTCTCTTAAATACAAATTGAAACTTACAAGTTTCACTTCGGCTGGTGCATAATTGGCTGCATTGAAATTACATCGTTTACGAGAAGTGAAATCTTAACGGACCCCTGTGCTGTGCAAAGCAATTTTTTTAAACAGTAAATGTGTCTAAAGAGCGTGAAGGGACTAGAGGGTCTTCAAGGGCTATAGTGAATGAGCTAATTAATGCAAAGTACAGCCATGGGACCTGGGCTCATAACTGGCTTCCTCAGTCGGCTTTTAGGGGTGTGAAGAAAGGAGGCCCTCAGGATTTAGTGTGGGGCCCCTACTTAATAACTTAGAGTGCCATGAGTGAGCTATGCTTTACTGTATGTAAATGAACCTCTATACATGCACCTTGCATACTCATTTATGGGCTAAGCTGGCACAGATCTTCTTGAACTGATTAATGTACTACGGCTAAATTAATTTTACAATTACGTGTATCTCATACTTCTCAGGGAGGAGGAAAATTTGGGGTTAGTGCTCTGTATTGTGTAACACTGCAAATGAAAAGTGACAGACAGATTGGTTTTTATTTGCTTCTGTTTGGTTGTTGATATTTCACCATGTAATTGTAGGCAGGTTGCTTTAGTTATATTTAGCTGTGAATTGTCCCCAGAGAACCAAGCAGATGTCGACACGTTAGATTTGATCCATACCATGCAATGTAAAAGAAAATTGTAGACAGCAATGATTTTTGGGCTGTGTTAAACCTCCATCACAAAACCTACAGGTCATGCCTTTAATTTAGGTGATAAAATTGACTTTGTTTTGTTGAAAGAAAGAATTATGCTAGAAGAGTCATTCTGAACTAGTCCTTTTTCACGGGACAGAAAAGGGGAAATTTTGAAGAATGTACATACAATGACCACTGCTGTCAAGGCACCATAAAAACACCATAAAAAGCCTGTATGACATTTTGAATACACGTTTGTGTATTCATACAATTATTTAAATGTTTGGCAGTAAACCAGCTGAATCTATCACAAAATTACATTCATTTTGACCTGCCATCTAAGGCAGTTATGGTCAAATGTACCAAACACCCAGTGGCTACATCATCAGCTTATCAAATTAGTGCACAAGTTTGCGGTAGGTTTTTGAGATTTCAAGGGAATGCATTTAGTAGAGTCAATGGCATTTTCGAATGCAGCTACTACCAGTAACAGCCATTGAAAAGATTTTTGTCACTGCTGTAGAAGTCTTCTTAAAGTCTCATAGACAGCAGCACATTCCAACCTGTCACAGCTTCACAAGGCTCTGTCACGGAGAGCTGATGTGCGTTATAGTTAATCCCTTTCAGCTGTAGACTAGGAGATTTTATTTTAGAAATGCATTCGTGGGCTGAAGGTTGATGGAAACCGCTTCCTATAGCTAGAATCTGGTCCGGATCAGGGGCGATAAATTGGCATTGGAGTTCAATTGCACAACAGTGCAGACAAATGTGTGTATTTTTATCATTAATAGCATTTCTATCTCTTCACTATCCCTTCAGGAGCTCTGCAATCATTTCATTTTCAATCACTTTTCCGGCCCATTAACTTCTAGTCAAGCACACAAAGCACAGTGACAATAAAATGGTTGAGTCAGCACACTCTGCACCCTCGCAAAACTTCTCTAGATGAACCCAAACTCAAAAACTCAAAATACAAGCATAGTCGAAAATAGAGGATGAAATCTCTGATGAAAGCGTTTCTCAGCTGATTTTATTTCGGGACCTAGATTTGTTGACCTAACACAATCAGGGTTGTACTTTCTTTTGTGTCATCGTGTCATGGTTTTTTGGCTAGTATACCAAAAGGTTGACAAAAAGGTTCCTCTACCAGACAAAACAGATTGCTCTGCCTCAAACTCAAGCCATTGGTTGAGCCAGTGTTGCAGTGCCGCGATGGTCTGGATACTCAAACGAAACAGAATAACATTCTGATGAGCATATTTAAATTGCTAACCTATATATGCACAATGTTATAGTGATTTATATATGCTTTTATTTGCTGTCCACGACTCTATTAGTACAGACCCTGGGTCGCAACCCACTAGTTGAGAGCTACTGCGTTAGTGATAAAGAAAGGGGAGCATGACATGTGGTAATTCAGATTAATTTGAGACCGAGAAACTTAAAGTCAGACTGCTCCCAGAAGGTTCTTCTGCCCAATTCTCCCGTATGCTGGCTAACCGAGACCCCCTCTTGTTCACATCCATAAGCACAGACATTGAGTAAGTAGCCTTTGCTGAAAATGGACAATAAATGTGAAAAGTGTTAGCTTGCCGTGCTAGCGGGCTGCAGCCAGGCAGTTAAGCAACGGGCTGAAAGCACACCTGTGGAGATAGGGGAGACTAATCGGATTTCCCTCTTGGTGCTATGGCCGCTCACCGCTTTTCATATGTTTTATATTTATGGAGCATTCTGGCCCCAGCCAGTGCCCCTCTCCAGACCTCCATGCTCTGATTAGATCCTGGAAGAAGACTGTGGCCCAGAGCTACAGTGATCAATCATAATTTGCCGGCAGAATTAGATTAATATAGAAAAGATACAGTGCACTGACCTGCTGGTTGAAAGGATGTCTCACTTTCATGAATCCATAATGAAGCCTTAAAGCCATAGTTCACCCAAAAATACCAATTCATTGTTTACTCACTGTCATAGTTTTTAAAAATGGTATACTGTTACTTTGTCCTTGTAACACAAAATGTGTTTTTTTTCTACATAGCTCTTTATTTAACAACCCTTGTCAACCTTTGCCTTCAGCTTCAACTCACAAATGTAATTCTCTACTTGACATATTCATACTGGCTTATTTTTTCGGTAAAAACAAACAGGTTTAATACTATTTACCTAGTGCAGAACTTCAACAATCTTTTTCAGCCTTCCTATAGTTTTGTTGGAACCATGTTCTTCATTGAGGTAATTACAGTAGTTATTACATTGTGGGTATACTCACCCGCCAATCATCCGGGGTGGTACTTGCATCCCTAATCTAATAAATTGTTTTGGATTGTGATGTCATAACTGAACCACAGAAAAAACCATAGCCTGTTCCATTGAAAAGCTCCTTCATGCTCATTAGATTTTCAGACATGTGGAACGTGGCCTCCCATCATAGATTGTCATATCTTGTTATTGTTTGCAAAGCTCTTCTAAATCTTATTTTAGTAACTGCAGATGCCAGACATAAAAGGATGAAAGTGGCATGTGTGCTTTCTCCGTCTTTGGCATCCTTAATATATCCCATAATTCAATTCCAAGACAATTATCTTACTAAGCAATTTTACAAGGGTAGCATGCATCAAGCTGCCCGCACTCATGGTATTGAAAGATTTCAACCCACAGATGTCCCACCCACAATGGAATGGCATTGCAGAATGAAAATTCTATTGGTTGTTACATCAAAGTGGACCCTTTGAGGAAGATGAGCATTTTCTACAAAGGCTGATACTTCATTATTCTGTCTTTCTGCCGTTTTCTCATCTTCTTACTGAGCTGGTTGACAATGTCTTTAAAACACCATCCTGGTCAATACACAGATCCTACTTCATCCAGCTTAGCAAACATTTATGAATTGAGAGTTGTGTGCTGAAGATTTTGTGTATCTTATCTTAAGCTATCCACTTTCACATTGAGGTTTAACACTTGGACCCTGTCTGTTATTCAGTGTAAAGCCTTACTTTACAAGATAACTAAAGTTTAAAGCAGTTTGTAGAATATTAAAATTCCCTGACTACATTACAAGATCCATATATCACACAGATCATGTGTTTGCTAAACTTGGTTTTGATATAAGGATCTGTAGTCTTTGTCATTAAATGTCTTTGTCATCAAATATTATGCATAACAGTAAATTCATATAATATGAAAAGAAGTATGTCTGTTTTCAGTATGCAAACTGAAATAAAGCACATTTTTTATTGTACTAATAATTGCTTCTTTATGAAGATTGCATGTTTATGTGTCCTATGCGTAACATAAGGTAGGATGTTTTTAGGCCAATTAGCACATTAGTTATTAATACAGCTCCTGTTTTTGTTCGTTCTATTTGTTGTCATTAAATTATATAGGCATTATATAGGTAATTGGCTTTCATGTGCTCTAAATATCATATCAAGACTGGCTATTAAAAACCGTTTCAGTAGATCGTACCTGCAAACACCTGCAAGCAATTCAAGTTCGTTTTTACACTCCATAGTTTCAACAGGATTAACAACAGGAAACTTGACAGCAGTGTCACATAAAACATATCCTCATATTGCATTTAAAAAAAACATCTCTGGACAGCGTCAATGCAGTAAAAAAAAATTCTTTATTTTTTGGCAGTGTAGACATGAAAATGCAGGTGTACAGACTCAATTTTCAGCTTGGCTTTTCATTACATGGGGAAACCTGATGCTGGGTAGTATATCAACCTGTCACTGTCTTTTTGCCTGTCTGCTTTCAGGGCAGATTTAGTTGAGAGAATTTGGGCCAGAGCTCTTGGCCTCCATTTTATCTTTGTGATGAAAGAGAGAACAGAAATGAACTGACATCGTTGAATGCCCCAAACACACTGTATTTTCACAAAACCACCCACTATTTGCAAAACTTTTGGGAAACAAGTTCGTCTCAGGTCCACTGAGGTTTCTAGCAGCTGACTGGAAATCCTGTTGACACCCTGTTGCCTGCCTTGCTATTGATTTCTTTAGATTTCCCTTGAAAATTGGTTTTCCTTGGAAAGCCTCTTAATTCCCATCACTTTTGAGCAGCCTGGTCTCTGCCTTGGCCCACGGACCTCACTGACAGTCTGATATGTATCGCACAGAAAAGTGACAAGAATTGCCACTCAAATCTAATAGGCTGGCTTTACACAATTGCAGGTAAGGCACAGAACTTTTCGTTCACTGTTGCACCATTGAGTGAATATGTCAGGTGCGGGAGAAACAAACCCAATCGCAGACAGTGTAAAACCGAAAAATCTCTTTATTAATAAACGTAAACCAAAACGAGGGGGCAAAACGAACGAAACTAAAAACCGGAGAACACGGAGAGCACAAAAACTTCGGCAGAGCTAGAACAAGAATACAACACCACAAGAAACGAAACAGCAAGACGCGTGACCACAGGATTACAAGATAACAAAGTTACAAAGTTACAAAATTACAAAATAACGAGGTTACAAAACAAACCGACACAAGACAGAAAACACGGGGGCATTAAATAGCACAAAGACAAACGACTAACAGGTGCACGAAATGAGCGCTGACGAGACAAGAGAACAAGGGGGCGGGGCCAAGACGCAAAACCGGAGAGTACATGGCGAATGAAAACAGAACAGATGCCATGTGCTTCCACAAGAGACAAAGACCCAGAGCATGAGTTCAGATCCCGACTCCAAGAAACAAGAACCAAGACTAGGATCAGGATCCAAACAGCATGCTCTTACATTAAACACAGGGCATGTCAGGATCCTGGCAAGATAATCTAGAAATACTCAGGACAGGAAGCCAGGACCCTGACAGAATATTGAATATTTTAATTCAGTACCCCCTCCCCTAAATTGCACAATAAAGCCAAACTGGTTGGTGTTTTTACTTTTCAGTCAGACAGTTTCCTTCCTTACTATCTAAGAATAAGCTGCAATGTGGACCAAATTTGATGCCATTGATCAAAAGCGAGGCTATGCGTGGCTATAAGCTAGCTGGCCTCTCAGTTAGCTCACAATGTACTTTTCCGTTCGGAATGTGTCTGTGTGCACTGGTGTATGTGTGTGAGAGCATGCAGTGGTTGAAAAGATCTCTATAAGGGGCTTTCTGGCTGTCAGGGTTTGAAATTATCAGCCCAGTGGTTGAGATAAACTGGGCAGAGATTTGATGTTTTATCCACACCTTAAATCAAGACTAAATCCTGCCGTGTGTTGGGGGGGAAGTTTTTCACATGGTTCTCATTTTAGTGCAATCATATGTTTTTCAGGAAGCTGGCTGGTGATTTTCAACATGGTTTTTAATTTACATATTGTTATAGTAACAGTATATGCCTTGTTTAAAGTCAGTAAATGGCACTCAAAACCTATTTCACTTCCTAAATGAGATTCATTTCTTAGTGAAATAGGATATTCAATGAGAAAACAAATTGTAGGGTGTTGATTGGATCACAAAAAGCGGTCTGTATATTATAAGTTATTGCAAGGGAGGGGCTAAAAGGAATAGGACTTGATGACATCAAACAAAAGGTAAGGTCACTTTAGAGGCATAGCAAGTTTTTTCTTTATTATATTAAAGGTTACAAAGGTATTTTTATTTCTTTTAAAAATCATGCATCAGTAAATCAAAACTGGATCTTGAATGTGTATTTAAGGTTAACATGAAACAGTGAAAAATATATTCAATGTGGATCTGTAAGACGAGCAACATAAACACACACAAACATAACCACTCAAATTCAAGTTAATGTTGGATGTACTTAATGCTCTGCCTGGCAAGCAGACCATCTTTAAGCTGATAGAAGGATGACAGATCTGGGTTTCAGCATCAGTCACTACAAAGAATTACTCTGCAAAGATAATTCAGCGAAACAGCGCAATGACCCTCTTTCCAGGGGATCGTTCCAATCAGCTTTCTTTTGAAAACAGACCATGGTTTGCAAGTCTTGAAAGCTATTTATGCTTTTCATAAAATCAGCATTATTAATAATCATTTTGAATAGAGCAATTTAATTTCATTTGTAATTTGCTATTTTTGCAGTTCAGGCCAAATTGTGTCCCCTGAGATGACCATACAGCACCCTTTTTAATGTTTGCAACATTGTGGCATTTCTGAGTCTGAAAATTGTTAGCACTCGAAGATATTTTGCAATAAATTGATGATGGCTGTCATAAGCAGCAATAAAGTGCTAAAAACTTTGTTTGGGACACAGAAATTAAATAGACAGTTTTACATCAATATTCACTCTCTTGCAACTGTACTGTCGCAATACTCAAACCGTTTGTCATTTATCAGATAAAATAAGAAACTCTTAGCGATACAGCAGTGTCTGCTAATACCTCCAAACTGTTTAACATATAATTTGCCTCAGCATTAAAAGACATTCACAAGAATAGTTCACAAAATAAGTAGAATTTTACATTTTGAGTGGTGCTTTCCCTGACAAAACCTGCTGCCATGATGTTAGCATGTTGTGTGTGGTTGCCAGGGCATTACCATAGAGTTGCTAGGCTGTTCTGTGAAGTTGCTAGGTGTTCAGGTGTGTTGCTACTGTAGCTGGTTGCTAAGTCAAAAGTGTTCCAGGTCTCTGTGAAATTATTATTGCTAGTTATGCATCCAGACCCTCATTCAATGAATCAGATAATTTAGAAAAGTAATAGAACACCTCTTCTTCACAAGCTGCTCAATTTCAGGCATCTTTCATATCTTTTCAGGCATCTTTTCATATCTTCAAACTCTATAGCCTATTCAAGTTAATTGAATAGGAGTTTATCTGAACCCCTTACCCTATTACCATTAACATTGTTGATTTTATTATTTGTCATAACTGTATTTATGATAAATTAAGATGAAAATTTTTCTTAATGCAATAATGATTAGTTTGACAGTACACAGGCATATGCCTGTTTCCCTAAGTCATTTAAAAAAACATGCTGTTATTGAAGTCAATGTTGATTTGAAGTGAGTAAGGGAGACATGGTTTGTCCCTTTGGTTTTGTCAGGGCCGTTCGCGTTATATGTAGTGGCAGGGCTGTCCCCATGTCCACTTCATAATCTTCCTGTGTCGCACACACACACAGCTACAACCGCTCAGTCCTCCAGCTGGCACAGCACACTAAAAATGCATGCTGCTGCACTGCAAAAAATATATATTTTTTTTTACAGGCTGTGCCTTTCCACACTGTGACACACATGGAGGCATTTAATGGCCCCATCACTGCCAAATAATTTTCACTTCAAGCAAAGAGAGAAGTATTTTTAAACCACTGCAGCATGAAGCACACATGTTCAGTGCCATTTCGCCTTTTACACTCTTTAGTGTACAACACTTATTTTCATTGTCCAGTATGTATGTGAGATCTCCTGTGTGTGATTATCTGCTGTTCAAAACCTGTAGGAAGAGACATGAACTCTGTTCCAAAACCTGGTGAGATGCCTTTCTGTCTGCTGCCTAAATTGGCAGTTACCTATTTAGCATACTGGAATCTCACAAGTGACTAATTTGGAACTTTCTACATGGTGATATCACATGCTACAAAAATAATGCTTTAGTGCAAGATGCGACTTGCAATTGATTTTAATTGAGTTTTGAGTAAGCATATTGCTAAGCTAACTACCTGAAACTGTAAGCTTAAAAATACCAAGCACAAACAAATATTGGCTAAAATATTACTTGCATTGTCACACTTAATATGTAGAATAATTACATTTATAATCAACATTTCTCTTAGTTCATTCATCATCTTATCATCGTTGTTTTTGTCAGTGCATTCTGGGATTGTTGTCTCCATGAAAAATAAATGAGATGCCTTCGAATTTCCTCATAGCTATCTTTGTTTTTATCGTAGTAACAATAGTTATCGTAATAATAAACAGTTTATGTATTAAATAACCATGTTATGCTGGCTCTAAAATTCCAGGGGAAGGGGAGGGCAGGGTAGAGCTTCTCTGCCTCAGCAATCTTCCTGGCAATCGTGCAGCAGGGCAGCAGCAAGGCGACCGTGTCCTTTTCCTCTTAGCAGCAACTGTGTCAACATGTTTTGAGTTTAGGGATTCTGGGCTTAGTGCTGAGGGATTATAAGCAGTTGATTATTGCTTAAGCGAGTATTAGGATTGCTCTTAACTTTTCCGGGGTTATAAATCAAGTCAGACCTGGCCATAGGGGTGTAATGAGCAGTAATCGTTTGCTAATGAGCCAAAGTGGCTCAGAACACCCACCTGTCCCTTTGCAGCAACCACAACACCATTTATTCCTTTCTATTATTAGCGGTGCTTACTAAAGCAAGAATCACTATTACTATTGTGCATAGTTAAGATTAGAAGTCTTTTCAAAACCTTAAACTTTGGTTTTTAGCTTAAACCTACTATTCAGCATACTGTGTTATGCAATTATTTTTTCTAAGTGATAACACATAGGATTTGTTACTTTTAGGCAATAAAATGGGCAAAAAAACCAACCTTTCAGAACACATTATCATAATGATGGCATGTTTGCATGGGCTAGCACCAAAAAAATCTAGTTCGTTATTTCTTGTTTTTACACAGACCCTGCTTATGCATGTAGATTTCTATGGAGTCTTTCTCTCAAACTAATTTACTACTGTACTATTTAATTTACTGTATTTCATCCCTAATTCACTTCATGGCTCGTTTGCTTATTAAGGTGGTGGGCAGATGTAGTCAAAAGTACATATTTCCTACAGTAATAAATGAGATTCATGATGTTCCGTGACATTCAAACATCTCTTGTGTTGCGCTACATGCACATGCTATATATAATCCCATGTACCCCCCTCTATTTTCTTTCTGTTAACATCCCTACCATCCGGGTTTTATTGACTTGGCCACCTCATGAAAATGATTTAGGGTATCTTTCGTTGTTGCATTGTTAATAGATAAATGGGCGTTTTCGACAGCCATCCTGATGCTGTAGGTCCCAGTCAAGGTCGGGGATGTACACCAGCATGGAAAGTGAATAACTGCATTAAACACTCCCACCACTCCCCAATCCTATATCAGAGGGTTGGTTATTTACTGGGGTGGATTTGCCTCATAACTCCCCCTCTGCACTTGCCCTGTTGGAAAATTGAAAACTTGCATCAGAGCTACCCACAAATGAAAGACTCCTGGGCTACTTTTGATTATTTTGAAGCTTTTACACATTCCCCTTTAAACTCTAGCAGGGTTCCTGTTTTGATCCCAGAAGGAGACACGCACGTCTCGGAAAGTACCCACACGCATGCAGGTTCGTCCACACACATCAAAAACAAACCCTGTGCCAATACACTTCCCACTCTTTCCCATTGAAAGCAAACCTTTCTGTTGACCAAGGAGGCTTTTCAGCACAGGACAAGCAAGTGAATGAAGCTCCACAAAAAGAGTCAGGGGCGCTAGCCAACAGCTTTCAACACACTTTAAAAACCTGCAGGGATGCAATTGTGGTCCTGCTGTTTGGCTCCAACATGGCTATTGGATGTAAGTGAAGCTGAGTAGGAGGAACTTAAAAACGGAGCTTGGGTTGTAAACAAGCTTGTTAACTGGCTCTGGAACGAAGAATATCTATGAATCATCAGTGCTAGATAGACTAGCTTATTTAAAGCTTGATTTATTTTCCTGATTTACACTTTACGAGGAGCCATTATGTCAGTTCATTATTTACACAGGTAAGCTTTGATCAGAACTTTGATCCTCTCTGTTGTTTTTCCAACTGAAGGATCTTTTAGAACATCCTTAGTCAAGTTTTAAGTTTCAAAGTTTCAACCGTGCAGGTTGCACCATATTAATCTCATTTTAAACTTTGTGCAGGATTTTCAGCTCAACTTGCTGTCCAATTGCTGTATGGTGCGAATAAAAGAAACTGAACTAGTAGTCTGGTTACCTGCATATGTTGTGTTTTGGCAGACCCCAGTAAGGAATGCTAGATTAATCAGTCTATATAGTTTCACCTGAAACATCATGTTGGACATCCAACAAAAATGTCTATACTGGTCCATCAAATAGACCAGTACCAACTAGCCTAAATCAACCTAGACCAACCTGGAAAGTCTTGATAGACTTTGCAGATGGGTAGCTTTTGACCAATACTATGTGGTTATTGACCACCCACGCTCACGCCACCCCACAACCAAAAACATTATCTGATTAAGCCTCTTAAATTCAGGCATGACATGAAGCATATATGTTCACTTTTCTCAAGATCAGATTTCCTGATTGATTTGACCCTTGACGCATTAGCACGCACAGTGAGTCAAACCTCACACTATCTTCTAAAACAGTACTATGCAACATTATTTTTGTGGTCTGTGTGATATCATCACCGTAGCAACCACAATTGCAGTAATAACATACATGTCTTCTTGCTATGTTTCTTTTATGGATATATATCATGGTATATATCACACAGCGGAATAAAGTGTCTGAGTTTCTGCCATAGTTTATATAATGGGATACATTTGTGGTGCAGGTATTCAGTAGGCAGGTTTGGTGATTATAATGAGGGTTTGTGCAGAGCTTTGCTGAGGTTCACTGTATACACAGTATAACCACAGGCAGTTTGTGGTTGCGTAGCAACATCCCAATGTAGCGCATTAATTATACAGTCAACTGATGGGTGCTCACAGGTGCCAAGGTGAGGAGCTTAAATTGGATATTTTATAGTGGTGTATTATACAATCAGTATAATACAAAGAGTTATAAATGTATATAAAACATTTGGTTGACTTTCTAGTAAAAATAGCTACATAATATATTCAATTGCTGTAATTTAAACTGCTTACAGTATACTGTGATTATAACTGCAAGATGCTAAATGATCCTGTTTGCCAGTTGTGACTCAGCCAATTGGCAAACAGGTTTTGGAAATTATCTTTTTTGTTGTTTTGTTGTAGTTCAGCAAACCATATTGATTGCAATAATCTCCTGAAAGGTTTTGATGTAATAAATAGTGTCATTTAATCACCAAAGACAATTGTGTGGCATGAGTATTAGCAATGTTCCCGGCTCCAAGCCTCTAACAATTCAACAGATAGATGACCAATTTTGCATTCAGAGCTCAATAGCTCCACTTTCACACTGTCAAACACACTAATTGTTGCAGGAATAGACCAAAACAATTTGCATATAGATGGCACCCTTTCATCCCAGCCTTAGTATGAAGCTAGCAGTCAGGGACACGGAGAGCTAATAATACCACACAGCAGGCCAGGGACCTTGTTTCTTTATTCAGGAACTTCAACAATATAGTCAGGGAGGTAGAGGGGTGCGTAAAGGAGGTTGGTTTGCTTAAACTTTTGTCAAGTAAGATGTGTTCCTGAATCAACATGTTTTGTTGATCCTGAAACAACAACTAAAACACGACTCCTAACCATAACTTATGCTTAAATCAGAGGGAAATAATAATTTAATAAAAAGGGAAGGTATACAAGCCCCTAAAACTAAGTCTAACATTGAGCCTAAACCTAATCCTACAATCTGATTGATAGAAATGTTGGTCCAGGACCAAAAATGTTTATGCAGTATCATGTTGCCCACATAAATCTTTTACTTCATAAAAACTTACTTCATAAAAACTTACTACTTACATCATATTTTTAAAAAACATTATGACTGTTGTGGATCACAAAGGTGAATCTGTTGAATTAGTTGTCTTTTCAATATAGATATTAAAGTGACCTCCTTCACTTTAATATCTATATTGAAAAGACAACTGATTGGAGCTGTCACTCTCCAAAATTACAAAAATAATAATATATAAATATGATGTAGTTCAAATGACTTGCTCACTATACTTCACTGAATCAAAAGATTCATTGAAAAATAAACTAATTGGAAACTTTTTGTAATAATTTACTCATATTTCTGTTCATCACATAAAGGACTATGACATAAGTCAAATGGGCAACTCTTATGATATCTTTCTTGTGCTTTTTTTGTCAATTTGGAACTTTACAACCGCTTACAGCCACATTAGCTTTCATTACAGAATATACTTCATCAAACATAACACAAGTTTAGAACAACATGAGGTAGAGTAAATGATAACAGATTTTTAATATTTAAGCACCCTGTTTCTTTGAACAGCTATACACATCGTTTTCTGCTTATAGCATACAAGAGCTTGAAAATCCATATCTTGAGACACCAAAACAGTGTGTTGTTTCTGTATCAGAAATAAAAAAATATACCATTATGGTCTTTAACATTAGCCTTTTATGCATTTGGCTTCAAACCAGAAACAAAGCTTGAAAAAGTGTTTATTGAATACAGACGAAGCAATCGATGGCA
This sequence comes from Chromobotia macracanthus, assembly GCA_036877525.1. Lineage (NCBI taxonomy): Eukaryota > Metazoa > Chordata > Actinopteri > Cypriniformes > Botiidae > Chromobotia > Chromobotia macracanthus. Next base: position 659,887 of record JAZGTH010000132.1, read on the forward strand.
TCGAATGTGTAAGGAAATTGAAACCTTAGCTGAGGGCTGTTTTGTTGGAGCCCAGAGTGCTTTGCAGCAGCTGTGTTTAAAATGAATGAAAATCAAAAGAAACAAGGCAAAATCTGAACAACAGAGAAGCTTTTATTGCATTTTCAATAAACTATTCGATAAAATTTCATTAAAGCACTGCAGAGTACTGAAGAATAACATTATTTGTTCACTTGTAGCTTGTGTAGTAACTGTAGCTAGATCAATATGTAAGACTGACAGTATTAACAAAATAAATGAATTGGTGGAATGAATTGGCACCCCACTTTAATTAATGTTTATACTTTGTTTACGAAAAGTAATGTTGTATTTAAAAAATATGTTAAGAACTCTTTAGATATTTGTCGATCATCGCTATTACTGAGGTCTATGTGTCCAAATTACAATATGTGTAAACATATATATTTATATATATATATATATTATATATTACATATGTTTTTTTAGTTTTTTTTTAATTGGACACATAGACCTCGGTAATAGTGATGATCGACAAACATCTAAAGAGTTCTTAACATCACCACACAACAAAAAAATAAACAGTGACAAACAAAAACAAACAAACAAGAACATCAGCATAAAGCAAACAACTACACAATAATCATTTAACAGTAAGTGCATAATTTATTAATGCAATGCATGCTGGGAGCCTGAAAACACAAATCAGCACATTGTTCAACATGAAACTGTTCGCACAGCTTTGTTAGTCTAGCTGGGGCAACATTTGGGGTAATATAATTGTTTCTACATTTTTTTAATGTAGTTTTAAAATGAAACTCACATTTGTTGTTATTGGTAACTCAAAAACATCCCTGTGTGCTGGATAGAATATAAATGATTTATTATAGTGTGGTCCAAAATTAACAATAAATTTATAATAAATGAAAAGTTCTTTTGACACCTGCAGCTCTCTGGTTCATCACAGACTTATTGTGTTTCCATCCGCCTGTGCTCCAGTTCAGTGAATCCAAGGGCAGAAATCAGCCTTGCTGTCTTTTGTCATATCTTGTTCTTTTCTCTTTCTTTTTTGGCCACCACATTGCTCTGGGGATTAGATAGAAACTGGTGCGTTTCTTTTTATCTTTCTTTTTTTTTTCTAGATTATTCATACCGCTTAACACACTATCATAGAAAAACACACGGAGCAAAAACAGTCGTGCAGTTGAAGTTCTTAACGTCAATCAAACGCATCTTCCCTTTCAGAATTTTGTATTTGCGCCAGACATCAGCTGTCAAAGAATAAGCTGTTGCCTCTCTGAGCAGATGAAAAGCATTCCCATGGCCCCAAAGGTATACACCCTTGTGCATGCAAGACCTCCAATATTCAGGAGCAAGGCAAGGCATATGTGCGGAATTAATACGCTACGCGGCTTTTTCACCCATCTTTAGGAAATTAAGACAATGCGCTTGAACAAAACACCCTCAAGAATTGCTATAAAGCCCCTTTTGTTTTTGAATGAATTAGCATACGCTATAAGGCTCTTTCTAACTGCCAAAAAATTAGTAACCTAAAAGCAAATGGTTTGGGGATTCCAGGCCATTGGCTGAAGTGCTCTTGTGGGCCTTTAAGAGAAAAGCAGTTTTTGTCCATAGCAAAGGTTCCAGAGTAGAGGTCCCCAAGTCATTAATCATGTCCATCTTTTCAGCTGCCAGTCCTTACAAAAGGTGACCCCAGCTCCACAATGCACTTCGCAATAAAGCAGCTTTTTGGGGTTGTTAGATATAGTGTACTGTGGATTATTTTTGCGGTGCCATACGTTTATATTAGAGTGCCATTAAAGAGCTTATCTGTTGTGAGGCGGCCATATTGTCCCACTTGTGGTGCATTTGTTTGCACCCAAGTACAATTATGATTAAGCGTTCTATTTATGATGCGTGGGTTGATTTTTTTTTTTTGGAACTCTTTTTCGTTATTTAATGTGCTAGTTATTTTTTTAAAGCTTAGACAGACATTACTCATTGGATAAATCTCAAGTAGGAATTTCCAGGCCACGTGTCCTTCAAAAAATCAAGAAAACATTAAGAGATTATATTTTGTATTAATAATAATAGTTTTTTAGAACCATTTAAGATTTATTTGCATTTTGACATTTATATATGACTTTAATTCTATATGAATTAAGCACATTTTTGACAAATTATCAGTAGAGTAATGCAATAAATAAATGAATCATTGTCAGTAAAGCAATACAGTCTCTTAACAGTAATGAGATATTTTAATTCTTTTTAATACTCTAAATGTTCGGTAAAATCTTAATAGCCCCAAAAAAGGCTTTGTCTTAGTTTTTAGACTCACTCAATGTGTGGAACCAATTTTTATTGTGTATTCTGTTTTTAACAGCTCATTGCACTCCCGACCAACAGATGCTGTGGATGTGCTCCAGGGCCTGAAAACTGCCCAGCGTACAGTTTAATCTATTACAGATAGTGTACCCCATGTTGTATGACACATTTGATGTGGATCTGAGCTCTTGCAGGAAATGAAATGAATCAGGCAGGGAAATCTCACTATCTTAAGCGAGCCTCTGAGAAAACAACCACACAACCTCTAATCAACTTCATAAATTCACATCGACATGTTTAAGACCTCCTCTGCTGCTCCAGGGCCGTGTCATATCCTGTCTGTGGAGGATCGGGGGACCTATACATTTATGTCAGGTTGCATGATTTCGCAGTGGGAGTGTTGCTGTGCAACTACAGATATGTAGATATGCACACAGCTATTTTGTTTTAACATAAGGCTGCAGTGTGTCAGTTGCATGCATTGTTGCAAACAAGCTTTTATCATTGTGGTGGAGTGATTTTCACAATGCTGTTGGCTGTGTCATGACAATTTGGGGTGAAGCAAGAATGATATATAGTTTAGCACAGATATACATAGTCATTCCTAAGAGATGCTTTATATGTATAAATGTTTTTCTTCCTCATGCGTTTCGAAAGGAATTGCTCATCATAGTTTAATTGCTCTCATGTCATCTCATATGATTTTCTTTCTTATTTGATGTTTTGCAGAACTGCTTTTATATAACTTTTAATTTAGATTCAGTTTTCAAATTGACGATTCAGATTGCCAAGCTCCAAAGAGGAAGTGACAGCACCATATTCCAATTTGCTATATCCAGCGTTCTAAATCCATGCAATATGATGTAAAAAACAATATACAATTAAATATAGCCAATATTTAATATGAAATTTCACTTTTTGCTCTCAGATCTTATTCACATATACTCACACTATGAAGTATACTCAAATGAGATTTAGGAACAGTGCAAAAATCAATAATTTACATTTCAGTGTATTCCTCACATAAAGTAGTATTAAAAAAAAAACAACTTTATGATAACTTTGACTACACAGTTTACAATGAGAAGCTAAATATTTCCTTTTGTGTTGCAAAAGGACAGAGTGCTTTTGCAACACAAACAGAGTCAGGGGTTTTAGAACAGCATGTGCCTGAGTAAATGTTTATATTTGGGATTTTTTGACAATTTCCCTGTTTTCGTGATGAATAATAACCCTTTTACTAATTAGTCTTGACCAGTGCTGGTTTAGTGCTACTTATAAGAGTCATAAAGGTGCATTGTTGCATCCAGCGGCAATTTACATTGTATAAACAGCAGAGCCTACAGAACGACACCTGCCACTTAAAAATCTGCTGCAAATGCAGCATTTCTCTCAGAGGCAGGTTAAAAGAAGAGGGTGGGGGATTTGAGTCATAAAGTTTACGGTCGCAAGCTTTGTTGTGCTGTATTTTATCAAAATGGATTCTGCTCCAAAAAGCTGCAGTGCTGCATAAGGTTGCCCTGACTAAGATGGCTATTTTAAAAGATTGTTCAGAATACTTGTTTTTTTGCTATTGTCCTTCAGCTTTCTTGTCACAGAAATATTCCAGCTGAAATGTGCTTGATGCTGCGTCTTTGAACTGAGCAGAAAAAATGTGGTCTAAGGCACCTGTCAAACTGAGTGAAGTGCTAAAATAGATGGGCATTCAAATCCTGCAGAAGGATATGATATGATCAGATGAGTTTCTGCCCTAATGCTTAGTGAGCACTGAAATTAACTATATGCATTTACTTGATGAATTTACTTAATGCCAACAACATTCACGGTAACCCCCTCTCATTAAAGTCCCGGCACACTAATGGCAAAACTACAACACAGTGTTCCTTTTATTTTAGAGCCAACAGTCCACAACTTTACGGCTAAAAGTAAAAAGATTTTATATGTGGCTTTTGATTTTGACAGTATTCAATAGTACAGTAAAAATGTTTATTGATAAAAATGCTTGAATGAAAACATATGTGCATTTCATGTATTTGCACCAACATAACAATATGTAATAAACATTTATCTAAATGTATATCTTTCTTACATGTATGTAAATTGATTCAAATCTGATTAATTTCTCATAGTTTCAATGAAGTGTCCTAATTAAATTTTCCATGTAATAGAGTTGAATAATGAATAATGTAATTTAGAATAATTTAAATTTTAAATAATTTAAATGAATAGAACTTCACTTCAGCTCTGCGAGGATGTTTTGCTATTAGTCAAAACTTTGCTGAGTCATGCAAAATACTGTATTCAACACAACCATGTGTTTTTGTTTGTGTCTCTTCCTGTAGAATCATAAGGTCTGAACTGGCTGTTTTTCTTCTGTTTGATGTTAAAACGTGAGACAAGGTTGCCATGGAAGTAAAAGAATGCAGACCTTACCGCTCCCTGACCTCCAGGCGGGACACAGAGCGCCGGTACACCAGCTCTTCTGCTGACAGTGAGGACGGCAAGCTCAACCCAAAGTCCTACAGCTCCAGCGAGACCCTCAAAGCCTTTGACCAGGACTCCAGATTAGCCTATGGCAGCCGGGTCAAAGATGTTGTGCACCATGAGGCTGATGAGTTCAGCAGGCAGGGTAAGCAGAGCAAGATTTCTCACCATGATTGTGTGGATTAAAGTACTAGTTCATTTAAAGGCACAAATCAGATTTTAGTTCGATTGATTACTGTGAAAGCTGTTTTATGAGTGCTTGAAAACAAGAGTCAAATGTACTGTTATATTTATGGAACTTTAAATAAAAAAGTATTAAATTATTTCCTTTTTAAGCACCTTCCCCTGGCTTTTGTTCACATTTACATTTATGCATTTGCCAGATGCATTAATCTGAATCAACTTGCAGAACATTTAAGGTATGATTTTTATGCATTGAAGTGGTTTCATATGGGGGTGGGGATAAATCAGTTTGAAGATGCATTGTGATTGTTACTCAAATGATTGGATTGATCCACCAAAATCCATAATCAGAATTTCAAATTAATTATTAATTATTCCATGGATCTCTGGTGTCTCCACCAGGGTTCGTACTTAGTTTAACCAGCAATCCAAAACACCAGCTAGACCAGCACCAAACTAGCCCCACCCATCATAAACTAGCCTGAACCAGCATGGAAACTGATGCTGTTTTAGGCTGGTGTTTTCAGGAGGTAGAGCCACACGGTCTGCAACACAGCAAAAACGCCACTGCAATTACAGCATGAAAAGGTGCTCTTACACTGTGCAAATATACACAGGAGACTTCAGATAAGTTTAACGGTCCAGGACAAAAAGGCTGAATAAGCTTTATTTTCTAACATCTTAAAGAAAACAACCATCCATGCATCATGAACTCCTTATTTAAAGGGAATAAATGTATTTACACTGGAGCCACAATCACAGTAGCTGTGTCAAAACCATGTGTGCTGCCTTAGTGCTTACTGCTTACATAGGCAGCCTTTTCCTAAGGCAGCATCATAACAGTAATGAAACCTCAGACATCACTCATTTGAAACACCCTAACAGGCAGCATTGCTGTTTACTGCTGGGATGAAAGGACTCTTAAGGAATGCTCTATATACTATTAATAAGCACAAAAATATTTGTTATTATTAATACTTTTCAGTATATTGAATAAAATATATGTTTACTTATATGTATGAATTAATGTATATATACTATTAACATGTTTCTACTTTTGTATACCATCTTAACCTTGGAACAATGCATTCTGGGATTGCCTTCCCCTTATGTGCAATGCTGCCTAATGCTAGTTATCTGAAAAGGGAGCATAATTAAGTTGTCTACCTTTTGAAACATTATTTTGGAAGTATTGTGTTGGGAGTGTGCCTGTGATGTTCTGCTGCTTCTGTAGACAGCAGGCATTTGATTTACACTGAACAAAATCCAAAAATCCTCCTCTGATACTAGCTTGTAATGTCATATTTCTATCAGCGGTTTCTAGCAGACATATTTTTATGCATAGCTTTTACACAGAATTTGGCAACGATCCACCTTAACTCGCCAAAGAATTGCACCCCTACGCCATTGCTGAAAATAGAGATGCATTGAGTATCATTTTGGAATCAAATCATGAGATGCCTAAAGATTACAACCCTGTATTCATACAGTGCATTCAAGTATGTGTGTTCTCTGGGATTTGAACTGACAACCTTGGCTCTGCCAGTATAATATCAATTGGGCTACATAAAACAGCACTCATGGTGATACTCGTGTTAATGACACACGTACTGTGGTTCACAACCAAACAGTATAGTGTAAAAAGAGACCTGCAAGGGGGCGCCATTGAGCTCGAGTTCAAATTAACCTGTCATACCAAGTGTGAGCCTAAAAAGTCTTGACAATGGGATATTTAGCATTAGATTCATTGGCAAATGTGTAAGTAATTTGAGTGTTTGATAATATTCCTTATTTGTCCAATGTGGATCATTTGGGGCATAAGAAGTCCAATTTAATACAGTTAAATTGGAATGATCTTTAACCCAGGACTTCTTTTGAAGTGAAGAGTGTTATACCCCGATCACTGTACTTTCCCACTTCATATTAAAGCAGATATCTATTTACTTTTTGACACCAACTATCGCAGGCTTTAGGGCTCATCTGGCAGTCTGAAGATGCACGAGGCATCTTTCAGATACGCTTCAGAGAGTGATTGCATTTATGCAATTAAGGAGACTGCGGTGACGATTTGATCCCCTGTTAATATATACCCACCCGCTATGAAGAAGCAATAGCTAAAAGTGGGAAAATAAAAGGAACACTGAATGCTGTGTTGTAGTTTTGCCATTAGTGTGCCCGGACTTTAATGAGAGGGGGTTACCGTGAATGCTGATTGGCTGATGTCTTTTATGACCTTCTAATATGTCCAGCTGATGGTGACTTACATCCGCTTCCCCACCATGAATACTAAATGCATTGTAGCTTTCAGACACACAAACTATTATTGCATTTTCTCTCTGGCATGAAACTGTAATTTACTTTTTTTCATGCAATTGGCCTTCACATGCTCTAAATGTAATGTTTATAAAGGCTGTGCACCCTCCAGTGAGGTTGTGTTCAATTCTGAATATAAGCCTTTTGTTATTTTTGCATAGGTGATCAGATATGCACCAGTGGCGTATAATGCAGATTTTGTGTCAATTTAGAGTCATGTATAAGGGCAGAAGCCCTGTTCAATTATTACTGATGTTTCTATAGCTGTATTGGTAAAGCATTGTGCTAGCAGTGCAAAGGTTGTTGGTTCAGTTTGAAGGGAACACGCACAATTTCTACTCAACAAATCGGTCTAGAGCTTGGCTTAACTAGAGAAACATATATTCTTTTTAAAATGGTAATTGTCTTTTTGTTAATGATTTTAAGGATTTTTTTAATGATTTTAGGTCATCTTGTGACCTTTATGGAAGTTTGTTGAGGCCACCAAACCCTGGCTGAGAAACCCTGGCCTAATGCCTAAATATAATTGCAAAAGGCAGTCATAAGCCCTGTTTCAAAACCTAGTGAGCAGCCTATCTAGACAGCATTTTTAAATTAATTAAGAAAAAAAATTGTTCTAAAGAAAGATTCACTAATCAATGAAATGTAAATTGCAGCAAAAGAGCTGAGCAGCACCCCCAGCAGTATGGTGTTACCTGCTATAAGTAGACAATAGACAGTGAGGCAACTCTTAATGTTTTGGAACGGAGCCTTAGTTTTTATATGTTTAATATAGGTTTGTAATTATTATCTCTTGTTACAGGTGCAGACATCTCTTTTAGAGACATGGCCTTTGCAGATCCAGTGTTGCCCCATATGGCAGCATATAGAACAGAAATGGGCCTTCCCCACTGCGACTACTCTGTCAGCATGGGCTCGGACGCTGACACAGAAACGGATGGGATAATGTCCCCCGAGCATGCCGTCCGGCTCTGGGGACGTAGCAACACCAAATCTGGCCGGAGCTCATGCCTTTCCAGTCGAGCCAACTCTAACCTTACCTTAACCGACACAGAGCATGAAAACACAGAAAACGGTAAGTTCTATTGTCCTTTTGCTTAAGGGCTCTGCTGAGAGCAGGATTACAGCACAAGACACAGAGGCATGTCTCAAATTTAACACCACGTTGTTTCAGATCGAATGTGTGATGCCCCTTTTATATGGAAATCTGCCTTTCGCGAGGCAGATTTTGTTATGCTCCAATCCATTTTTTTGAAATGCTTCTGCTTTTAAGCAAAAAAAGAAAGTCTCTTGTATGCTGATTTATGGAAATGAGTATTGCAATAATATGATAATCAAATAGCCGTGTTTTCATCACTAACCTCCAAGTGCTTTATTATACACAACTGTAAAAGCGATGGTATTTTTCTGTTTTTTTCTTCTTATTCTGCTCAATGTATCACAATTTCTAAAAATCATAGCAAAAAAAACTTAGGAAATCAGAGAATTACACATTCAGGATCAAACTCTGGTTACATACTGGCTACAAGTGATGCATTAACATAGTGATATGATTGTTTTGGATTTTGAATAGACATTTTATATTTTTGATTGTTGTCTTTCTGATAATATTTTGTAAAGTCTTTTATTCTGACTGCTAATAGAACAAGCCATAAAAGGCAATGTTTTACAGTGATTTCACCACGGGTAACAGGTGATGTTAGGCTCAGTGCAAAGCATGCTTTGGGCTTATTTCTTTTAAAATACAGTGGCAACAGCAATATGCCGCAAGATAACCAATATGCAAAAAACAGTTATTAATTATTAAGAATTTTCTGAATAAGCATTTGCTTCACTATGTAATATAGTTCACAATACCGAATTCATGGGACACACAGGTGTGTGTTTGTAGTCATTTTACAACTTACAGTTTTATATTTTTTTCAATGTGGCTCAGAATCAGAATTTAAAGTAAGTCATCTGTTTTGTAGTAATTTATATATGCTATGTCCAACACGCTGTAAATTAATCGCTTTGGCTCTGCTCAAAAAGGAGCACTACAAGAACGACCTGCAGTAAGAGAAAATAGGATGACTGACACATTTTAAATTTAATTTCAGGCAAACTCAGGCAACTCCACTTCCTGCTCCACACAACTCCTGTAATCTGACTGGAGTATGTGCACCGCCCACTAGGCCCCACAAATAGGACACTTCAGATTTTTTACATTTATCATATGGGGACTTCTCTTCCACAAATTTGGATGTTGTCAAGTATGAATGTTTATTTATAGGCGGATTAGGTATATATTTCTATGTTGAGTAAAAAGTTGGGACAGTATGGAAAACACAAATAAAAAGTAGTGATTTCTAAATTTACTTTGACTTGTATTTCATTGCAAACAGTACAACAGCACATTAATGTGTTCCTCATGATTTTTGTTTTTTCTTCAAAAAAAAACAAAATTCCTATTTTGGTTCTTGCAACACATTTCATAAAAAGTTGGAACAGTAAAGCATTTACCACTTTCTAATGTTGCCATTACTTTTCACAACACTTAAAAGACGTTTAGGGACTGAAGACACCAAGTGAAGAAGTGTTTCAGGTGTAATTTTGTCCCATTCTTGCTGCAAACAAGTCTTAAGGTGGGCAACAGTACGGGGTCTTCGTTGTTGCATTTTGCGCTTCAAAATGCGCCACACACTCTCTATTGGAGACAGGTCGGGACTGCAGGCAGGCCAGTCAAGTACCTGCATCCTCTTCCTCCGCAGCCAGGACTTTGTAATGTGTGCAGAATGTGGTTTTGCATTATCTTGTTGAAATATGCATGGACGTCCCTGGAAAATATGTCTTATTGTGCTCCAAAATCTCTGTGTACTTTTCAGCATTAATGGTGCCATCACAGAAGTGCAAGTTACCTTTTCCAAGGGCACTGACACAACCCCATACCATGACAGACCCTGGCTTTCGGACTTGTTGCTGGTAACAGTCTGGATGATCCTGGCATTTGTGGATGTAACTACGTATTGTGGTACTTGACAAAGGTTTGCCAAAGTAGTCCTGAGCCCATGTGGTGATATTGCTTATAGATGAATGACGATTCTTGATGCAGTGCCGCCTGAGGGATCGGAGAGCACGGTTGTTCAGCTTAGGCTTGCACCCTTGTCCTTTACGCACTGAAATTCCTCCACATTCCTTGAATCTTTTAATTATGTTATGCACTGTTGAAGGTGAAATAAGCAAATGTCTTCCTATCTTTCTTTGAGGAACATTGTTTTTAAACATTTCAATAATTTTCTCATGTATTTGTTGGCAAACTGGCGATCCTCGGCCTATCTTTGCTCCTAAAGGACTAGACCTTTCTTGGATGCTGCTTTTGTACCAAATCATAATAACAATCACCTGTTGACATCATCTGTTTCAAATCACATCATTATTTAACCAATTTACCTGATTACTAGCCCTAAATTGCTCCTGTTCCAACTTTTTTTGAAATGTGTTGCAAGAACCAAAATAGGAATTTTGTTTTTTTTGAAGAAAAAACAATAAAAATCAAGAGGAACACATTAAATAATGTGCTGTTGTATTGTCTGCAATGAAATACAAGTCAAAGTAAATTTAGAAATCACTACTTTCTTTTTTATTTGTGTTTTCCATACTGTCCCAACTTTTTCTGATTTGGGGTTGTATAATTAATGCAGCAAATCTAGTATGAAAGTCTCTCTTTATTCTTGTTGGTCAGTCCCTTGCTGTGTTTGCCTACTGTGACCTTGCAGAGTCTCTCACACTAAAGCAATAAGCCACAAAAGACTGTTACAATGATATTGCCAGGGGTGTTCTTAGACCAAGCATGAAATGAATCATATTTATTCCTACAGAATGCTAAAAGCAATAAAGTTTTTTATAAGTATTTTTCTATTTTTCAGTAATAATTCAAGATGAGTATATACAACAGAGCTGCTAGGTGTCAGATGCCTTGTATTGACATTAATGGGCTGAATAGAACAGGCAGTCATCCTGGATCAATTCACCTCAAGCCTTGGTGCTTCCAAATGGCCCCCAAGAGCCTAATGATTGTCTTTGCTCGCATGGAAGGTCACATTGTACTGGGCAAGTGTCACAGTGAAACTTGTGCAGCAGTTTGATTACGCTAGAGAAACGGCCCAGAGAATTGTGGAAAAAATATGGGAAAACTCAATAATTAAAAAAGTAATTTAGTGTCAATACATTCATTTTCTGAAGGTAAATGTTAACATTTTCAGAACATTTATGTGGATACATTATATGGCCAAAAGCACTGTATGCAAACACCCTTTTTATTAAATGGTTTGGCTATTCCAACCATTTCTGCGAAGAGCAAATTTTAATGCTGCTCAATCAACTGACATTGTAGATTTCTGTGCCTCCAACTATGCTGCAACAATTGTGGGGCCTTTTTAATTCCAGTTTGACAGTATCTCTTTGTACAAGGTGAGTTTCATATAGAAATGGTTTACTGAGTACAGATCCCAGACCTGAACCCCACTAAACACCTTTGGGATAGCCTCTGAGCCAGACCCTGTCACCTAACATCAGCATTTGACTTCACATCTGCTGTTTTTACTGAATAGAATCAAATCCCTGTTCCAACATCTAATGGAAAGCCTTCCCAGAAGACTCACAGCTGTTATTAGCTAGCATACTACAGGGAGGCTCAATGCTGTAGAACATGGAGTTAGAGCATGATGCTAGCAACTCCAAGGTCAAGCGTTTGAACTCCAAGGAACACACAAGTTAATCAAACTTGTATCTTTAATGCACTGTAGGTTGCATTGAATATAAAATCTGTTGTTTATGCAAATGTTAAAAAGAGATGAGCATCTGTGAAATACTGTTTTGCATATCTGTTATATGTTAAAGTATTCTGCCCTCGATGTATGGATTGCAATATTGGAAGTTCTCATATACAGTATCTCGGTGCCTGGACCTAAACTATATAGATTACCTGATGTTTAGCTCATGAGCCCTGTTTTTCTTATCTGTATTCAAGGTTTTCAGCACCTACACCCTTTAGTTTTGGCACTCTTTGTAATTTGCTTTAATCATACTCTCGTTCACAATGTACCTTATGCATATTCACTGCCAAACTCTGATTGCACCTAAAAGAGCCTTTAGAAATCACACATCAAGGGACCAGCAACAAAACGCTAATTGCCTTTTGCTTTGCAGCCTCCCTTAAAACCTACATATATTGAGTTTTCTATGCAAGGCTGTGTCGTTTTAGGTATTAGATTCTTATTTAAAGTGACAAGGCTGTGCTTTTGTGCTGAGTAACATTTTATGCATAAACATCAGTGAGTCACTTAAAATGAAAATGGAATATGTCTTTTCGGAAAACACTGGGGTAACCCAAATGCACGTTAAACAGCGTTTGAAGAAAATATCCTCCATGTATATCTTTATTCATAGCTCCAGGCCTTGTTGGGACTGTTGTAAAGCAAACATGATTTGAAATTTCTTTTTATTTTGTTCATCCATGCAAAAACGCCAGTTGCATTCACTGTTTATAGAGGTAATGCCTATTAACCAAGCTCACACAGAATCATGCCGGCAGAACTCCACAGATTTCACAAAGTACACTTCCCCTCACTCTTTAGATGTTTATTAAATGTTTGCTAATTTGTTTGTGCTTATAGCACATAAAAAAGATAACAGATACAATGAAAAACAGAAAAACAGATACAATGTATCTGTAACACATTTTTTTGTTATTTTTTGTTCAATCAATTAGCAACTTATGTATGGAAGTACAATGGTTTTTAAATTATTTTTTAGTACCTTGGGACCCATCTAAATACTATGGTACTTATGGTGTATATAAGAACAATATGGTAATACTTCTGTAATATGGTGTAGTGTACATCAAAGTAGATTATATAGCCATTTGAGACCATCACTGTACAACAGTAGTGCCACAGCACTTGTGAGGGAATAAAAGAACATACAACAACAACAACAACAACTAATTTACAATTTTCTACTGATTCTAGTGCCAGTTGGGAATGTGGTGTTGTTTACAATGAGATTAAAGGAAATAAATGAATACCACTTTCATAATGTTTTATGTTGTAATTGCTTTTAGCGTTCACTAGCTAAAAATATCAGAGGAATTTCTTGGTACTTGAAGGGAATTTCAAAATCACTGATTAATTTAACAATTAAGATTTCATTTTCCACAATTAAGACTCATAACTGTTTATCAAGGCAATGGTAGTTTCATTATGTGGCACTTCATGTGGCATTCATTAGCATGTAGTACAGATGCATATATGGTACACTGTGAATCTGCTACGACCTGCTTAATGTAACTCTCAGGTGGTAACATGTAGGAATATTGCACTTGGTTACTGCTGTTAAGGCACAGACTGATCTTTTAGCAGCTGTGCTCCGGACACAAGGGCTGCTTGGGGCTGTGTGCACTGAGCCTAAGTCAGCCCACAGCTCCTTCACTAGCTGAGCTTTATGGTTATTTGCAAGTGCTGTGAGCAATGGTAGAGCTCTTGAACCTCATGGCTGTCCGTCGGAAATGAAGCAGAATGGAGAGTTTAAGATTAGGCTTATATACTGAGTATGCTGTGTGATAGATCAGCTATTTAATATACAACACCATTTAATAATTAGTGGTGCCTCCTAAGTATCACTTTTACTATTGCTCACACTTTCATTATGACATGGACAATTAAACCATCAAAATAAATAGAATCTAAATAAATCAAATCTAAATAAAATTTAGCAAAGGTCCATCCACAACTTCTTTTTCGAGGGTCAATCATGATGCCTATATTAGTGAAGGACTGGAATCTTTTTGTTTGGGAGATTAATGTAAACAAGTGAATCAGATACGAGCTGTAAGTGTAAACAGGTGTGACAAAAAATCGGATATGGACTTAAGATCGGATCTGAGCATTAAGATATGCAGTGTAAATGCAGCCTTAGTTTTGCACACATTAGCACCAAACATGCTTGTAGTTCCTTTTTTGTCCTTTGTTCTGTCTAATGAGATCACTGCAGGGATGCAGTTTAGAGTTGTTCACCTGTAAACACTAGATGTTCATTGTGTTCTTTGTCTGCCCTGCAATTAAGTCCAGCAGGAGCTACAGGACAGGAAAATCTGAGGTTGCATTGATCAGCAGGATATTTTCAGCAATGGCCACATCATACAGTAACATAATAAGCACAGCTCAAAGTTTGGGTCATTAGTGTAAATCGAACACAAATAAATGGACGTTTACCAGCACAAAATGGCTGTAACGTCATAGCTAAATTTGTTTGTAATCTAGAGACCATTTTAATGATACTCAATCGATTTCCGTATTAGTGCATTTTGAAATGTTTCATCTGTTTGCTGGCAAATTTAAAGGCGATGGGTAGCTGATGTATGGGAAAATTACTGGAATTTAATCTCACCACTGTGCCAATGAGCCCCATTAACCCTTTGTCACTCAGAGTCCCTTTGCTTGTAATAAATTCCCCAGTCGCTGATAGGTTATGGCATTGGCTAAATTACAAATAGAGTCAATCTCATGGAATGAGAATTATGGATCCGGGCTAAAAGAAGGAAGGATACTGGTTTAAACCCTGGAAGGGATGGCTGATATCTTTTTCATTATTTTGAACAATTAAGCACCAACATTATTCTCAATTGTGATTCTTAATCCTACAAATATTGTAACAGTGATTTTTATTATAAAAAAATTGAGAAATGTATTTATCATAAAAACAATGGTAAAGTAATAAAACATCTGGTATTCTAAAAAAAAACAGGTTTATTTTTCCTTTGAATTTAAGGGGGAAATATGACCAGAATATGATAACAGGTTTACATTCAACCAAACAATATTCCACAATTTGTGTTGTACTCCTTTACTGGCACATATATTAAGTCCTCTTCAAATGAATAGTTTCTAACAATCAGCTAAATGTTTTCTGCTCGGTTTCCCCTAGCATTGCCATTATAGACCAATACATCTGGTCTACTGAAAGCCCTGGCCGTCATGCTAAAAAAACATCATGATAATAAAGGTTTAAAAAAGACGTAATGTGCCGTGAGGTGAAAATGAACAATGACACAATTTTCTTAGGGGCTGTTAGGTTTTAAATGCATGATTAAACTGGTGCTATCTATCAGCATTTTTCCCTAGGAGACATATAAGTGATAATGTCCCCATGCGATTGTGTTAATGCTCATTACAAGGACTCGGCCAGGATATTGAGCTATTGGGAAATAAAATCTGAAGCCTGGGACCTGTGTTTCTGCCTTTGTTTCCTGCTTTATGACTTTTCACAGTTGTTTGTATAACCTAAATTTGAGTGTTAGATGCAAAATTAGGCATGCAGAGAGTTTCTCCATTGTCCTTTGAAAACTGCTGTGTGAACTTGAAGGGCAAGAGAGAGATCTGAAGATCAGAAAAAAGTCTGATGTACACACGCGACACCATTGTTTACGTTTGAAGCAGAGAATCTATAATTGGTTAATTTGACTGAAACTGCGTCTTTGTCGGTGCTTTGTAGAGGCTGTATAAGATGTCACTTAGAACTTGCCAGAAACTTTGAACTGCCTTTAAACTGCTGAAAGATGGAGGTTAAGTGGGGCTCAGAAGAAGTGATCTGTGTTGCTGTAACTAGTGATGTTGACAATGAGACAAATGTGCTACTATTGAGCCTCGCTGCAACTTTCTGCCTGGCAGATAAGTGGTTAAACAGAGTTGCTTTGGTGTCCTTCAAATGTAGCATGAGTTTACGCTTTTAGGTTTGGCCATTTAATGATAAAATCTCATTTTGGAAAAATATGCTTTCAGCTTTTTCAAAGTGACTAATAGTGTGTATGGTGCTCCACTGGGCATCTGTCACAAGCTTATGATAATTACGGCTTGCTCAGCATATGAAGAAGATTGGTTGGAAGTAAGAAAGATATATTGTTTATACTTAGTGTATTTTAATGGTGCTCTAAATTAGAGGTAGGTTTTATAGTAATGTAGAGTTTAGAAGCCAATATCTGTGCCCACTGTAAACAGACACCTACAAAAACAATCATGGTTTTATCACGGTAATACCATTCTCTACCATTGTATATATCAAAGAACCATAACATTGCTACTGAAGAAGTCTTACTAGGTCATAGGTAGTGACCTAGTAAGAGGTAGTTACTAGGTCATTAGCGGGTCACCCACCCTGACCAGCTGACATTTGCCATAAGCCCCTTAAAAAAATCAAAACAGGCCAGTTTGACCAGATAATCACCTCAGGTTGGTTTTAATGATCATATACATTATGATCCAGAGAGATATTGAGATAAAATGTGTAAACACAAAGTCCAATCTATCAAGAAGGTGACATAATCAACAAATATAAAGGGCTGAATAACTGACTTTAAAGACACAATTTCTGTGAGACTATTTGAGCATGCTGACAATCTAGCAGCTGTAGACTGTTTCTATTTGTATTTGATGCACTACTGCTAAAAATATTTTAGTTATGAAATTGCATGAACTCGCATGAAACTCATTAGTCTCTTGATTAATCTAGACAATCCCATAGATGTTAGATGACTTGTTAAGTTTCTTAACCCATCTTTCACATTACCACCAGATACTACCCTGGTACTTTTTCCGAAGGGGAGCACCATATTTAGAGTATCATATCTTCCTCCCTCATTTATTGGCCTTTGAACTTTCTCCCCTGAGCTCTCCCACCATATTATCCAATCCACAACATGAAGTTAAATCAGACTGCTATTAGATGAAATACTTTCAGCCCTACAGTAGGTCTTCAGTGCAGCATGTTGAAGAGTGCTGTGAGCGAGCAGACACAGGTATATAAGGTTACACGATCTGACCTTCAGCACTGCAGTCTAAAAAATGCTTGGGATTAGGGGTGGGTGGTACCATCAAAATCACATCACAGTTTAAAAACCTTGATTTCAGGGTAATGAAATCACAATAGTTATTATTTCTACCGTGTATTAAACATAATGGCCGGTTGACACATTTATACTTTGTATACTGCCCTACTTTACATACTAAGAAATTGCTAAAATTGAAAAAACAAACAGTGTGTGTGTATTGTGTGTTGTGTGTGTGTTTTGTTTTTGGACATTGCATCTGCAGTTGTGTATATCTATATCTATTTATATATCTATCCATATATATATATATATATATATATATATATATATATATAGATATAGATATAGATATAGATATAGATATAGATATATATAGATATAGATATAGATATAGATATAGATATATATAGATATAGATATATATAGATATAGATATAGATATAGATATAGATATAGATATAGATATAGATATAGATATATATAGATATAGATATAGATATAGATAGATAGATATAGATATAGATATAGATATCGATATAGATATCGATATCGATATCGATATAGATATAGATATATAAATATATATATATACATATGAATATCAGTGGGTATGACTGCTTCACAACATTTACATATGAGAACAAACACAAAAATATGGCATAACTGCAACCTGGTACGTTAATAATGAATTTTATGTGTGTGTGTGTATTACCAGTTTTGCACTGGCTTTAAAGATTCATCCAATCAGAATTTTGAGTCAGAACTTTCTGATTTTGATGGGGTTTGTCGTTCATTGGTTATAAACATTGTGATCTTTTGGTTTGACACTTACACAGTAGTGTGATGATGTGTTCCTTTACAGCAGCAGGGTTGTTTTTTGTCACTGAAGTAATTAGAATGCACACTCACACCTTTATAAAGTGAGAGCACGAAGGACTGACAAACAAAAAGTGAGAACATACTTTATTTGCAAGAATATTTATTGGAATCTAAACAAAATAAGGTGTTTGCAAACTTTTGATTGTCTGTATGAGAATTACACCAGGTGTGAATGCAAGTAACAAATTGCTCACTATATGTAACTCTTTTGATGTTTCTCTTGGTAATGTGACATTATATACATAATATAATATAAATGTGGTAATGTGGTAACTGGTAATGTGACATATATTTATATATATATTTTTTAATATTGATATTCATGTTAGTGTATGTATGTCAAAGGGTCCACAATCATACTTCCTATAAACTTGGGTGCAGGTTTAATTCTGACCTTTACATTTAATAACAGCTAATGTTCTTCTTGTAACCTGAACTTTATGTTTCAATACTTCCTTGAATTCATATATAGAATAGCTTATTAAAGGTTTAAGGATTTGAACAAACCCCTCCGTAAGTAATACATTTTGAAGTGTAGCTAGTCCCACACTGTCTATGCTATATAATGATTCTTCAGGTCACGTGGATTCTTCGGGTCATGTGGATTGTGGATTGTTAATGCTTTTCTTTATTACAATCGACTAGCAAAAAATAAAACGAGACTTGCATTAAGTAGAGACTTGAGTTATATATAGTCCACAATAGCATGTAGACATGAGTTCTTTTGACATGGCCAAGAAAGCAACCACCTACCAAGCACCCAGAAAACTTTCGCAACCACAGAGCCATTGCATTTAGGCTATTTTCTGATAGGTAAGCACCACTCACTTTTAAATCAAACAAAGCTTTTGCTTTCTATATATCATCAAAATCTTCCTAGCTTGAGGCCCATTTTGTTCCGATAAACAAACTTAGCTACTGCAACAAAGCATGTTAGCATAAACACAGCTATTTATGATAATCTTTTTTTATAATTTATTGCAAAACATTGCTTCCACGTATTAGTCAACATGAAAGGAACATTTAAATGCACAAATAGAATCAAGTTCTATTTGCAAAACAAAAAATTTGGGCTTTTTTGTGTTTTTCAACTGATTCCCAAGTTGGCTGTTGACGAGTGCTAAAATGCATTCACGCTTGCGTGAGAGCGCAAACATTACTTCAAAGCAGACACCGACTGCTGACTTTCGTCAAGATAAATCACACGCATTTCTCTTTTAAACATTTTTATTTATTTGTTTACTCCTTTTGGATGCAGCTTTTCCTCAGATGCAGGATTAGCAGAGTTAGTCCTGCCTCATTTGACAGCTCTTTCTGAGACTCTAAAGACCCTGGTGGACAACACGGTTGTGTTATCTGCTCCGCTTCATGAGCACTCCGCTTTGACGACGCAGCCTGATTCCACTAACTCTAGATCGGATCCCTGGGAGCTTCTTGAGTACTGGGAACTTGCCACTCTCACCACCACTAATCACAACCCACAGCAGCAAGTCAAAATGACACATTCTGTTACATTAATGTAATGCATTAGTCTTTTATTGCTATCAGGTAACTAATCCCCAGGGACGCATATATGCACAGTATGTGCGCAGTACAGTATGTGTCCATTTATAAATAGTTAGACTTGCAGCTTCAGTCTTGACCTGAAATCAGACATTCTATGGTTGCAATAGGGTGTGAATACAGAAAAGTTTCCAATTGTTTTTCCACTTTTCGAATATGAATATCTATTTAATGGCTTTCTGCGTATCAGAATAACAGACATTTCTTATTTATTATGCATGCTCAAATGACTGTAATTAGAGCTTATCTGACTGACATCAAAATGTGTCATCGACCCACGAACACGAAGCTTTGCACAAAAATATGAAGTATGACTCAGGCTACTGAGTGCATAAAACCTGTGCTGAATAAAGTAAAAAGTATACAGAAAAGGGTTTGTTCTATACTAGTACATCACATTTTGGTTTCCTCAGATTAGCTGGAGTTATTAAAGAGGCATAGCTTTAAGCGCTGCATTACAAGGTATGTTTCTTTTGATCAAACCATATTTTTTGTCTCCATGCTTGACTTTAAGCATGTCATACATATTCAATAAAAGTGCATTATATACAATTTATTTTAAACTATAGCACTCATACATAAATGCATCTTTACATTGAAATACTATAGTGTCCTTTAACATCCAGTGAGCATGTCAAGGGCAACAAGCGAAAAGTTATAAGTTAATGGATGAATTGTCTCTTTGGAGAAACCAAGACCAGGATGGAGGATCTTCTGGACATTTTCTGTCATATTTGTTAGAAAATAAAAAACATAATTTCACTACAATATCCATGACAGATCACTGTAGTTGATGTGTGTAATTTGAAACCCTGCTTTTGGTTTGGCAAACAGTCCTGCCACAAACTCACATCAGTTTTCACATCAGTTTTGCTAGTCTTGCTGTGTTAGGCTTGTTGGGATTCTCAGATAAACAAAGCAATGTTTGCATAGCACCACAGAGCCGTGGTGTTTCTTAAAGGAAAGCAACCTGCAAACGGTTTGAATTGCCAACCCACATTATGCTACAATAGTAGGAAGTATTTTAACATCAAATAAAATCACATATAGTAACCAATGTAAATGTACATAAAGGGAAAGACAGGGTAGCCAATTGTGCAGAGTCTGATGACTTAAAATAGATATTAATGTACTAAGTTCAGTACTGTATTAAATGCAAGTGATTTCATGCAACAAAGTCTAGATTAATTTTTGGGAAATGTAGTAATTATACACGCCACATAAATTAAGCATAAATCCACAAGCATAAATTAACATTTACAAAAAAGAAAGTAAACAAAGGAATAGAAACAGAAGCTTTATTAGATTTGCTTCCCCGTCTCTTAGAATGATTGCTAATGATGAAGTGCCTTTCAGCAACAGCAGTAATGAAAACAAATGTATTACTTTCTTCCTCTCTCTGCTGTTTGAGAGAAGTGATTGTCAAAGCTAATATGATTAGCATTCAACAAAGTGATAACCAGAAGCAAGACGATAGCATTGTCAGCAAGGACCATCCAATATGTATGAAGTTATCTTCTTATAAATTGTTGTAATTGTTGCACTAATAATGTTCAATAATAGACAGTGACATGATATTAGTTGATGGGCACATGTATTACATTTACATTTAGGTATTCAGCAGACGCTTTTATCCAAAGCGACTTACAAAGAAGCGATAAACCATAAGAAGGTAATAAAATCAGCCATACACAGTTACAATTTTACCAAGATTACAACATTTCAATGCTTGATAGAGGCCATACCTGTTGGGAGAAAGGAAGAAAAAAGGTTAGTTTTTTTGTGTCAGGTGTTCATAAAAGAGACTTTTTAGGTTTTTAGCTGTTTCTTGAATATAGTGAGGGATGCAACAAACAGAGTTTGGAAAATCATTCCACCAGTGAAGGAGAGTAAAGATGAACCTGCGAGAAAGTGATTGTGTCCCCTGTGACAATCACAAAGTGCACATAGGGATTGTGCCCTTATTATTCTAACATCCTGTGGCTGTAATCTTCAACAAAGGTAACAGGCCACTCGTAGGAAAATAATTGGTACAAATTTCATCGCTGTACATGGAATATGTAGAAAAGTTAATTATGCCTTTACATTCAAACAGTCAATTCATATTCATCTAATATACAGCTTTAGTGTGATTTAAACAAAATAATTAACATCCAATGATTTTGATCAGATCTTATTGGTGATTTAAAATAGTGTTGAAAGGTTGAGATGGCATAATGTTTGGTACACACTCCTGCCTATTCCAGCCAAGAACTGCCTACTTAGACAGGAAGAGACTGTGTAATTAAAATGTAAAGTAGCCAACCACAGTTTGTTTTGTTATTATGTGCTGTTTAGAGCAGTTTATGTGACAACAATATTCCACAGTTCTAGACTGGCATGGGCTCTGTCAGCGGGTCTGTGGGTGTGCAATTTGTGGCTGAGACTATGGAAATGCTATTTTGGCAAATAATTTTAAAGATTTTACTCTTTTCACATTAAAGTATATAGTACTAATAGCTGTCAATGGAAAGAACATTACCAATGGAACCTTAAGACATTACCTAGCTACACTGTTAAAAATGTATTGTAATTTTACAGGAAATTCCTGGCATCTAATTGCCATGAATTTACCGCAAGTAATATACAGGTAATGTACCGTGTGTTCTACCTTTTTTACAATAAAGCACTGTATTTATACAGCAGTGCTACCGTGATTATAGTTATTACAGTAATTATTACAGTAAAATGCTGTAATTTCATATAATTTACTGTATATTTACTAAAACTCAGTTGCCAGGAATTTCCTGTAATTTCACAGGAGAGAATTACAATTTAAAACTGTAATTGAATAAACTGTATATATCCTGTTATTTGTAAATGTTACAACAAAAACTAATTTTCTATCTTCCACAATTAAAACCACAACAATGGCAACTTCTCTATTTTTTATTCAAATACTATGCAACAGAACATATTACAAAATTAAAACTTTTTTCCAAAAAAAGTATCCATATTTCTTTTTCATATAAACAAATTACAGTTTCACTGAAGAATCTAGCTCACCTCGAGACAGCCTATCATCAGGGGGAACATGGTGCTATACAACAAATGCACCTGCCAGACTTGAACCAGGGAAGCTGTGAGGGGTGGGGGGCATCAATACTAGGTTCACTGAGGTTCAAAAGTTTACATTCGCTTGATTCTTTTTACTGTGTTCTTACCTGAATTATCCACAGCTATGTTTTTTGTTTAGTAATAGTTCTTCATAAGTCCCTTGTTTGTCCTGAACAGTTAAACTGCCTGCTGTTCTTCAAAAAAAATCCTTCAGCTCCCACAAATTCTGTGGTTTTTCAGCATTTTTGTGTATTTGAACCCTTTCCAACAGTCACTGTACGATTTTGAGATCCATCTTTTCACACTGAGGACAACTGAGGGACTCAAATGCAACTATTACAGAAGGTTCAAAAGCAAATTTGAGAGCAGTGAAAGCCTTTGAACAGAACCCAGGCTCAGAACCCTCAGAAAAAAAAAAATTAATTACGATGCTGGTTGGTTGAAGTTGCGCATGCGCCGTTGATTTGAGCTCTCATCATTGTGGTGGTTTTGCATGTGGTAACATACCTTTTCGTGTCATCTCCATCAAGGTTCCAAGCGAGTAGAGGCGAGCCGAGGAGATGGCATTTCGATATAATCAACAGCAAATCAGTGTCTGAAATAATCCAGCTAGCCGGTGTGCAGCTGATCCTGCGGTGTGTTACAGCTGCTGCCGCTCAGTTTGTCTTTTCCTTCGGCGTTGACTGTTCAGCACCGTAGTGAAGTTACGACAGTTTTAAATTGGATAGAGTAGGAAGACACCATTTGAAACTAACTTCACCACAGACAGAAATCTGAAAATATACCGAAACAATTAGCACTCACTCAGATCACCGGTGTCAATATATCCATAGACTTAGATTTTATGTTACAAACCTAAGACTTGTTCCTTCTTTCAAAAATATTTAAATACCTCTGGTACTGCTGGCCGCGTAATTTCAGTGATCCCACAATGCTATGCGGTGGCTGTAAAATAATGCTTCTATGGTGTAGTTACAATAATATTACAGGACTGTCCGTAAATTTCCTATCATGCATTTGCATTTACAGCAAAAACATGAATACAACTGGTTGTTGTAAAATTTATTGTAAAAATTACATCAATTGCTAACAGTGTAGTCACTGAGTGGACTAAGTTTTAAAAAGACTTTTCTCAATGTTTTTGGTGCTAGCAGAGACTGTCATAGTGTGCTTTTCATATCACCCCACCAGCAGAGACATTAGGATTTTTAATGAGGCTGAAAAAGAAACAATCACTTAGCTCCAGCTTGCTGGCATGCATGGCTCTAAAAGTAGTCAGAGTAACCTTGGGCCTGATTCCAACCGCATTCTTTAAAAACAGTTTGTAAGTGGTATACTCACAAAGTGGCTCTGTCTTGCTTGTGTTTTTGGCTTTTCTGCAGCCGCTTCATCTTAACTGTTCAGATGATGTGCTTTTTGCAGGTTACACAAGAAGCGCTTTCCTCAGTTTGACCTTGAACAAAATACATCCAGGTAGGGTGAGAGAGAAAGAGAGAGAGGTGGATGACCTACAGCACAGAAAGCCTCACTATGCTCTGCTTTTTTCACTCTTTGTCATAGCTTTGTGCTGACTGGAAAACAAGGCCTCACCTGAACCTCATCAGAGAATGCTGGGAGGTTCAGCTGTGGCGACCCAACTTTTTGTAATGAGCTGTTGCTCTGCTTCTCATTACTGGCTCCAAAAGAGTACCCAACAGAAATGTGATCAATGGCAGGACTTTCTGTGTCTTTTATAAAAGGGACGAGAAATGAGATCGTGGGCTGTGGTACTCCAGTAAATGAGCTTGTAGAGGCTGCACCATTATTGTAATGATGTATGATATATTTTTATTTTCAGTGTGATGTGACTTATTGGCTCAAGTATCCATTTCCAAATGGATGAAGTAGAGCTTATTACTAAATTAGGCCATAGTATCATACGCCTGTCACTCAGAATCTAATGGAGATACTGTTTTTTACATTATCTCTCCTTCGAGCATTTGATATGTAGCACATTAGCTCGCCTACCACTGTACTGTGTAAACGAACACAGCGGGAGGGTTCTTCTCATTGCCTCACATTTCATGAATTGATTTCACACAAATTTGTCATATGACTGATTTGTGTTGTGTTTGAGACAGAAATAGTCACAGAAATGCCTCATTACTCTATTCCATTAATGGCAGAACAATTCTTATCAATCATTTATATACAACGACTTTCTGCAGGATAACTGTGGTAACATGCCGTCGTGTTCTCTGGTTTGGTGAAAAATTTTTGGTCTTTCAAATGTTTCTTGGATGGTGATCTCAGCAAACACGTGGAGAATGGATCAATACTTCATCCCTAGATAATCATAAACCATGGCAACAGATAGAGCTGGCAGAGATTGGTCTTGTACTAGGCTTTAGAGAGAAATGCAGCATTTAAAAGTCAGGATATTACAAAATTAGCATTTAGCATCACAGGGCCTGCTGTTTATAAATACTGTCTATGTTCATTTGTCTCCACAAACGTCAATGGGTCAGCTCACATCTAAAGTCCTTTATGCTAAGGACTAATGACTCTCAATTAGTGGATCACAGGTTTGTAATAAGGTTGCAGACAGCAAAAAACAATGCAAACAATAAAATGAAACTAACTATATAATCATGCATAGTTGAAGTAGTGAAATAAATGGGGTTGTCAACTTTTAAATGGGAAGAGAAAATGTTTCATATAATATAATAATATTTTCTTAACATTAAAGGCTGTGAGTCCAACAAAACTACAATATTTTGATGCAAATATGTTACTTGGTAGAAACTAGCCAACATGGAAAGTGTGTGAGATGCTCTAATCTTTTACCAATAAACAAAGTTACACAAGGGCAGCAAAATTACGATCAAGACTATGTTAACTACAGGTTCACCTGCAGCAAGTATAAACATGGTCTGTGTTGACTACAGTTTGCTTTGTGTGGTTAATTGTTAGATGCTGAGAGCACAAAACTACTGAAATTCAAGATGTTCAAGAGTATTGTTCTCTGATTAAGTATTGTTAGCATTGTTGTGAGTGTAGTTAACTGAGCTCTCTGTGGCGGACCTTGACAGAGCAACTACTGGAGAAACGTGTTTTAAAACTGATTAACATGAACTGGTCCCTTTGATGTAGAAGACTGCCTAGAGAGTGTCGCAAAAGAGGCGTGAATGCGATTAGTAGGCCATTTTGAGGCCTTTCGCAGGGTGTGATGGGACCACAGAGGAGACGCTTGCTCTGTTCAGGGACAAGAGCGCTTACACGTGCCGATGAGGGCCACAAGGACAGTGGTGACGAGCTCAGAGGATATCGTTAACAAAGAGCAATGGAGAGATGTGAATCTGCCCTCCGTATTCCAGAGCAAAGAGAGCCCCAGGGACGTTTGAATGGGCTATCTTGAAGGGGATTTGGCAGTGTCAACCCTTGTCGTGTTATGCGAGCTGAGTGTAAACATCAATAGCAGACAGGCAAAGATCAGACGGATCCAGATTTCGGTCTTAAATCCTGACAGCAAAGAATCCTGAAGGTTTCATCTGCATAAGACATTGCAGCTTTGTAGAGCTCAGTCTGTATTTCCACCTGCAAGTTTTTGGGCAGGGAATATTATAGGATGTTGCTGTGCAAATGTATGAATTTTGCTTGCACTCGTCATGTTATTATATTGTTAGGATTAACAAACAACAACACTTCTATTATGATTCATTATAATGGCCATTATAATTATTTAAAGATAATTCATTATTAACTTATATTAATAGTATATAGTTATACTATTAATTAATTATTAACTATTACTATTAGTTAATTAATTATTAACAATAATTATTCATTAGTATTTTTTTAATTACCACATTATTTATTAATGTGGTAATTACAGATCCATGCTTACTGTTTACCGTGGACTTTTACAATTACATTGGTAACCAAAACCAATTGTTTTGTGTGACACTGCATACAAGGTGAATGTAAAGTGAATGAAATGAAACAAAAAGTGCACATTTTACACCCTATTTACACTTATTTTGTGTTCAGCTTTATCAGCTCAGAGTTTTGTTTGTTGTAACTTCCTGTCTAAATAATATAAGTAAAGAAAGAGAGTCTACAGGAGCCATGTTACAGCACATACAACAATTCTTTACACGACAAACACTAGCATTGGATGCAAACAAGTAGAAAACCTAAAGCATTGTTGGCTGAGGTGCCTCAATAGTTGCAGCTGTTTGGAACCTAAACAACAGTTGTCAGATTCACGTTCTAGATGGGGGAAAAACAAACCCCATTCAGTGTTCTTTTGATTCCAATCTCCAGGCTTCAATCTGCTCCCTCACGTTGCGTGTCGCCACTGAGTGGGGTGAACAGATGGCGCCTTTCAGCAAGGTGGAGAACCCTGAGGAGTCCCTCTCGCTCTGAAGATAAAGAAAGGAAATAAGAGAAAAGGTGATCCAGGAAGGTGAGGAAAGACAGGTTGACGTGGCAGAAAGGAACAGGCCCTGGTTCGCTCACCTGTAGATGAAATTAATGGAGCGTTCAAGTCTTTATGGCACTTGATATGTGTGTCAGCACTATCATTTGGATTGCAGTTTTAAAAAAATGAAACTCAAAACTAGGCTGAAAGAAAACATTGTTTTGTCAACTATCTTTTCTAACTTGTTCTTTTCTATGACAAAGGGATAGCTATTGTTTGTTTTTAATTAATTGCATTCTGTTCGTCTTTGAGATAAAATTTATAAACTCCAAAGCAGAGAAAAAGATGACAAATCTTCGGCCTTTTAACATACTGATGATTTCTTTGGCCTAATAGTTCCATAACGCCTAATTACGGATTTTTATTGCATCCTTTCAAAGAGAAGGAAGTTCTGTAATGCAAGTTTAAATGTGTTTGGGTCAGATTTAATAGGTGCTTTTGTCTCTGTGACCGTTAAATGCTGTTTTTATTACGCAAGAATATCATTTCCATTAATGTGTTGTCTATAAATGAAAACATTTGTGCGTGTTGACAATACATCCTTGTCTTTCTTGCATTAGACCTGCCCCTTGAATCTGAACGATTGATTGTGTCTGCTTGATAGCTTTGTCTGCTTATGCTTTGAATAACTTTTCCAGTGGTGAATCAGTTTTTGACTCATTATGCGGTCTCTTGTCTTTATGATTTTTTGACAAGCGAATATGATAATGATGCTCACTCTTTAATGCTTGCCAAAAAGTTATTTGGCTGGATGTGGCTTTGAAGTTCTGGCCAAAATCCCGATTGACTGGAGAGTTTACCATCAAATGAATCAGTGCATGACTGCGAAACGTCAAGAGATAATAGCTTTTTTGTTGCATGAATGTGTGCACTTTTCCCACCTATTTATGTAAAAACTTGTAAAGGATCTTCAAGCCACAGTAGGTAATCATGCATTGATTAATGACATGCCTAGTGTGTTTCTAGAGATGATCATTTATTCTGTAGAAGAACATATTAGAGTCAAGTGTGAGATAGATGTTCTTGTAACCAACGGCTATTGTAATGCTTTTATGGCTTGACCTTTAGATGGTAAATCCACACCACAGGCAGTGATGGGTGCTCTTAATCTCTGATATCACAGTCACTATTGTGAAAGTGGGGAGAATTGAAATGCTTTTGTCACGTGTGATTTGTGAAGTTTTAGTTTAAGTTTATGTTTGTGAACTATGAAGTTTTAGCTTTTTGCTGCCAGTTGTCATAACACAATTTGGGAAGGTTTAAACATTTTAAAACTTTAAAATGTTTTAGCATCATTTATCTATTTCCTCAAATTACAGAGAATGTTTTTTTCCCAATCTCATGGTCAATGAGTAATTCTTTGACGTCTTACCACTGCTGTGAGAACATTAAATTACTTAATATTATGAGCTTCAGATATACCTTAAGTAGATTAAAAATGCAGTTTTTGTATCATATTTTTAACGTACTTCGGGGTAGCATGTAAATATTTTTGCTGTCAGATCTCGAGTACACAAAAATCTAAATAAGAAATACCATGGTACTGCCATTTTTAGACGGGAACATTGGCAATAGGATGAAACATACCATGTTAATATCATGCGGCATAATCATACAGTACAATGGTACACATTAAAGTACTATGGTATTATCATGATACCTTTCATTTTTCATTTGACTTCATTTTGTAAACCAGATATTTTTGTGCTTAAAGCAAGTGGAAATGAAGCGTGGATTTAGCCATAAGTGACACAAATCACTGGATTATCATCTTAATTTTAGTGCTCACATGTTAAACAGTCA
Organism: Chromobotia macracanthus; assembly: GCA_036877525.1. Taxonomy (NCBI): domain Eukaryota; kingdom Metazoa; phylum Chordata; class Actinopteri; order Cypriniformes; family Botiidae; genus Chromobotia; species Chromobotia macracanthus. The sequence continues at coordinate 688,854 of JAZGTH010000132.1, forward strand.
GAGGTCTTAGTATCTTGGAGGCAAGAGTGTGGCAGTCTGGGTAACTTATTGCTCTTTAATTCTCCCATCTGCTGCAGAACTTTCTCTGTCCTTCGGCTTTGTGGCTATAATGGTTATTGTCAGTTTGAAAACATGTCTCACCTCAAGACAAAAGAAACACCTCTGTGTTTCTACATATAGCAGGACAAAGAAATAAGATGAGTAAAAGGATAGAGTGGAGAGAAACTTCTAATAGAAGAGTACTGTTTTTCTTCGGATTTGGTACTGTGATTAAGGCCATGTTTTTTTGAACATGTACTATGGTTGAACCATGATATTCTTTAAAGTATCTTGAGAAAATACTATGATACTCTGGCTTTTTGACATTGGTAAAAGCACTGTATTCTTTGACATATGTAAAGAATGAAAAAAGAATATGGAATTACCATGTGTTTTTTGGATTTTATAGTACCCTGGTATTCTTTAAAGTTTACAAATACTGTGTCATGTTACGTCATGATTTTTAGATGTGTAACATGGTATTAATTATGTTATCCTAAGAAAAGTACTATGGTGTTAAGATGATGTTTTTAGACCATGTACAATGGTGAGACCATGAGATTTTTAAACACTACATATGTACCATGGTACCATCGTTTTGTGTGTCTATTTCATTTTTCTCATTAAAATAATTTTATGTTAAATCACTTTATTTTTTTATTTAAAAACTTTATTTCACTTATTCATTTATTAACTTAGGTCAGAAGCTACACAATAAACTAGATAATATGTCAGGCTATATTATTGCCTAAACCTATTTTAAAACCTATTTACCTATTTACGTTCTGCTCCAAGGTGTAACTATGGTACATGTCCAGAATGTTCTCTTTTTATAAATGTTGTCTTCGTATAAAATTTTACAAACCCTCTGAGAACAGAAAGCACACTGGAGCTCGAAAAGAACTGCAGGAAGCCTTGCTTAATATTTGATGCTTCAACATACTCTCTGGTCTTTCTGCCCACTAAGCACAGCACTGTCATAAAACCGAACTACCCTATGGTCTCGTATACTGCAACCATTTTATGGATATAAGAGCTGTGGTACTAACTCATTTCCAGCCATTTCAGCCTTCAATTTGCCATCAGCAGCTGGGCTGTTGTGCTGAGGGCAATCGATGCCACTTCATCTGCACTGTGATTATTTTTTCTCCATCAGACCGTGCTTATGGGTGAATGTACATTAATTGAACAGAAATCCCCTATCTTCAACTGACTGTAGTAGGACATTGATCTAATCTTCTCATTTGAGTCTCATCAAGTAGTTATCCCTGTACACCCCGCAAATGATGCTTGCATACGTTAGCAGCATTCTAATTCGTCTGCTTCGTTTGGTAGAGCCTGCATAATGTTATAAACTCCCTGCCCATATTGTGGTCTCATTGATTGTAATGACATAATTTACAAAGCTCTTAGTAAGAGAGAATTAACTGAGTAAAGCCTTATTCAAAGGCCTCGCTGAGTAAAGCACCTTTTCTCCACATGCTTTTGATGTTTTCTTTGGAACGCAAAGTCTGTTTAAAGATGGCCTCAAGGTCAGGGCTCTGTAATTCAAGCACTGAGGCTGTGCGAAGGAGAAATCTGCCCCTGCTGTTTGTACCAATTGCCCTCGCAATTGGCTCTTTGTTCAGCCCAGTCTCCCGGGAGATGGGAAGATACAATGGGTTGCTGTGGCGACGGCGGAAATGCTGCCTACCTGCGAACTGAAGCCTGCCATTAGTTCACCTGCTCGTTTAATTAGGTGACTTCTGAGTGGATTAGGGCCTCTGTTAGTGTAGGTGGCCTGCTGCGTTCTGGGGCCCGAGAGCGCTGCAGTCATCAGCCGGGTTTGAAGGGCAGGCCACAGGGGAAGGTCTGTCAGGAACTGAAGTAAGAGCAAACAAGCTAAAAGAACTCTGACTCAAGTTCTCCTCCTGCGAGAGGTAAAATGGGAGCATGTCTTAAAAAAAGTCTGTATGAGGGAGCTGCTTTGATGCTGTACGGTGACTTAAAAATTACACACCTTGTCTTGACTTCAGAAAGCGTGTAAACACTGTAACTTTGTAGTGCTTTCCAAACAATTCTCTGCTTGTTTGAACATACAACATATTTACTATGCTACACAAATCTTGTAAGTTTGGGGTGGGGCTACAAAAGCAGACAAGGAAAACAGGGTGGAAAGGGCTGTGTTTGGGAAAACTTGAGTTTTCTGTTATTTTTGTTGGGGATTAGGAATTTGAAGAAACCCAAAATCTTAACTATTAAACCTGCACATGACCATTTACATAACAAAATTGATAGTTCCACAGATCTACACTGAAGGGTGGCTCAAGATATATCTACAGATCTGAATATTATAGGTGGCCTCTTATGACGTACCAGTAAGCAATCAGCAAGTACACTTAAAAAATAACACTCATAAGACCTTAACAACACTTACGGCACAAAAGTTGCATACTTTCCTTTAATCTTCAGACCTCAGACTCTTTCCCAGTGCTCCTAGAAGTCTGAGAAATGAGAATAAATTAGGCAAGGTAGAATTAATTAAACACAGAGCTACTTTCATCTGTAAGACAAATGCTTCCTCTCCCCACATGCTGGTATGCAGACTCTGCTCAGCCTCCTCAGAGCTTTTTTCGGAGCTTCTAAAGGACCTTAATATGTAGTTCTCTGTCAAAGAAGAAATGATTAATAGGAAATTAAAGTCTTTGCTGTAGGTTAAAGTTTTTAACCTTTCACATCCTAACTTTCATTCCTAACTTTTTGTACAGTTTTTGCATGGTTCAGGCAAAATGGTTTGACCTACTGTTGGAGATGTTATAAATTATATAGCCCATTATCATATTAATTGTCACAAATGAAAATGAAATGTGTGTATTTAATTTACATTTAATCCGAAGGGATTTTGGCTCATTAGGGAAATGAGTCAAACAAATCTGCCAGCACAAAAGATCCATGAAAAATATCACTAAGAGTGATATTTTTATCACTAAGAGTGATATTTCTCTCTTAGTGATATCACTCTTAGTAATATTTTTAACAGTAACTAACAGTTAGACAGCTTGTATTTTAAGAGGCCTTCATTCAAAGCTGCTGTAAGCATTCCAAAATGGAATGTCAAAAATAATTGGCTAATTCCAAACAGCATTTCTGTTCTCTTGAAGGCTGTGGGAAGGAGATGCTCCTCAAACAAAAGTGAGCAACCAAATTTCCCATAAAGGGCCCTTCCACAAGATCGTAAGTAAAGTTTACAAAAAGTGGTCACTTTCAGGTAGTCATTTTACCTTTAATCATGTGATCCTGGGCATAGTTTTATTTTAAGATATTATTATATAGTTTTAATATTTAATATGTTACCTGAGATTTGCAGGTTAACATATTTTTGTTAAAAACACACAGGCTATATTTTATGAATATGCTGTTACTAAAGTAACATTGTAATTTAAATGAAGTAGAAGTACATACAGTGTACATCTGCATAAAGGGTGTTCCAAATGCACATATATTAAACAGTAATGCCTTGATAGCTGTCTTTGAGTTTACTGTTTTCTGACTGGTTAACCTAAGTGAGCTTATTTTTTTCTTTTTGCTGTTTACAAAGCCTGGGGTTATAGTTAACAGATTTTAAAGACAGTTTTAGTTAAATCTGTCAGGTAGTAGGCATATTTTATGTGTAGTATCTGAAAAAAGGAAGAAGCACATACACTAAAATTATTACTGTTTTTTTGGTTGTAACAAACCACTCTCCCACCATTTGGGAGAGTCCTACAACTCTGTTAATAGCCCCTATTGTCTTGTGTTATTCCCAGCAGGAGCTCAAAGATTGAACAATGAGTGATTTACACTTCAGAGAGTTTCAGGCTTCACAATGAAACCAGTCAAGTATTCATGTGGAATTGCATATTGTAATACAAACCACCTTAATTAGTCTAATTAATTTTTTTGTATAATATAATCTAATTTACAGCATGGGGAGAGGTGCGTTTATTTAAAATAGCTTTACACACGTGTTTGTATTCTTTTTTTGTGTTTTCCGCATTTTATGTTGCATGTCAAAACAAAGTACCTTGTATCAGTCAAACAAAATGCCTTTTAGTTCATTTGATGCTTTAAATACAAAACAAGATTGTGTTCCAGTGTTTAGCATGATGTTACAAGCATTTGACTACTCAGGTTTAAGTGGATGTGCAATGACTTTTAAGACTGATGGATAACAAGCACTGAACACTGTAATATCAAACAGTCAAGGGCTTGATTGGCATTTTAATGCATTGTATGGTAATTTCACTAGATGTTTCTTCATTTCCTCTGACTCATTACCGCAACACACCACAACAGTAATTACATGTGTTTGCACCAGAAATAAGGCAACATTTTCCATTAAATTTGGATGGTATCCCTAGTCAGTGGGGATTTTATTGTCAGTAGTGAAAGGGGAGACGGCAGAGAATGTGCAGCTAACATTGCCGCTGACTGCTGCAGGTTTAGCAAACACATGTAGAACTACATTACAACGGTCACTACAACTGTCATTACTTGTACTTTGAATGTTTTTAAGGCATTTATATACTAGGGTTGGGTTGTATGGAAAATGCTGCTATTGTTCTTTTGCCTTGTAAGAGTCTGAGTTTGCTCAGAAAGTAAAAATAAGCAAATTCTAGTAGAAAAAAATACATTTTCTAATATAGGCTACTTCAGTCCCATGTGGTGTGAAAATTGTTCTGTCAGATGAGTTCTGTTCAGTTAAATTCTTCAAAATATCATTGCTTTTCGAGTGTGCTGTGTCGAGAAAATGTGATTTTGTTGGCTAATTGGATGAATCTCACGAAAGCTATCAAGAACACGTCAGGGTCACATTTCACCAATTGAGAATATAAATGCAATGACATCCGATAATTGAAATGAAATGTTACATATGGTCCTAAAAATAGGCTTCATTTAATTTAAATAAAATTTATATTTTTCTCATTTTGGGGAAAATGTGACCCTGTTTTTGTGAGATTCACCCAATACCTTATTGACTCACTGTTGAGTAATAGTCTCACCAGTGATCCTTTCTGAATGTTCCATAAGATATTTTTAAGCTTTTCTGTCTAACTGTCTTTTAGAAATATTATATATGATATTATATATTATAAAAATATTATTATATATAAAAATATATAATACACAAATTTTGATTATGGACTTTCTTGAGGAGTTAAAATCTCAAAACAAAGCTAAATGGAAGACAAATAAAAGACAGAGCTTTTATTTCATACTCACAGCATTTATTTACTCTGCATGTTTTTATGTAGTTCATTTATTCATTTTTGTGGTGTGCTGTTATTTGGACGTGTGTTTTAAGTTGTCCCTCGTGTGCTGTTTTGTGTTTGTGGTCCACAGGTGCACCTCTTCATTGCTCATCTGCTTCCTCCTCCCCTGTTGACTCCCCCTCTTCTTCCCCTTCTCATGCAGCGAATCAGAGACATGGAAGGTTGCTAGGTAACAGTGGGGCTCAGGCTGGCCAGGACTCTGAGTCATGGGATGAGTTTGGCCCCAATTCATTCTTAGTTAAAACCGGCTCAGGGAATGTCTGTGCTCCGGTCGCCGCGACTGCTAATGGTGAGTTTCTCTAAATATCCAGATATGGAGTTTTTGGAGCTAGAAACAGACTGAACATCTTTTTTAAAGCTTTTTTTAGTTAGTAGTGGTGAAGGAGGTGAAATAGTTGCAGGAACTTTAAATAAGGCCTACTGAACAGATGTCATGTTTGAAAACCAAGAAGGAGTGAGAGTGTATGAAAGAGGTGCTAAAGATTTCTTTTGCAAATAACATTTAAACAATTTTATGCAGGTCTACTTTTTTTCCTTTTTACCCCCATTTATGGTTTTGTTCTAAATACTATATAAGTGCATGTAATTAGAAGCAGACCTGGACATGACATGGCATAGTGCCAGATTTACAATTAACAACACCTAGAATATTGTTAAAATTATTAATAAAGTAAATTATATTTTGGTCTTACAAGGGTTTGATTCAAATAAGATTCTTTACAAAATGATGCCATATGTAATCTAAAATTTAAAAATCTAATCTTTTTAAATAAGGTTTGGATTTTTTTTTACATTTTCTGAAGACACCAGATAAACAATTAACACTATAATGGAATACTGACAAATAATGTATCAGGCAAAGATTTGCTGAATAGAATTCTGAAAAAAGGAATTAAAATTTTGATTAAAAGATTAATTTGATTTGAATTTTTAATTAAAATTGTAATTTGAGATAAGAAATTGATTATCTTAAAGTTTTCAAACATTTTATTTATATTTGTGATATTTGTCCAGTTGTTCCTGGCATTGTGAAAGCCAAGCTTAGTTCACCACATTGTGCACCCTCAGTGTTTGAGTGTAGTTTTGGCAGCCTTACCCTCACTGCAACTGTCATGACTAATTTCACCCTGTGCCGTGACTTCTGATGTGCTTCACAATATACTTCACAGTTTGAACGTGAAATGCTGTTTACTCTTGCAGTTTAGATACCTTTGTCCTGTAAAAACATGTTTGTTTTAGTCACAATTCCAAATCCATAGACGTTTAACCACAATGTGCACATTTGCATGTTACTGTACCTGCATTAATATTTTACCAATAAAAACATGTAACGGTGCATTGACAAAGCTTCCAAAAAAACATTTTTCAAATATGGGACATTAGGTGACAACAGTCATCCTTGTGTTTACAAGATTTTCCATGCTTTGAATCCCATAGGAGACAAATCTGGCAAAGCCATTAGCCTGTATGTGTTTTACACAATGATGTCCATGCTACAAGATGTTTATACTTCTAAAGTAGAACTTTAGAAGACTTCCAAATTAAAAATTAGATTAAAAAAAACAAAATTTGCTAACATGCTTTTCAGAAAATGATTTGTGTCGCTTTCATAATCAGAAGATAGTCGAGTGTGCCGATGTTAAGCAGTCAATATACTGCCTGTCATCACTAGCTGCTCTTTGTTTTCTCCCTCAAGGCTCCTTTACAGAGCAAAACAAAAAAAATGTTGTAAATAATTGATGACCCTTTACAAGTTAACCACCCAAGGCTGGAAGTACATCTAACTCCAGAGTATTCTGGTATTCTGCATCCACACTGTTTCCGTAAAGATACGATTCACCTTTCTGTGGCACAAACTTTCCTTCTTCACACAGCTAGCTAACATATTGGTCACCTTGGCAGTGGCACCCTAGTGAAATGGGATTTATCTGTTCAACAAATAACTGTGATTTGCATTGGTATGTATATAGGTTACCCTAGGGCTGCCAGTAAGGGGTAGCACGCTCACCAAAGGAATCAGTCCCTTGCCTTCAAGCTATGCAAGGCACCATAAGGCTCTATTTGACTGAGACAAAACAGCATACCACAGTGCCATATAAGAGGAAGTTTATGCACTAGAGTTAATCTTCGTGTCCCTTGGTAAAAAAATTGCGGGGTTCCTGCCAGGGGCTATGCTGTATTGCACGAGGTCGATGCAAGGTTTTAACACATTTCTTTTTTTTCTTCATACGAATCAACTTTTCACTGGGAGCCCTGGTGGCTTTGGCGTTGTCAGTCACTTTTGCTTTAAGCCAGGTGAATCAGAATTAGAGTTTTGTGGATTTTAGTCTACATCTGTTAACTTTCAAGTCACATTTATGTTGGTGTGCTCCTAAAAGGCGACAAAATGAAACTTTCGCCAGAATACGCATTCAAAATCTACAGTCTTTCCTGATCAAAAATATTAATGACTTATCTTGCACAACACAGGTTTTTGTCGAATCAAGTCAGCAGCCAGTTGTCTCTTGCTTAGTTATAAAGTTATAAAGACCAGCAGAAAATAGTGATATTGTGCAGACAGAGTGAGAAAACTCCTATTTTGTGAGTGTTTAAATGACAGAGAATGAAATATAATACAAATGGATGGAATCAAAGAGTTCTTGACACAAATCTATAACAATAAAAGGAGGCGATTGTTGTGCAATACAAAGTCTTTAAATTGATTATTGTTGTTTGTCACGGGTACAGACATTTCTCAAAGCTATCATGAGTTACAAAAAAAATTTGCTTCAGGCAAATTTGCATCATTACGTTCGATCATGCGTCCTGTTACATGTACATGATAATTTGATAGTTACACCTGTTAAATAAATACAGTTGTCAGTCACAAATGCTGACTGTGTGAACACAGCCATTGTGGGCAATTGTAAATAAACACAAGTAGTAAATTATGGAAATTACCCTGTTCTTTTGACAAGCACTCTCATTGTCATTTTTTATTGTTTGGCCACTGTATTTGCTAAGGCTTTAAAACAAGCACCCAATTACAATAAGAATAAAAAGATGCTGCTCTTTATTCACTTAAACAACCTAATGAGCCTGTACTTTTTTCTGTGGTTATGGTTTGGGGTAAGACTTTTGTACCTGAAAACAAACAACCAACTGCTTTCATTTACCTATCATTAGCACACTGTTGTGCTTTTTAGTAGGTTTGTTGGATAGCTCAAGACTTAAAAAGTGCAGTAATGACAGACAGTTAAATAAGTGTCTTTTGTTAAAGTCAAAGAGGTGTCCTCACATTCAACCTGAGTGACACAAATTGCTATCCAAAAACACACCGTCAATTAGTTAGCACATTTAGTGCAGAATATTTCTGTTTCTGACAATTTTTTTGCATTTAATGTATATCCTGCATAATAAGCAGATGTCTTGGAAGATGCGTGTTATATTACAGGCTTATAGCTTGTAATATTTTAATGCTTTACTTTGTTCCTCCTCGTAGGGATTTAGTACAACGTGATAAACCCTGTGCCCCTTTTTCTCACCCTGTCAAGATTTTGAGTTAGCACTTTAAAACATTTTTGAGTGTGTTGTGACATGGCTCAATTTAGCAGCCTGATTTCTAGCTGAGTATTACAAATTTGACAAATTACAACGAGAGACGGGGCACAGACAGGTTGAGAAAAAGATTGTAGAACCATATGTAATAAAGGCCTGGATTAAGTGTAAAGGCCTGGATTCATATTGCTGACGTTGATATGGTTTTGTATGTGTCTTTAGAAACACAAGTTATTATGAAGTTACAGAAATCCAGTGTGGAGAAAAGAGCTATAAAGGCTAAGCTCTGGGTTTCAGACTGTAGATTTCAACACAGAGTGTTTTCAGAGGAATTTGGTATGGTTTTAGTGCAATTGAAGAGGAATTACATGTGAGAATGTGATAACACTAATCCAGACATCTGTATAGCGAAGAGGGCATCAAAACAGATACACAAGTGGTTGGCATCGGAAAAACACTGAGCCCAGAGCGTTTAAACACAACACAAAGCAGAGTTTGGCCTCCAAGCCGGAGTTAGATGCACAAATTTTACCACAGGGAAATCTCCACTTCTAAAATTCATCTCTGCTTACAGCTATCACCTGGAGACAGTTATCAGTTTGAGGCAATTTCACTTTTCCCAAAGTGTTTCTACATTATGAAAGAAAAATGCATCTGTTGCATTTTATAGACTGAAAGGCTCTTGGCTGTATTTTATTTTTCATTTCATCTCCCTCAGCGGCAGAATTGCCCTAAATCTACAGTTCACAAACCAGATTCTTTGTATTTAAAAAGACTGAGATTAAGAAAGAAGACTTTGAAAAGAGAAAGTAAAAAATCTCCACACCCACTTGGTCTGGTTAGCTTGATGGGACAGGCTCGCTGAAGCTTTAGTTCTTTCTTTTGAGCATGTATTGCTTCGTGGCCCCTGGCTTTCTCTTAGGGTCCTGTTCCTGAAGAGATGACGACAGAGCCATGGGCTTCCTGCTGAGCCCCTGTTCTTCAGCACAGAGCGCCCCTTGTCTTAGCATTCTTTAACGCAGAGCAGCATGGTGTTTGGGTCACAGTGGGCCACTAATGGAGTATGGCTCCCCCCTGTAGGGGCGTGCACAACATCCCTTTGCAGTTGACCAGACAGGAATGGATGGGTGGAAATTAAGCCACAGGGTCAGTATGCAGCTCCACATGTGGACCAGTTGGGTTTCATCAGAGCTTATTTAATCAGCCTCCTGTTGTCGATGCAAGGAAAACAAATGAGGTTCACAGAAACTGGAGATATAGTTGCCATTCCACTGATCTTGCAACTTTCACCTGCAATATTTCTTTGTGAGAAAATGAGTTATTTTTAAATTCTGTTCAGCCAGACACCAGGATGTAACCACAGTCCATTTTTTAAAATTATATCCAGCCAGCTGTTTGGCTAATGCATTGTCACCTTTGGTAAATGTACACTGCATGCTCTTGAATTGCTCCTTTATTTAGATAATCCATTCTCAAGGTTACCATGGAGATAACAAAGCAGCAGACAGAGCCATCTGCACGTTTCAACATCAAATATGTCTTCACGACCCACGGGAACACAAAAACTACACATATTTCCTGAAAAACAGCACCTTTGCTTTTGATCCAACATGATTTTTTCCTACCATAAATTGGTTACTGCTATTTCAACAGGCTTTCAGACAGAGATATATATTTTTGTATTTGGTTTCTCTAAAAAAAACTGTGGAGGTGTCAGCTAAGCCTTCAGTTACTCACACTTGATGAGTTTGAGAGCTTGAGAGATTTTCAGTGCCGTTAGCTATATCTTGTAGCTTTTAAATCAGACCAGCAAAGACAGCTTGTATTCCCACATGTATCTTCCTCGCTGTCTTTTCTAATGGTTAGGAACAACACCTTAGTCGATGATTGAATGGAAGGGAAAAGTGTAAAAATTGTAGACACACAACCTTCCATTAACACTTAGGGTAACTGTCGACTGTTCAGTTCGTTCTGATTGGAAAATAAAAGTCGCTATCTGTATATAAACATTTACAATGCTAGTAAGCAAGTCTAGGTTAGACGAATGATTGCCGACCTAAGATCTTTGTTTCTGATTTTAGTCACAGGAGTTGGTGACGGTGGGTGTTGTTTAATGATCTTGCTTGCAGAGGGATTGTGATTATTTCAGGTATATGAGGCACTTCATGTGACTTCTCACTTACAGGTGTGACAACTGTTATTTAGAGACTGGTATTCTGTAACTATGAGCTGAAATAGACTTTTACCAGCCTATAACCTTCAAGTTGTGATTCAAGAAGAAAATCTGCACTCTATAAATATATAAATGTCACATGTCCTGGTCATAATTCTCCTCTAAAAATTGTTAGAAATATTTGTATACATTTCAAATGCCAAATATAATTTCATAATACTTTTTATTGATTAAAATGTGACACATGGGCTTGACAGGTTTTTTTCCCCACCAAAAAAAGTAATTGAACCTTTTGTTGTTGTTGTTTATCAGACACAAGGATTATGACACTTTAAAGATACATTTGGATGACCTTGTCCTTTATCAATTATTCATATACACAAATCGGTTGTGCTCTAGGGTTTGATGTTTTTGTGTTGCTCATTGGTTAACTAACACTGCTGACTGGAGCAACACACTTTTCCTTCAGACAACTTTACTGGGCTTTTGATGCCTGCAAATATTGAGTTTGTGAGAAAAGCTTTTGAAATATTTCTGGTCTGTGACGGACTCGTAAATGGAGTATAAAACATTGAGAACACACTGGCAGGGCAAATTAGCTTTTTAACACCTTTCAGTTAAGTTCTTGTGCCTCTTTTGAGCCTAACCGTCCCCTTTAAAAGCATTGTTGTAAATCTACGTAAATATGCCAGGAAATTTCCACAGAGAGATGCTTGTCTTCCTTTGTAATTGCGATTTTATTCATTTGCTGTCTTGTAATCATAAAGTAATTTTATATCCTTGCAAATGTCATCTAGAGTAATTAGGTGCCTATTATATTTTTAATCTCAGGAGAATACTTTTAGCCACCTCAACAATTGAGTTGAAAGCAATCAAAAGATGTGTACATTTTTTCCTCTTCTGTGGAGATCATTTGAAACCCTAGAACCTTCCAGTGTCCTCTGTTAATGGCAAAACAAACATTTCTGAAGACTCTTTTGAGTCCTTTTGGACTGTTCCAAATTGTTCTTGCTGAATTATTACTCATAGTCCGATATGTTCATTGTCTCAAGGACTAGCATTGGTGCTTTTCAATGGAAATAAAGTTCCAACCCTTAAAACCGCCTCAGCACTTCTGTTGGTTGCTGTTTTGGGACTACAAACCTTGCATTAAGGCAAACTTCTTCTACAAACAAAATACAGCATTTTAGACATGTTTACTGAAGTGTTTAGAATTGGATGGCATGTTGCCTAACCTTGTTTTAGTCTATTACTGTTTGCAGCATTCATAGCATGCATAATGTTTGTTTTTTTATTTATTATTTTACCTGAGGGTCTGTACTTGTATAATTTATTTTCACTGACAAAGTGTTCCATTTCAGTTCATGTGAGATGTGAGATTTCTTTGCAAATACAGAACCAAATAGAATAGCAAAAACAGTGGTTGTTTCCAAACTTATTTTAAAAACAGTCCTTCAGCTCTTTCCCTGTTTGTCAAAGAGAAAGCCCCGCCCCAAACTCGCACTGTTGCTTTGGCCAGAAGTTGACATGTCAGGCTGCTCAGACCAAGAAGGTCTATAATCTGTTATAAACTGTTAGTGTTCCAATTCATCTTAATACAGATACTTGATTGGCACCCTAACACCCTTAAATTATGCGATTGGGTCATCAATAGTGGTTATGTTTTTTTCTGGAATGTCAGCTTTCACCTGCATTAGTTCTAGTTAGTACATAATCTATAATGTGCCATTCAGCATATTAAAAATTGATAGTAATTTTTTTTAAATGCATTAGATTATCTTTAAGCATTTTTGATAATTTAGAGAGTCAAATATTGCCAAGTCAAACAGACCAATTCACAGAGTCTCATTGACAGTAACCTTCACTGATTCTCATCACTTTCATAGTAGTTACATGCCCACACAGCATTATGTTCCTCCACCGTGCAGGAAAACGCTTTAGCTCTTTTTCAGTTTTTCGTCTGTTTTGATCTGGTTTCATCAGGGCCATCATCAGCTTGGCTCAGAGAGGCAACAGAGCTCTGAGTAATTGGTAGCGTAGGATTGTGGGAATGCAGCTTGGTAAGGGCCCATCTGTCAGTCTCTGACAAATGATCCGGCCCTGTGCCGAAATGAAAGGGAATATAAAAAGTAACGGGGTCCCTGTCAGTAGCGCATCCCATCTTCGGTAGAAATGTGCACTCACCACATGGTGCAGACGCACTCATTTAGTCATATGAGAGATGTGAGAACTAGTGTTCCTTTACCCTGGTGACATGTCTCCAGCAGAGAACATACTGTGTCGCTCGGTGTGTGAAACTGTGGTAAGACCTTTAAAGTAAGCAACTTTTGCAGTATTGAAGAGTAGAGAATGACTCGCGTTGTTTACTGCATTTTGCTCAATGCCATCCATTGTGGTCCTTGTTGCTACCTTTGTGCTATAGAAATCTGGACTAGAGAAAGCACTAAATGGTTCTCAAGAGTGTCTGCAAGGTTTTTCATTCTTGATTTGTGCTTTTGAGACTTCACAACTTTGCAGAACCCCAAAGAAACCTTATTTGCAAGCATGTTTGTGGTGAGGATGGTCACCTGGTTGAGATAACTAGATTACTATTTTTGATAACTAGTTTTGGCAAGCCTTTATTTATTTAAAATTCTAAGTAGCTGTAGGTGTTTTAACAAAGGGCATTAACTGGTCTTGGAAATAAACTTTGCTGATGTCTCTGCATCTAGCAAGTGCCTAAATTCATCCCTCTCAAAGCTCCATGCTATAGCCATCAATATACTGCTTTTGTAACAAATTCACACACAGATTTCACTTCACCTGCTGTGAGCAATCCACATAATTATGTTACACTTAAATCAAAGGTCTTTGTTTTCTGTGAAGGCTATGATAGGCTTTGTTTGTGAGAACAAAGGTTACAGATATTTGTTTATATTTATTTGTTGAATATATGTCAGTTACCCTACTGTAAGGCTCTTACATTTAGTCTACATATTTTTTTTATTGTTTTTTAACTAAACTAAATAGTAGGAAGCTAGTAACTCAAGTAAATTGAAAGTTCTTTTTGAAAATAAATTTAAACAACCTCTCTATATCAGTTTAAATAAGATTTACTACTGCCTGCATTTAGCAGTTTAGAGATTAACTACACTAGTGTAGTGTAGTTGTGTAAATTAACATCTTTAACACACTTGCCACTGCAGCAAAACTCTAGTGAAACGAAGCTCCTTTTAGCTAAGAGGCCAATGGGCACTGTCAACAGGTGTAAAACGAAACGGTTGTTCTTGTTAAGTAAGGTTCTTAGTGCAATGAGGCGTTAGCATATTGATGAATGGGTTAGCTGATATGAAAATGAATGGCTGTGGAACACACAAGGACACCGGGGTCTTTATCTGCATCTGGTTTGACACAATCTGATGCTCAGGATCTCACATTTGATAGCCCCCCATCTCCAATCATGCAAAGTGATATTAGGAGATGTAAGAGCTGTCGGAAGCTTAAAACATTGCTCTTTTGTTGAGCCCAACCTGACAAACTGCACACGGTCATGGCGTGAATTTCAGATAGGTTGATGCTGGTAATTCAGTCTACTTGATAATGACAGATTGTCAACAGTGTATTTTGCTGATGCTGTTTGTCTGTTTCCCGCTGTTAGTAGAAGTAAATACACTGTTTCTGTGACAATGGGTAGCTTTGTGAAGTGCATTCCCTTTTCATGATTTACAACAGTTAGGGACCCCATCATCCTGTCTCATCTAAACATGTTAATAGCCATAGACTTGCACACAGTTTCATCTATAACAACCAAATGCAACTTGTAAATGCATAAACTAAACTTAAAATATAAAATTTGTACACTTAATCTGTTTTATTAAATTGTGTTTTTGTGTGCAAAAGGGCATTTATACTGACAGCAGCTACATTTCGAGAGGCTTCTACATCGTTGTACGTATGCTATAATTGTAGCAGGTGTAGGATTACATGAGCTTCGCTGTCTGCTCACTGATTGGTTATTGTTGCTTCTTGTTGCTGTATATTTGCATAAGGGTGAACTCTACTTTGCTTTGCTGATTTTAATAAAACAAAAACTTGGCATCTCAATATAATGTAAAAGGTGTTCAGCTAAAAAGTCTTTGAAATTCTAAAATTTTAAAGACTAAAGACTAAAAAAAAATTAAAATTATTGTTGCTTGAATAACTGCTAATAACTATAGCCTTACATTTTATTTGTCGATAAAAGCCTGACATTGAGTAGTCTTTTCTGCCATTACAGATATTTTTGTAGTGTGCCCCCAAAAGACAGTATGAGAAATGCTGCCTTAGGAGATTACAGTCCATTTCCTATAAAATGTTCTATAATGAAAATTAACTAGTTCTCTTACACAGTATCAGACATGCACTACAGATAAATTATCAGTACACTAATGAATACTGAAAAACCTTTCTTAAATAGATGCATTAATTAATTTAGCTAGTTACTAATTATACTGTTTATTTAATTGACTCTCTCTCTCTCTCGATTTAGAGGGCTCCTTCCAGAATCATTCCCGTTTGCGGACGCCACCGTTGCCCCTCTCACACTCCCACTCACCCAGTCAACACCATACCCCCTCTGTTGGCTCTCTAAGTCACAGCAACTACACCCAGCGCAGTAACCCGAGCCCGGCACCCACCGATAGCTCAGCTCCCAATGAGGGTCCTACCAGTGCCCAGGACTCAGGCAGTGCCCAGGATAACTGGCTTCTAAACAGCAACGTTCCTTTAGAGACCAGGTGCGTATGGGACTGTGATGTAATCATCTGGTGTAACGGCTAATATGATGGCTTTGTGACAGAATATAGCAGTGACTTTACAATTGCTGTTTATAATGCATCATATGGCATGCATATGCTGGCTGCATGAAGCGTTTTATGCTGTTTATAATCAGCTTAAAATATCAACTGCTCTGTTAATGCTTAATAATAAGATGTACGCCTCTCATAGCTTGTGCATTCCGCTCATGCAAAATATTTAAATATATTGTAGCTTATTTCAGAACCTCGGATTTCAGCCTATCACAAATAGTAATATTTATGCGGCTCTGTTTTTATGTAAATCACTGTATCAGACCAACATGCATTCAAAGCACAAATACAACAAGAGAAAGGCATCATTTTGTTTATAAAGCAGTGCTGTCCTTAATTTTGTTGTTTTTAGACAGTATCTCATGCCCTGAATACAACAAAGGGTTTTTTTGTCCCAAGGTTCTGAGTTAACACAAACTCAGTTCCTTATTTATCTCCCATCAGCACTTGTTCTGTTTGCCTCTATCTGAGGTACTTGTGTGGAGAAGATTAGTCAAGAAACTTTCAGATGTCTGTTTACATTGCCCAGACAGCTCCTCATGCATGGTAGAGAGAAATCAACGCTGTCAGGCCAGCTTGAAGAGGATTGATGCATGCTGATGTACAGATTACCTCCAGCTATCACACAGCTCAACCGGTCAACAACTCAAATGTCTTCTATTTATCTTAGCTGCTGTAAAAGTTGTAATGTTTTTCTGACTTGATGGCTATGAGAGTTAAGAGTCCACTGATGTACAGGTATATATTATAGTGTTATGTTTAGCTAAGAGGGAGTTATATATCCTTATTTTATGAGGGTGGGTGGGGGTGCTTTTACCCTCAGTAAATTTACATTTCACCTCCAAATCACAATAAGTTTTCCTTACATACATCTTGCTGTTTATTACAGAGAGTGTAAGAGTGCCATTTTAGAAGGGATGAGATTAAGAAATGTTGCAGGTCAGACTTAAACCTGCTTTACAAACATGAGAACCCCAGCTCATTGTTTTTAGAATCTGTATTTTAACCACTATATCATGGCTCCAGCAAAAATGGAAGTTCCTTACATAGCATGGCGCTAATGATAAGCATAAGCGCTAGGGAATTCACATGAAAGCTGTGTACTCACTGTCTTGTTGATGTGCTTGTGACTGGTATGGTGTGAACGGTCCACTCAACGGGAAAATGAATGTTAATTTGAATTTGCAGAGGGACAGTTAGCAACATAATGACTGATTAAACACCATGGATTTTCCCAAACTTTAATCTGGACCAGGTATTCCCATGAGAGAAAGAAACAGATGGTCATGCCAGCTGATCTGCGGCATGAGGAGAGTGACAGAAACCGAATGAATCAGTGACATCACACACACACACTCCACTCACTTCACACACCTCCCTCCGATCTAAAAAAGGATGATCAATTATCTGAATCCTTCTGATGAAATTGGAACCATTAGCAATATCCACAAGGGCAGTGAAAGATGGGCTGTCATTTGGGCTTTAGCTAATGGCCTTATAATGGTTCTCTCTCACAGCTTTTGTACGGCAGGCTGGAATGGATTGGATAAGTCCCTGGATGTGTAGGCTTACTGAGCCCGCTCATTGGATGAGAGCCAAGAAATGCTACTCTCTCACTGGCTGCACCCACATATTCTTCTGAACCTTCACTAAACTGGTCTATGCACCCGACTCATCTTCATTTAAAACTTTAATTTGCCACGCAGTGCCCAAACAAACAAATGTACCTAAGACAGACAAAGACAATGAGCAAACCAGGCAGGCAGTCTAAAACAAGCATTTTCTCTTGTTAAATTGAAGGTGTTGAGCCTTCCTCGTGCATGTTGATGGTTCATTTCTCCATTGCATTATCTCAGTCTTACCTTATGGAACAGTCTCAGGGGGCTGTGGAGCCACAGCAGACATGCTTTACTGAATGCACACTGTTTGTCTAGAGAGTTTCTGTCTGAATGTTAATAACCCTCTGCTTTATGAAACCATTTATTATTTAGAAACCTCAAAAAAAAAATCACAACTTTTAAGGATTAGTTCACCCACAAATGAAAATTCTGTCATCATTTATTCAGCCCCATTTTTCTTTTTTCTGTGGGGGAAAAGGAGAAGATTTGAAGAATTGTAATAGTCGTTATTTCCAGGAAATTACAATGTATGGTATCAGAGCTTTCAAGAGTGCCATAAAAGTAACATAAAAGGCCTGTGCCCTATATTTCAATTATTTTGAAGTCATACAGTAGTTTTCTGTGAGAAACTATAATTTATGTCATCATTCCCTAATAATCTACCTATCCATTAGACTGTTAACTGGATTGTTGAGTCACTGAGTGATTCATAGACCAGATCAGTCAGATTCTTGAATGAATCATTCAGTCGATTTGTTTTGTGAACTAGATAACCAGATTAATTAAAAAAGAATGATTTGTCCAAAAACAAGACATTACTATTTTCCGCTTTAACTACAAGGCGAGAAGGAGATTTAACTAATTTTTATTTTGACGGTTTTCCCCTATTTCTTGCACAGAGCTATCAGATGACTTCAGGAAAATAGTTCATGAGGTCTGTTGAGCACTTATAATAGTGATAGATTATGATAGTTTTGTGGTTCTTTACATCCTCTCTCTACATCCTCATTACAATTGCCCAATTCAGTTCCTAAAGATAATCCCTTTTGTGTTTCATGGCAGAAAGAATGTCAAAGGTATTGGAACAACACAACAGAGTTTTCACTTCAGAGCGAACTTTTCCTTAAAAAAACGCATTTAGCATAACCTCATGGGAATTCTGCCAGTATTATGTGTGATTCTTCTAAAAAGTGTTGTGTCAACTCCCGAATCACAAAGAATGAGGGGGAAAAGTAATGCCTTGTTTTCTTTTAACCACATCATCATAAAGGAGCCAGAATACTCTAATGTTTATCAGAGAGGAACAGGACGCTTGCAGAGAGAGGCATGGGTCGTACAACACAAGGTACATGAGAGTGATACTCTCGGGATGGGGTGTGTTCGGAGGGTTTCACAGGGCCACAAAAACTGCACACAGCACTTTAGTTCCATAAGGGTCTCTGTTTGTCCTCGTCAGCCAATCCACTCCGTCAGGTTCACTGATCACATTTTTCTGTTGCACATCTGTGTCTTCCTCTTGCATGTCTCACTTTCCATTTGTCCATCTCTCCACCTGTGTGTAGAAACATAGCAAAGCAGACATTCCTAGAGACTTTACAGGACAACCTTATAGAGATGGACATACTGGCTACCGCTCGCCCTGATGGCGCTTACACTGATGGGTATGTTGCATGATCTGACCGCGGCTGCTATCTTTAGCGGAATCTGCTTTGCCATGCTGCGTTGTGGTTCCTGTGCACACGTGATATTCATTTCATCACATAGTGTAAATGAAAATAACCTGTTTCATTGCTTGCATAATGAATTGCATGTTTTTAATGGTGATTGTTGATTTTGCACAACCTTTCTAAATAGAACTAACTTTAAGTGTAACATTCTTGATGAATTAACGGTTTGTGAGGCCAAGCGCACACTAGAGAAGCTTATCACCCGACACCTTCGATAAATCACAGTTTTCTGTTTTCAGCTGCTTTATGCAACCAGTTGCTTTTGAGGCTTGTCCATTACAAGTTAATTGTCACAAAAACTGTTTATGGATGTTCCTGTGTCAAAATCTGCCACTTCTTAGTGTCTTGTGATGCTCATGCAAGTTTTTTGTTGCAGAGTATTCTAAAATGGGAAAGTGGCAACAAGCTTCTGCCATTTAGTGTGTGCTAGGCTTCAGACTTTTTGAAAATCTGCTGAGTTTTCTTGTACGTTATTAGGCTAGCATGGTCATTTCTGAGCGCCTCCTCATTCAGTCAGAATTGCATGTACAACCTTGGGAGCAGTTTTTTGAATTAGTGTATTGACCTGTTTGAAGCTTCAGTCTAGATTCTCATTTCAAGAGAATTCAACTTATTGTATGACTAATCTGTCCTCATAATATACATCCTGCAGCATCCAACAGCTTCCTGAAACGCACCTGTAAGGTGAATTAGAAGTCACAACGAAGGCTTGTATTAACAAGAATCCACTGTGGTTACTCGTGCTGTAAATTAAATTTGATATTGATTTAAAATTTCGATATAACACAGCCCTCTGGGGCACAGTGGATCTTGCTGGCAGGCGGCACTCAGAGG
The DNA here is from genome assembly GCA_036877525.1 of Chromobotia macracanthus. Classification (NCBI taxonomy): domain Eukaryota; kingdom Metazoa; phylum Chordata; class Actinopteri; order Cypriniformes; family Botiidae; genus Chromobotia; species Chromobotia macracanthus. The sequence continues at coordinate 708,900 of JAZGTH010000132.1, forward strand.
TGGCTGTTACAACTGCTTAGAAAAGTGCTTAGTGACAGCAGTATCCATCAGAGTAGGGGACACAAACCTTCACACTCAACAGATATTGTTTAACATGATTACAAAACACACACACACTACACTCTAGTCTAACACCCCTTAATTGAACGTAAGCAATACTGTTTTCTGCACCTCTCCAGACATTTTTTGTTCAAGCCGGGCGGGACGTCACCCTTATACTGCACTACGTCGCCTGGCTACCCTTTGACATCCAGCACGGTGTACTCACCCCCGCCCCGCCCCCTGCCACGGAACACCTTCTCACGGCCCGCCTTCAGTCTGAAAAAGCCCTACAAGCACTGCAACTGGAAATGTGCTGCCCTCAGTGCCATCCTCATCTCAGTCACCCTGGTGTTTCTTTTAGCCTACTTCATCGGTGAGTTTACCCTTAATGTTTCTCTTGATCTAGCTATCAAAACTAAGATAAGTGTCATAAGAAATGCTTTTATGACGATTTATAAAATTAATTAATTTTATGTTTTTATTTGGAAGTCAAAAGCTTTGCTTGTTAAATTGACTATATCTACATACATCAAATGAATTCTAGATTAATATGGCAATAACAAAACAACTTCTGTATTTAATTTTTATTCAATACTATTAATATAGACCAATAGCCCTACTAATATAGACTGATACTTTTTTTGATAATGAATTTTATCAGTTTCTTCCTAGTGAAAAACACCTACAGGCAGTATATAATGGAACCATATAAAGGTCCCTAATTCCATTTCCAATAATTTAAAAGCTTTGCTCAAGCAAAGCATACAAAAATAATTTCAGAAAGAAATTTTTGTGTCCCACACTGGGTCAGTTAAACACGTCAATAACGGACAATGGATGAAGTGAGGAATGGCCACTAGCACAAGTTCCTGCTGGTCTTGATTTGATTTTTTCCTGGGTGGTCAACATTTCTGTATGTTAATGGGAAAGGGCAACATGATGGTTATACATGATATACAACTATACATGATGAAGTACTACTGAAATACAAACGGTATTAGTTCTGCACCATATTGATGCATGCAGTGTTACAAGGTGTCTGCTAGTAATTCTGTTATGCATTTCCTGTAATCCTATGAATCCCAAAAATATGCGATGCAAGAAGATGAGAGTATGTCAGTCAAAATAAGTGTTAGTGCATGTCTTCTAAAAACCTTGTAAGGTTTCAAGGCAGCTCACTTTTGAAGTAGTATTGTTGTCTACATTCAGAGCATTAGTACTAGCAGACTAACTGTGCTTGAAGTTCTATGGTAGCTGGTGGGCTAGTTTAGATCTGACCTTGTTTTCAGCCCAGCAAAGCCCACAAAGCTGATGGATCTTAAACACTTCATGTAATTACAGACACCCCAACCCTCTTCCAAAATCAAGCTTATCTCCCTGTGCATCTCAGGTAAACATGCTGGAAACCTTAGATCACTCTGAGAATCTGGGATTCAATCAACAACAAGGGGTCACATTTAATTAAAAGCTGATGAGAAAATATATTTAATTTCAAGTGCAATTAATTATCTAGGACTGTAATTGGAAACTCTGGCTGTGTTGTCTAATGAACCCAATTAAATCTCCTGACAGATGTTTTTGACTTGCAGCACGCATTTGCCATTTTCCTATGTTCTTTTAGTGCATTCTGTGAGAGTCACTTTCTTGGAATTGTGTGCCATTTTCTCAGTGGTGTCAAACCATTATGTCCTTGGTATCGGAAGGTCATCAGTTTCCCTCTGCGTTCACTTCTCGTGCTGGGCCCTCATCCTACCACTCAACGCGCAGCCAGTTGTAGCTATTAGTTGTAGGCTTTACTTTTTTTTTCTTTCTCTTTGTTTCAGAATTACAACTAACTTGATGTATTTTCAATTAAAACGTACATTTGTAGTAATTTGACTCTGAGCAGTGACACACTCAAAGATACTTACATTTGAAATTAGCGGGATATGTCAACCTGTGGCAAGCGTACAAGTAGCCCAGTTCAAACCATGGGAATACCATGGTACTTTATTATTGAGGGATTGGTGGATTTATCTGCGTTTGGAGGGACTGGATGTTTTTAGGCCTTATACGTAACATAAAGGTTGTGGGTCTGTGTCATGGCCAAATAACAGAAGTCTGTGTGGTTGTAGTCTCAAATAACATCCAGAAAACGTCCAGAAAAACAGACTCTGCAGTTAGTGTAGCTTTATTTTGGATGAAAAGTATCTAGTACATTGGCAAGTTCTTAGTAAGCAGGCTGCTGAAACAAAGCTGTTTTATCAGGGGATTGTGATTCTGGGAAAACACACTCTTAGTGGTCATACTCTACACACACACACACAGACACGCACAAACTAGAGTGAAGATATTACTCACTCCTGACAAAATCCTCTCAGCTTCAACGTGAAAGTGAAAAATGGCTTGAGACTTTTTGATCTACTAACTTGCTGATGATGTGCTTTTCACTGCCTCTTATTTATAGACAGCGGTCTGATGGTGAAGTGAGACCAGAGGAGGCACATAAAACAAGAGGAAGTTCCATAAGGAGCTTCTGTGAAAAGATGAGACACTCTTGACTGGGAAAATGTAACCGTTAATGTAAAAAATGTTATTGTAAATTTAAGAGTGCTCTCAGAGGTCTTGATGTTTTGTGTCTGTAGATCGATGTAATGCCCACGTGTGATTAGGATGACTTATTAAAATCCATGTGTGATGACTGTATGAAAGAAGGAAAGAAAGGAAGGTAGGATGCAAGAGTGTGAGAGTTCAAAAGAAAAAAGACAGTAAAAGAGAAGACATCATTACAGATAAACATAAGAAATGTCAGTTGCGAACACCAAACACTAAATAAAGTTGTTACTTTTTAGTTCTAATTGATGTAAACATTTCACTGATATAATGCCCATGAAATAACAAGGACACTCCTTCAAGCTGTTATACTCTTTGATGTCTCGCTTCTATTCGCAAAACGTTTGTGTTGCATCTCTTTTTTGCTACATGCATATAAGATTGTGTTTTCTCTTTGGATGAAGGTTCCACAGTTGAATATAAGGCATCTGTCCAAGTGGTAGAGATGTTGTGCACCAGGATATCTGCATGAGGGGTGTCAGAGTAATTAGACGCCTAATGAGAGGACTGAGAGCTGCCGCATTCAGCGCTGATCCATTCAGGTGTCTATAAGGAAATAATTAACCATATGCTTGCTAATGTGCTCGGCCCATTCTATGATGGATGTGCAAGAATCGTTTCTCAAGCCAGAACTGTCCCAGCGTCATTGATCACAACATTGTCCTCCTTTTTTCTGACATTTCTGAGGTATTTGTGGGATGGATGGTGTCTTTTCTTGTTGTCTACTTCTCAGGAGGTCCTTGTAAAGGTTTGAAGCACTGAACTGGAGTAGTAATGATCCTTGTCTTTCTCTTAGACCGAAGCAGAAGTTTGTTCAGGCTTTATGCTTCCTAACTGGCTTGCACAGATCTGCCAAAATATTCTGCCAAAGCAAAGATTGCAGGGACATTGCGTGTGTCCAGGCTTTGACTCACATTTCCACATGGCTTCCGCTTTACTCTCAACAGGTCGTGGGGTCCTTCCACTTGCTGTTCCAGTGGGACCCTCATTAAAAACATCCAACTTAGACTGCTTCCACCTGTCCCTGCTTTGCTTTCTGCTCAGGGAAATCGACTGACAGCTGAGAGAGAGGAAAACAGTGAGTTTGGATGATGGAAGATTTTGGACCAGCCAGAGAAACATATTTCATAAGCTGGACCTTTCCCAGCGCACTCTGGAAATCACAGATACCAGGGTTGGATGGAAATAAATCATAATGGTGTTCCATAGTGGGGGGTAGCTGGGAAGTGTGAGGCATTTTACATCATAGTCAGATGGGAAAAGTTGCAAGAGATCCAGTTGGAAGATGGCCCACGTGACGGAACAATTACTCAGATATTTGCAATGACACCCAGACCCATGATGCCTCAGATGCGATTGTCCTCCCCACTGAATGTGTGCCGACTGCTGTCCCATCAATGGTAAGTGACAAATCAACTAGTGAGTGAGTAAAAAAAAATGCCTTACTCCATCCCGGGTGATGACAACCCTGGCCATCCGTCTCGTAACATCTCTGTACTTTTTGACATAGTCAATTCCAGTGGTACAGATGGGGGTGAAGGCACATGGTCGTTTGCATTTATATTGTCTCTCAAGACAGCCTCGACTTTTTATCATCCTTACAAATACTCACTCACAAAGTAGCGGCAACATTCAGACCTTTCTTCGGGAATGCCTCAATCTGTCAGAATGCAATCAACAAAAGACATGCCCTGCAATTTTCCAAATGGCTATTGATTGATTAAGCCAGAGGATGGCCACACTCATCTGCAGTGGCAACGTCTGTTAAGGCTACAGCGCTTCTCAGACCACTTTTTCACCATTTAGTTAATGGGCCTGTTACCATGTAACACTGGCTTTATTTAATGGCCAAGCATGTGAATGGATGCAAAGCAGAAATTTTCATTTGTCATGACCAGTCTGCAGTCTATCAGCTATGCACCAGGCTTTTAAAACTGCCAGTTTGATTCTTCCAGTTAAGCTAGAGCAATCACATCAGCAGAATCTTAAGGATCATTGATTTCACAACATGTAAAGCAGGACAGAGGATATCCAACCAAAGGATCAATGGAGCAATTAGACAACCCCTCCCACACACCCTTTATTTGAAAATTAATTCAAACACAGCTTTCTTACGTTTTAACCAATCACTCCCTGCTCTTAGTTTTATTGTTAATTATTCTGTGCACCCCTAGACCCCCACCCTACCACCAACAACAGCAGCACTAATGAACAGACAGCGTGACTTTGCTACTCTTTTCTTTATAGTTATGTTCTTTTTTTTTACTTTGTGCATAAAGATTAAAGCGTTTTATCTCTTTAATGTTTTAAAAGATGGGAACATATGGCTTTTTAAGGCATAATGATAAAATATAATGTATAATAAAATAGTTTTAGTAAAAACCAATGGCAATTATTGTATATATCTAATGAAGTAAAACATTCAAGTATTCTTTGTGGATTGGAAATAATTAGTTACTATTGGGACTCATTGTACATTGCAGATTGCTTAGAAATTGTGTGATGGGTGATGCTATTTTATGGGGTAGTGTCTTGTAAATGCCTGAGACAATGCTGTTAAAGCTCTGCCCTTTTTGTGCTGTAATTCCAGCAATTGCAGATGTTATTATTTTAGTGCTCTGTCACCTAAAAATCAAGACTGATTTGGGTTCTGATAATTACAGGAGTTATATGTTCTTTTCACAAATATTTTGACACAACAATAAATCATTTATATATATCTTTCCTCACCCTTATGGAGACAAGATATCTGCAACCACACAAAACAAATACGTTCTCTCCTTACTGAGGTATTGAGTGGAGCGGAAAAGTAATTTTTAGCTCAGAATTCTCACTGCAGGTTGTCAAGAGAGTGTGGCAGAGACAGGCACTTGTGCAATTTGAAACCAGCTCTGTACTTATAAAGGAGAAATAGGGACTTGCGTAGGGAGATAAATGGAGCATGGGAAAGAGACAAGCTTAAGATTATTTGTGTTATCTACTTCCACGCAAGCCATAGTCCACTGTAGTTCATGTTGACAGTGTTTGTTTTTATAAACTATGGCTGTGTTCCAATTTTCATGTGTAGTGTGCTGTTAAAATAAATTCATCCCAAATTATAGTATGTTGAAAATAATATACCAAACTGACTGTTTGATATATTATTTCCAGTGGATGTTTTTATATTTGAAATAATATTTCACAACTGAAGTTATAAGTTTGTAGCTTGTTCTTTTTAACTTTTTTATTGAAATTTACATGGTTCAATGTACCAACATTCTTACAGTCTTGTTACATTCTGAAAAGTGTGTTCCTTTCAGTCACCAGCAAAGTACATACTTTTACTGCAGAGCAGTAGCATGTGAATTGAGACACAACCCATCTTCTAATTATGTATCTTCTTTTTAATTGTATTTCAACATTATTTACATTATTAGTTACAAGTTTAATTGAAACCCTACAAGAAATAACTCTTTGGCCTTTTGTTGGCTTTTTATCTGCTGACCAAAGATTTTTAGAACAAGGTTTTGCCTGGCTAAGCTGGTCCTGACCATTCTCTTTCTGGTGATCCATCATGCCTGGGCCATCCTCCCCTGTTCACTGTGCCATCAGGGTTCATCCCTATGGATGCTTCTTTTGATGACCTTGTGAAATATCACTGTGTTTTCTGGTGCTGCTCATGCATTCATTGAAAGCTCTTCTTGTGTTCCTGCTGACTTGATTATTTCCCTATTAGCTTACTATCGATATAGTAAGCTAATAGGGATGAAAAGAAAAGTGTTGCCTTGTGGGCTTGGGCTTTCTGTGTGTTGGTTGTACACTTTTTTTTTGCCTTGAGAGGTGGGGGAATTGTGGTTTTGTTTAGTTTTTGTTCTCCTTTACAGTGACTTGAGATCTCACCTGACCAGTAAAAGTTATTGCTCAAATTTTATTTATTGTATTTGTCATCTTCACAGTTTCTTTAATTAGTTCTCAAATTCACTTAGCATTTTATAACTTTATGTAAATAATTTCACCCTTAAGTGGGCTTTGTTTTCTTGCTGTATACCAAAATGTAAGAAAAAAGTAAATAATTCCACAGCAATGTTGTGAAACTTGCATGCTGAATTATGATTGTTTTTTTCTTTCCTGCATGGAAGCATCTGTACCTTTACACTGCATAGGTGTTATCCCATTATATGTTGATTTTCATGCTCAGCCAATATTAGGTGAGATCCATGCTGAACATCATGGCAACAGCAAAGCAGCCCTGATGTTACATTTATGCAGACCCAAAATCTAAAAACTCAGCTTATCATTATTAAACTTTTATTATTTAACACTATTCTTAAGCTGCTTGTAAACCCTGATATAATATTTTTTTTTGTGTGTCCAGCATTTGTGGGCTGCACTATTGGTTGTGGTTCTCCTAATGCTCGTGCCAGAGATAATCAAGTCAGAAGGCATTTGTTTTTGTATAGCCGTATTTTAATTACCTCACAGCCCCATGGTTGTTAATTTTCAGATGCATTATTCCTCAGTGAATCTACTTTAATTACATTAATGTACACAAAGTCACATGTTTAGCGATCACAGCACCAACACTTGTAAATTTACCATCTGCCACTGCTCTTTCTCCACAGCCATGCACCTCTTTGGGCTCAACTGGCATTTGCAGCCAATGCAGAGGCAGATTTATCAGCTGACAGAAGACAACACAAGTGGCCTGCATCTACCCACAGATCTGGGCCTGCCGCCTTTGGGCAACACAGGTCTGGAGTTCCCAGAAAGAGGAAGCAAAGATGATGGTATGTCTGAATCTCATGGTTTAATGTACAACAGTTTGACAGTTGAACAGTTTGATTTAATATTATTTAGTTCCTCTAACCTTGATTAATCACTTTTTTTTTGGCTGGGCATTTGAATGCCTGCCCTTCAGCAATCTCCTCAAATCCAACAACACATTTTCAGCTAATTTCCTGCCAGATTTGCATGATCTCATCCCCGCTAATTTAGTTCCGCACTGGCCAGTATTATAACATCTTATTTTTGATTTTCAAAGACTTAACAAGATCCAGGATTACTTGTCAGCCAACACCATGCTGTGACCAGTCCCGATGGCTTCCCACAAGATCTGCATTACAATCCAATGAAAATTGCAGGGAAGTGGGAAGGGTATTATTTGTTCCTGGAAAAATGAATTGCAGAGCTTTAGGGATTGAGTATCCAAGGGCTAAAGACAGATTAGAAGCTGCCCTATCCAGAAATACATGCATCCTTTCATCTTGAAGACAAGACTGGAGTATTCCTGGCAGCTGAAGAAAGCAGACAGTACTAACACCCGTGGCCACGGAGACAGTGGTTCTTACAGTAGGAAAAAGTTTTCTGCGTGCACAGCCCATATTTAGGAATGTGATTTGCCACAGGTCTCAGACAAAAGGTGGAAGATCAGACTATTACCATATAGATGAGTTGAGCAGACGTATTTTTTCATTTAGTGGCCGATGGAAAGGACCAAACGAAGCCATGAACGTGGAGGCAGCAGCAGGGGCTCAGTCTAAGTGACATCTGTGGCTGAGGGGAAATCGATAGGCTGGGCTTTTTAATTCTGACTGTCAGAGTAACATTGTCATCAGGAACACAGCAAATCAATTCGGTGTCACTGTGCTGTATGTCCCCTGCATTAACTTAAATAAACAATGTACCGGTGAGCTTTTCTGACAGTCTGAATATTTGCACCTTCCAGTCATCAGTTCAATTACCCATAAACATGTTATCTGGAAAGTGCCAGTGAGACCTTGTTTAAATTCATACGTTTGCCAACTCTGCTGACCATTTCTGTTCTGCCATGGGGTGAGGCCTGGAATCATAATTTGTTCCATGGGGACTGCTATTGCCCATCTGTGGGTAAATCTCAGAAAAATGTACCCAGGTCCCAGTTCACTCCAAAATCAACAGAAAATGTGTTTAGTAGCATTCAGATTTATACTGTTATTCTCCTGTGAATTCTTCTTACCCTAATGCATCCAGACATTAATTTTATGCTTGTAGTGTGGTATAATTTATTATTAGAATTAGAATTATGATGTATTTTTCTTTCTGCATTACAGTAATTGTATTTTTTTGCATTGAGAATTGGGGTGGGGGTACTTAATTGTCATGAACATTTTTACCTTTTTATGGAAAATGTAATTATATGTAGTTTATTACAATTTTGGGGTAAAACTGATCTGCAAACATTCTTGACATAATTTATAAAATTCACTCTTGAAAATTGTGTCAGATTAAGGAATCTGATATATCCCACTATTCCATTGAAATTTGTAATTAGTTTGTTTTTAAGAGTGTTGAGAGAGAGGGTAAATGACAAGAGTTGAGAGCAGTGGAACTCAAGTTCCCTTCAATGTATAATTGCGACTTATGTGGTAATGCTTTACACAGAGGCAGCAAATCGGAAGTCTGGAAAGTGTGTCCTGTCTCTCCAGATATAGCACATCACGAATGATAGACTTTTCAAGAGACTGCCATCTGCTGTAGCATGTGTAGCCCAACGCAACGGCTGCTTGAGAGTCCTCCGGGCTCAGTTTGCAAGGATGTCTGCTTTTGTCGCCATTACTGCAGAAATTGGCTGATCCACACGAGTGAACAGATGTTGCCATTTCCTTTGGGTCCAATGAGGAAGGTACCTCAGCGTTAGGTATACGTACACGGACAAAATGTGGAGATATGGTACCTGCATAGTGAGGATTTAGCTCACGGATGTTCTTTATGATCAGTGGCCAGTGAGGGTATTTTTTCTGATGAAAGCAAAAATGAGCAGGAGGGTAGTTCACTCAGTGCACTGACCCCTCGCCCCATACCATATGGTAGATTTATGAGGCATCCAGGTGACTGATAGATCTCATTTTCCACAGGTAAACTAGATGGCTTTTTCCCAGAGGACAGCTTCATAGACATGGGTGAGATAGATGTGGGGCGCAAAGTTGTCCAGCTAATCCCGCCCGGAATCTTTTGGAGGTCGCAGGTCTTCATTGACCACCCCATGTACCTCAAATTCAATGTGTCCCTTAGTAAAGATGCCTTGGTGGGGATCTACGGAAGAAGAGGCCTGCCTCCATCACACACACAGGTGGGTTTGCTGCCCAAATAGTTTGCCAGTTCACATGCTTTTTAAAGTCATTTACATTCTGTCTTCTCAACCAAATGTCTGTTTTTTGGGGGATAGGGGGTATTGTGCCGTTTTATTCATTATGGGGATTTAGAAAATGAAGGGGTGAATTCAAAATCATATCTTACTTAAGCATTATAGTTGAGCGTGTTTTGAACATTATGTTGATCATTCACCCCATTTGTCAGATATCCCAATAAACCCACCTAAACTCATGCCATTTGTTAAGCCAAGGTGCTATGCTATGTCTAGCTGGATGTTAAAAACAAACTAACCAAAGTTGGCTTACTCATAGCTGTGTTTGCAGATTAACCTGGGATAGAAGAAAGTATTTTAACAACAAAGAATGACTCAAATCAAATCTGTCATGAATGGCCTTCATATAAAGCTTTTTTCTTGTTGTTTCACTAAAAGTTTGAGTTTTTAGTTAAACTAAATATGAATTATCTACTTTTCTTTGACTGTTTGTCCACACTATTTATTTGTCAATGGGTTATAGCAGTACCGCATTCCCACAAGGTTTTATTTCATTTCATGGCATATTGTCTCAGAAAGACTCAGAAAGAGCTTTGAAATAAACAGACACTTCATTTCAGTATTGAACACAGAGCATCTCAGCATCTCTGTATTGATCTGGTTCATAGGTGATGCGGTGTTGTGTCACTGAAAATTACTTTAAGGTCTTGGTTGTTAGACTCTTTCAGTCAAACCTTGGTAACCAATTATAAAGTAAAGAGATTTGACATTTTTCTTAAGTTATTTTTGTTTTCCTGTAGTTTCTTGTAATTTTCAGTATTGCCAAAGGAGATTCTCATTACTGTAATGCAGTCATTATTTTAACATTATATAATTTTACATTATTTTATAAATTTACTTATACAATTGCTTGAGTAGGTTTTTTTGTAGCAGCATAAGCTAAGGCACAAAATATTGTGAAATAAATATGTCAATAAATACAATACATTACAATTTAAATAAGACTTAAACACAAAAAGCTTGTTTTTTAAATGCATTTTGTATTTTTAGAAAAAAATAAGACTGAGACCTGTTTTCGACAGATTTCATGAAGTTTACCCTTTCTGAAATATTAGCTTTAAATAGCACCGTATGAGGTGTTGTCTTCTAACACCTGCATTAGGCCTCCTCTCACAATAACAGTCTCATTTGGCCCTCAGAGACCAGCTCCTATTGGCTCAAATGTTGAAGGCTTATCAGCTGCTGAAGGCTCATGTGTCGGCCCTAATGCCTGTCTGTGGTCTGTCTGTTTCCCCCCTGTCTCCAGTTTGACTTTGTGGAACTGCTGGATGGCCGTCGGCTCCTTTCTCAGGGGGTGCCGGGCCTTGAGGGGCCACCTTTTCCAGCCCAGCAACGAAGTCTGGTGCCCCTTACCAATCACGACACCGGCTTCATTCAATACATGGACTCTGGCATCTGGCACCTGGCTGTGTACAATGATGGGAAGGAAACAGAGCAAGTGTCCTTTTTAACCACTGCAATCGGTCAGTACAATATTAAACTGCAGATAATGCATGGCTGCTTGTACTGATTCATCCAATTTGTCCATGATGACGCTAAGCATTATATGTACCCAACCTATTGCTGCTGTTGTTTATCCAATTGGAAACTTGGTTTTCTTACCCCCTGTTTACCAGGCAACAAACAACAAACTTTTTATTCATGCAAATAATTTCTGAGATCTCTAAAACAAGCATCTGTTGTGCAAAATTCTCATCAAATAGCAGTGGTACAGCACATAGCAGAACGTTTTTAAAAAATTAAATTTCTCCTCATAAATTTAAAGATGTCAGTTTAGACAGGAATTAAATTACAGCACAAACCTGGTGTTTGTCAAAAAATAGATAATTCAGTCTGCATTTTTTTCCTGAATGTTTTCAAAAAAACAACAAATTTTCAATTGATTTTCAGTTTTAACTGCAATAAAATTGTAAATTCTTAAATTCACTCAACGTTATGTACCTGTTGAAACTGTTAATGTTCAAATTAAACTTAAGCTTAAATCACCATGATTATCAGCCATTGTATATAAAAAGTACATCAGGTAGACCATGCCACATGTTAAAAGTTTGTACTGATAAGAATGCCTGCTTGGATGCTGTGCTCCCACCTAATCAGTGTAACAATTTGCAGATTGAAACGGTCTTAAAGTATATGCCATCTCAAGCTTAAACAATCGCAAGCTTAATGTTAAATTTTCTAGTCTTGGCAGTCAGCCTCAGCAAAAAATGTGCTATTATTTCCCAAGCTAAATATAAATGAAGCATTTTGCCAGCATGAGTGATATTACCCTTTATAGCATTGCCATCTCAGCCTGCCTAGACCTCCACAGAGTTATCAAGGTGGATTTGAATAAGAAATATTGCGGAAATAAGCACTGCTTCACTCTGCCTACATGTGTTCTTCACTTACGGCCAGAGTCTCTCATTAGTTTCTGAGTGTGTGCCAGTGAATACCGCCCCCCATTCACTGTCTATTTGCATAGAATGCCACAGGCCTTAATTCCAATATTCTAATGATTAGATTTTCTGATTTTGTCAAAATGACAACATTATGACAACGTCCTAAAACCACCTGATCTAAGACCCATGGTACATCATATAGATTTATATTAAATACAGAGCTTAAGAAAAGCTGAAATGTAAATGTGTATCCTTCAAAGAAACGTGAAATATGGAGGTTCATTTTAAAAATAGGTAATTATACCAATAAAGGTTTTACATCAAATATTTATTAAGGTCTGTGAGCTTAACAAGGTCATACAGGCTCTGGACAGATATTATTATACCTTAATAATTATGCTTATATTTTTGGTGTCATAACCACATGTCCATTATACCTTTGTCACAGAAAATGTCTGGGACTTTCTTCCTTAGCAAAAGCAATAGCAAGACAATAGCAAATAATAGGTGCTATTATTTGCTGTTGTAGCTGCGGCAAAAAACAAAATGGCTTTTTATTTGAGTTTTATTGCCTGCTTTGCTCAAAAATCAGTAGCTCATTATTTGATCACGTTCATTCCTTTTCTACCACAAAAGACAAGTTTCTTCGTTCCTGTTTGTGCTGCAAATCTGCCACACTGATGGGGTTGATTGTGATTTCGTCCTCATCTCTCCATTTGCATAGAGTGCAGTGACCCTGATTCAAAGCTTCTGATTGACGACCTCTCCATCCCACTGCAGATATTATTGCCATTTGATCACGTTCACATGGACATTTTAGAAGCGCTTTGCCACCCTCGCTTTTGCCATGGTTGCTTTCCTGATGAGGCTGATTTTGATTCTGTCCTTTTCTCCCATGCCCTAAAAGCACCTTTGATTAGCGCGAGGGGCGTCGGGAGAAAGAGTGGAGCTCAGGGCCGTAGTGAGGTTTCATCTTACGTGGAGGTGGCAGCTGGGAGCTGTACTCACATACTCTTTAATTAAACGCTCCTGGGCCACAGCCCATCTGTGATGGGAGAGAGGAGGGGGCTTGGCAGGCTGTCGATCAATGCCACACAGCCATTTCTGCAGTTCCAGCTTGTCGAGGGAAAAGGTGGCATTACGCCCCGCCACCCCCAGCAAGCACGGAATACGATACCTTATATATGAGACACAACATTGTGGTTTTGGGTAGCAGAAGATGAGGAGAGGGAGAAGATGGGCTGTTTATTGGGCTGTGTTACTTGCCTTCGTATTCAACCTCCATTGGGAGTTTGTTGGCCACCTGCAGTTCCGGGGCGGAGGGTGGGATTCAGAGCAGAGGGTCTGGATGGGTGTCATGCCTGAGTTGATTTGACTCTGAGCTGCATGGCACAGAGGGGGACAGAAAGAGAAGGTGAGGAAGGATCGAAAAGGAGAGAGGATGTGAGAAACAACGTAACAAATAAAAGTGTGTCAGCTAAATGGTGACCTTCAGTGAGATTCAGACAACACACAGTTTTCAGGAATGTTCAAAGAAACAAAGTAGGTGTAAGATTTGAAGTAATATTCTTGGATTAACATAAAAAGCTGTCTGTGTTTTTTCATGAAATATTCTTGGCCTCCCCCCGATAACATGCCACCTCCTGTTTAAAAAGACACCATAGAGTACATACCTTAGCAAACATATCTTTACTGCCTCACTGACATACACATCAACCTTAAGAAAAAATAAATGAGATCTCTTTGAGAACACTTTATGAGAACATTTCAGAAACATCAGAAACAAAGTTGATACTGTACCTAATTGAAATATAAACTGACAACACCCTCAAGTCTCCTGAGCTATGAATGAGCAACCGCTGAGCAATACATATTTCCTCTGGGTCTGTATACCACGGGCCATCAGGGGAACTGAGGTGTTGAATTTCTCTATTGTTCTGGCTTTTACCTTTTTTTGTGACTTTTTATTTTTGTTTTCTCATTGTATTTCTTTTTTGTCACTTTTCATTCCTAATTCTCATGACTCCTTATTACAAAGCTTAGGTATCTGTCCCATACGCAGCACAGTCTCATTTGCCCTCGCCGTATCAAGGATGCATCTCCAGCAATGACTCACTGATTGCTCTGGTCCCTCAGCTTTCAGACAGGCCTTTACTACAACTCTAATATTAGACAAGGACAGCAGTTTTGTTGTCCTCATATCTAATACTCAGTTACTCAGGGAGTAATTAATTACTGTATGATTAGTATATCAGAAGATGAAAGGTGTAAAGTGTGTAATTCTATGTTAAAATACTATCTCCTATCTCTTTTCAATGTCAAGAGATGGTATGTAACCATAGAAACTATTTTATAGTGCAGATAACTACAAGTAGTAGTAAGATCGCTACTTCTTATACTGGGGTTAGGGATTTGAATAAACAAAAACGTCTCTCGGTTACGTATGTAACCTTGATTCCCTGAGAAGGGACCGAGACACTGCATCTGGCTTGACGCTATGGGGGAACGCCTTTGGAGTGACCGGTGTCTGAACTCCATCTGAATGTCTAATCACGGCAATGAAATTGGCCCGTGACAGTGCCTAATGCGCGTCAGGTGCACATGAGAGTATAATAGGGCACCTGTAGAGCATGGCATCACCTTCTTTGTCTAAAGGAAAAGTAGACAGGCGCCCGTAGGCATGGAAATGAGACACCGAGGAACTGAGGTTACATACATAACCGAGAGACATTTCCTTTCGAGAGACAAAAACACCACTCTCGGGGCCGATGTCCAAACGTGAGGCCCTATAGTAACCACACTGGACACTCAGAGAGGTGTTCAGCATGGGATTCGAACCCCAGGCTTCCATGTCAGTGGCAAAGCGCTATTCCAATGCACTAATGGGCCAGCCACGTAAAGGCCTGGCAATAACGGCTTAAGGGCCTATGCCTTTGAGAGGATCGGCTAGTGCAAACGAAGGCTGCCAGCCTGTCACAATTGGGCGGGGGACCCTCTGTAGCGGGGGTACCGACACTCAACCCCGAGGACGATATCCAAGGGAAGCTAGCAGAAGAGCTGGCTTCTACGCTCAGAACAGCGTCCTTGACCGAGCTCTAATGAGGGCAGGCCTTCCTGTCCTGCAGGACGGAAGGTCCTAAATCGCACAAGCAAGCACACCTCAACCCAGCACCCTGCTGAAGTAAGATTAGGGAGGCATTCGGGACATGAACAACAGCCTCCTATGCGCAGGATACAAGGCTACCCACGGGACCAAGTCCCTGGCCAGAGGTGGCAGGACAGGCCATTGGCTAGCACCACAGGGGCGGGGGACCCTCTATAATGAGGGTACCGAAACGCCGATGCTCGAGGGCAGCCAAGAGGCAAAGCCTTCCTGCAGCGAAGGCACCACCTAAACGCAGAGTCCTGCTGTCAGATACAGCGCACGAACACAAAAAATCATGTGTGTCTTTCGGAGTCAAATATCTCTGACACGGAGGCACACACTTTCTGAATGCCATAGCGTCCGACAATCGAGAAAACAAACGGCTCCTGAATACAAAAAAGCTGATGCCATGCTCTACAGGTGCCCTATTATACTCGCGTGCGCACCTGACGCACATTAGGCACTGTTGCCAATTCCATTAGCGTGATAAGACACGAGTTCAGACACCAGTCACTCCGAAGGCGTTCCCCCATAGTGTCAATAGTGGGCCTGTTTTGACTTGGGCCATTAAGCACACCCAGAATATCCTAGCATTCATGTAGCAATATGCTTAAAAACACTATAGAACAAAGAAGCAACTGCAGAATAGCACCTTGGCAACCACCCAGAGTACCCTAGCATTATGACGGTGAGTTGCAAGCACCTGCAAGCACCACTTAAAACTTATGTTATTTTTGCAGTCCCCTTTGGTGGTGCTAGTGGCTCAGAAATGACACATTCTTCCTTTAAGGTTTATGACTAAGAAATTAATAGGAAGTGTTACACTCAGATGTGTCATGTGATCATTTCAGCCATGGTGTCCATCACAGCATGTCTTTCATCTCTGAACATTGCGTTAATGGAAATTCTCAAGCACACAGAAATATGGCCTCTTTCTTTTTCAAAGTAAAGGCTGAATGAGGACTTTACCCCTCAGTCACTGCTTAGAGATGGAATTATACATGACAGTTGTAAAAGAAAGTGCAGTGCAGTGTCAGGAGCGCTTTAAGCGAGCTTGACAGCGACACAGCCAAAGATGGTGCCATACTGAAAAATGCTGATAGCTTCTCTAAGCACTTTCATGACAGATACAAAGCGAGAAAGTCATTACATGAGGATTAAGCCTTGTATAATTGTGTTTGAAGAAGTAATTCAGATGGCAGCACCTTGAAGCTTCATTCGTCTTTACACACTCCATTATGCTACCACACACTCACTTGTAGGAGACTCTTGCTGCCTGTGGTTAGAAATGGAGGCTGGAAGGCATCAAATGCCCCAGAGAAGTCTTGATAGGCTCAGACATACCAGGGGGACAACCAATCCAACAGCCTTTTACTTTTACATCAAGCGAGCTTTGCCTTTAAAAATGTTTCATAAACACTCTGCAGCCCAGTCCGGTTACCTCCCTCTGTGTTTCTTTCTCCGCTCTCTCAGCATTCAGCCTTCTGTCTGTTGCATCCTCTGTGATAATTAAGTCCCTTGAGGAAGGGAAACGCTGTGTCCAGGCTCACATTTTCAGCCCTTTGTCCGACATAAAAGCATCTTTGTTGACTGAGCTCAGCCCGGAGCGCACCAACGGCTTGTAGGGGGCCTGAGAGAGAGAGAGAGAGAGAGAGAGAGAGAGAGAGAGAGAGAGAGGGAGTATTTTTTAGCATTATTTCATGTTTAATTCAGAATGCATCTGTTTTTCAGATTCCAGTTGCATTGGTTTGTAAGATTTGCCAAATGGAAAGCTTACACATATTTAGCTACAGCAATAGTTAATAAACCTTTTTATTGTGTTTTAGTGTTTACAAACTCTAATGTTGTTCCAAACAGGAAAGTTTTTTTATCATGGAACAAATAAATAATGACTCATTAAAGTGACCACATCTGTCAAGCCCCAAAAAGAGGAAAAAAACAGAAAGTAGCTTATATTATATATTATAATAAATACTGCAGCAATAGCTTTATATGAGAAACCAAAATTTAAAGTGTTTTAAACATTTTTTTTACTCAACTGAAGCTTCTATCCATCTATCCTGTGTTCGTGTTCATATTAAAAAAATGCCACATGACATTGTGGCACATTGGAAGAGATTTCTGCTTGCTCCACAGATATTAATGACATCACAAGGGTTTGCAGTATGGTAAGGGGAAGTAAATAATGACATTTAATTTTTCAGCGAACTGTTACTCCTAATTGACATCTGAATGAGACCAGAGTGCTGTCAACATGTGAAAAGAATCCGCTTCTTTCAAGAATCATGCACCACTTCCTCACACCAGGAGTCTGTCTGATATGCGCACAATCTGTAATAAACACTTTCACATAGATTCACTCTTGAAATCCAAAATCCCATAATTGACTTGTTGACATTCCAAGCATTTAAAATTAGCATGCTTCACCAAAGCACACAGTAGATGGAATTTTCATTAGCTGTGTCACTGGATGTGTTGGCTTTGCTGTGGTCAGTGTTAGTTAGCTATCATGTAAAAACTTCACTAATCACTAATTGTGCTGAGCTCCTTATTATTATGCAGTTAATTCGTGAAGTTCTTCCACTCACTTTAGAGCCACTAGATCATTGCAAATGTCACACATCTCTTCATTTATTTATTTTATTTATTTTCATTTATTTTCATTTATTTATTAAAATGGTAATTAATTCCTATTTTCTTTTTAATGGTAAGGTTTTATCACCCTAAAAAAGACCATAGCTACATTGCAAAAATTGCAAAGCCAATAAATATTGAATGTTATAAACAGGTTTCCCTGAATATCACATCACACCCCACCCGATCTTCTATTGGCTTATAAGCGGATTGCCCTGCCTTAAAACTGAGTTTTACGTTTTTAAAGTTACAGTATGTTTTTTAATAGTACACTGAACATTTTTTAAAGATAAAGGAAAAAAATATATTTTTTTACTGAGCATAAAATGCAACAGAATTCTTCAGAAAAGTGAAAATGTACCCAGCAGGTGGCATATAAAAAGATGCATAACATTCTATGTGACACTTTTTTTGTAGACACAATTGATGACTGTCCTAGTAACTGTTTTGGTAATGGAGACTGTGTGGCTGGAAACTGCCACTGTTTTCCGGGGTTCAGAGGACCAGACTGCAGCAGAGGTGAGTGATCAGTTCATCTGAACCTCCTAAAGTCTCCTCTGCCCTTTATACCTCCTCTGCCCTTCATACCTGCAGTCATTCCTTCCCTGACAACAATCTACCATGGTAACCATAGTTTTGCCAATATCATCCTAATAAATTATAAAAACATATTTAATTATTAAATTGTGATTTATAAGTAAAACTTATAAAACTTATCAAAAATAAAAAAATACAAAGAGTTGATACATTAATCCAATTCCATGGTAAAATGTTGTAAGGGTTCTTGTGTGCCCTATCATTTTTAATCAACATCCCTCAGATGTATTCTTTGGTCATTTTTCTGTTGCTTTTTTTTTTTTTTAATGTTTTTTTCATTTATCCCAGCCCCTTGATCATTTACTTTTCTGAAACCTCTTGTTCATACACAACTTCTGAATCAATACGATCTCACACATTTTTACCATTTAATATTAATCTGCAGCCTGTCCTGTGTAGTCCTGTGGTGTGCTGTTGATATTGATTTTCACACAGACATGAGTTGTCACCTTTCTACACAAGTGCAGCAGACCCACACAAGCAATGTTCTTTTGACACTACGTTTGGCTGCCCTATTTTAATTCCGTGTGTGTGTACATGTGTCTCCAGCGTCCTGTCCAGTGCTCTGCAGTGGAAACGGTCAGTACCTTAAAGGCCGTTGTATGTGCCACAGTGGCTGGAAAGGGTCCGAATGCGATGTTCCCACCAACCAATGCATTGATATAACCTGCAGTGGCCACGGCACGTGTATTGTGGGAACATGCATCTGTAATCCAGGCTACAAAGGGGAGAACTGTGAAGAAGGTACAATAAGCATGGAAGCTAATTTTGTATACTTCTTATATTCCCAATATAAGGGAATGGTAATGTACTAAATCATTGCACTGAATCATGGAAGTAACAATAGTAAATAAATATGGTAATCATTACTATATAGCCTATATAGTATTTTAATAATTTATTGTATTGTAATGTGCTCAAAATTTCTAAATATTACAAAATGCTTATTTAACACACTCATTTATATAAAAATATTTGAAAACAGAAAATGTGCATCATCCCCTGATAAGGGTGGAACATACACTAGTCATTTACAATCACTGTTCAATGGTTACGACTTTTTCACATCAAATCCCACAGAAAAAAGCATCACATCTTTTGTATTTAAATGGCCTTTTCAGTATGCATACATACCCCTTTGAATATTTAAGTTTAGCGCTTGTGACCTTCGAGTTTGGGGAGGCTAATTTTTCTGACTCATCCCGTTACTCTTAGAAAATCTCCATGCTCCTTCACATACATTATGGATACTTCTGGGTGTCCAGAACAATGCATTAAGAGCCCAAACAATTCTTTTGTAAGTTGAATTTGCACCAAGATATCTGCAAAGTGAGAATACGGCCATTGAGTTCGGCAGTTTTTGAAGTCTCTCATTTCAAGATGAAAAATGGACTGGCAATTTTGACAAATGGTATGTACTGACTCCTCTGACCCTCTCCAATTCTATTTTGGGTCTGACTGTCGGCCATTCAAGGAAGAGAATGCAGACACTGGCCCTTTAATGGTTCTACCTTTCTTTGCTGCAACCTTCAGGCAGCTATGATTAATTGCCAGGAGAAAGGCTCTTGTCATTTAGCCTATGATCCTTGTGCCTTGTGCCCAAACCATCTGCTAAGAGGCCTGAAATTCTGGCTGTCTATAGGAACGGCCTCTCCACCCATTTGTGTCACGGTAAAGAGTCTGCAATGTAGTGACCCCATCCCTCCTTTCCCATCATGCCCCAGCTGGCCTCATGTTTGCCATCTGTGAGGGCATGTTAATGTTTTATACCATCATATTCTAATAAAGGTGCTTTTCTTATGGCTCCTGACTTATGGTTAACGGGCCATGCCAACCTGTTTCCCTACATTCTTAACTTCATGAAGTTAAAAAAAGGGTTGATTTTAATCAAATTGACTTTAATTCTGGTCTTATTTTGTGCAATTTATTATGGGTGTTCTTCTAAAGAGGAATAAAATTTGCTTTCATTATTAGCTTTTATCAAAAAAAAAAAAAACTTATTTTGAGTGACTAATGCTAACCAATAGGCAAACAGCTGTTTAGACTTGTTTTAAGGTACTGTTGTAGGTAAAGCAGTCTTTTTAAAGGCTTGCCAGTAGTTAGTGCAGTCATTTTATTTTGGTAGCCTTCAATATTTGACTGCAAAGTAACATTCATGCCTGGCTTAATTCATGTATGGAACACCCACTTTTTTCTCTAATTGAATATTATTTTTCATTTAAAAAAAAGTGTTGCTTTATGAAAGCAAAATGAGTAAATGTATTTCATGACTACTTTTCTTATTTTTATGAACACAAGCAATCTTAGAGCATTTTTTACTCATTATAGGGTGAATTATCATCAGGAATGAGTTAAGCTACATGTTTGACGAGGATTAAAAAAAATAAAACCAACATGTATTTACAGAAAGCTGAGCATTTCCGCCCAAATTCTGTTTTCTTTGTTTGCATTCTGTCACGCTTAGTTTTGGGTTTGCGGTAAATGGAGGACCCCATCCGGCATCACATTTAACAGAACCACAGCAGTGCCATCCCTCCCCAACACCAGGAGAAAATCTCATTACCAGAATCTGGTGGAGTCAGAGAGGGAGCAACAAAACACTCTTCCCACCTGCCTGTTTAATGCTCAGCCATGAATGTGGCCATTTAAATATACTGTTTGGAAAGCCCATTTCTCTCAGGGTTTTTGAAAGCGTCATGCCTCGGATATGGCCAGCATATGGCATCCTCTCCAATACAAGAGTTGGACCTCCAGAGCTTGGGAGCTGAATCTGCACCTACAGTATCTCTTTGTTTTGGCCTAGGATGGATGAAGAAAGCCAGACTCATCTGCTGATTGAATGAGAAACAGCACGGCATGCTGGGCAGTGACAATTTATTGTGAATGCATGTAGCCTGTTCATGTTTGATCTATTGCAGTGACTTTCATGTGGTTTTGCATTTGGTTTTATGGTGACCCAATGCAGTAATTGTGTTAATTGTACAATAGTTGTTTATCAAACAAATGTAAACCAAAGATGTGCTTAAAGAACCACTTGTCTTTAATTTGTACAGTTCATCTGATGGAATTTGATCGGATTTGCTGTCATATTTTAAAGGAAGGGTAGGCAGTTTCAAAAGCATAAGGTCCCACCCTTCCTTCAGAGCATTCTCCAATGTCACGCCTTCCCTAAAACACATGACTGTGGTACACAGATGTATGCAAATACGTAGTTTGACATTTGGGCAAATAGGACATCCTTATGATTGGCTGAACTTTTCATTGTCCTGTGCCTTCCACAGAATATATATTTATTTGTAGATATATTTTGAACACTTTACGTGGTGATTGTTATCAGGTTGTGTAGAAACTTTCAACAAGCATAACAATAAATGTTTCTGGAGAAAGAAATCAAAACCAAAAAAATCACCACCACCCCTGCCTTTAAGTTGCCTTTTGAGTAGTCTGTTAGATTTGATAATCTATGTAACAATGTTGTGTTTTTTTTTCAGTGGACTGCATAGACCCCACTTGCTCAGGAAGAGGCGTTTGTGTGCGTGGAGAATGCCACTGTTTTGTAGGCTGGGGAGGTCCGGGGTGCGAGAGTCCACGTGCCTCATGTATGGAACAATGCTCTGGGCATGGGACCTTCTTAGCTGATACCAACACTTGTAACTGTGACCCCAACTGGACAGGTCACGACTGCTCCACAGGTCAGTACTGTTGTAAAATATGAAAGCTATATTCTTACTGTATAAAACATTTTTACTTACCACTTCTATCTATATGAGCTTATCCTACTGGAAAATGGTAGGGTGCTATTCTTGAAATAAATTCACTCACTATTGCTGTTTTTGTGTAGTATCTGAACTGGATTTTTTAAATGACAACGTTGTTTCACTATGTCAGTAGTGAAACTGTTTCCACTTCCACCTATGCCATTGTAATTATATCAGTATAACCTTTAGTGAATATCTCATGACCGCTCTGATAATATCACATGTCAGTGTCTGACAGCACACTATTGGAGGGTAGTTTTGGATGTAGTATTTATCTGAAGGGCAAATCGCACACCTGTGTTATTGAGTTTATCTCGTTGTAAGTGAATCCTCACATTTTTATGTGCCTGCATGAATTGATTCATGTTAAAATCTTGTAACCCCTCTAATCGAAACTTGACGCAGCTGATCTTTGCTAATCTCGCAACCTGTTGCCATGGTAGCATTGACTACAGGTGTCAGGATGTAATTTCATGCTTCAGGTAGTTTAACTTACTGTTCTCAGCTTGTGTGATTCAGAGAGTTTGGAGAAAACAATATATGTAAAGTGTTTTGATAAACGATACATTTCATATAAACCAGAAATCAAATATTAGAATTTTCAACCGTTTCAAAGCTGAATTTCATTGTTGAAGTTGGTCAATAAAGTCACTACTCTACGACTTCCTTTCATTGATCTCTATTAGAATACGAGTTTAGATAAAATTCTGCATGGTTTCAAAACAATTGAGTCCCCTCTACACAACCTCTCTCCCAGCTACGCCTGACTGGCCTTTTCACGCAGACCCTTCCACACTTGAGCTGTTTCTGTCACAGCAGTTACATAATTGGAGGTAGCAGTGGGTGAAGCAGGAGTGTTTGATACAGCTTAAGTGGAAGTTTCACGGCAGAAAGTTAGAGTCAGGTTCTGTTTGACAGTATCCCATTGATATGGCACTTCGACTTTCATTCAAGATGATTCAAATTAATCAAAATGGTATATTTAAATAAATGTAAATAAATAGTGGGTTGTGCAAGTTAAGTTAGTTTATGTTTCAATGTGTTGAGTTGTTTAAAAATAACAGACAAAACTTTTCTCAATATTGTAAACTTGCATTTCATTGATTAATAATCAAAAAATAAAAAAGTTAAAGTTAAAGTTTAAAAGTTAAAAAATACTTTTAAAAACTAAAATTTCAGTGAGCTAAATCCTTTACTATACAAGTTCTGAAACAAAGACCAATTATTATCAAAATCCCTCCAAAATACATAGAAACAGCAATGCTATACCATAACACTGGCCACTGCTCTCGTAAACACCATGCCGCTTTAAGAGATCAAAGACCTAATGGGAATTTTGCTTCTGTGACTATAAATTTCACTTTAATGACAAACAGACTGACCTGTTAGGTAATCTGAGGGATTTGCTGGAAATAGCCCTTTAAAGCCTCGCTCCTCAAGCAAAAGATGCGGCATGACTAAATTATGATGAGCTTGCATTCTTCTCCGCCTGCCTCTACTTTTCTTCAAGGGTCTCCATTAAAAGAGAGAAGGCTATCGTCCTGTACTCTAATGCATTCAAGCACACCAAAAAAATTTTGCAAGTGTACTCTTAAAGTTGATACACTGTGGAAAATGTGAGATTTATTTAAGAAGCTTTTTATTTTTTTAATTATTTTAACAATTACAACCCCAGCAAAAATATAGCATTCCAGCAAAAGTCAGAAATCATTTTTTTGCCATAGATTTGCAACAAATAAACTTGAAGTTTTCCAGAAAAAAAAAATTGGTGAGTTATTTGTTATGCCTGGCAATGGCTGCTGGCAATAAAATAAGTTACACTACAAGACTAAAGAGTTAAGGCTACTGGTAAGATCTGAAGAAAAAAGCAACCCCCACCCCAACACACACACTCTCTCTCTCATTCCTATGATCACTGTTTGTTAATTGAATAAGGAGCTTTCACCCTTTCAGTTTTGTTATGTAGGCAGCCTGGCAGCTCTGCCACTTTTTAAAATAAGCTTCTGCAAACAATCTTAATCTACATCAATTAGTTCTCCTCCTTAGTTAAAGGATGCAAGCAAGAGTCACCCAGTTATTGTACAGTGTTCTTAGTGCCTGTGCTCCACAGTGAGGCATTATGGGAACGATCCACAGATGATATCATCCTGTCCATTAGCTGTTGTGTTACCTTTAGGAGAATCGCTCTGAGGAACATCTTTATGAGAAAATAATATTTTCATAATCAAGGTAGTTATTTTTGTGAGTGTGTGCGAAAGAGAGAAACGTCATGATGTAAAATGGAAAAGGGCAAAGTACAGCAAGATTGAAGGAAAATGAGCAATTGGGCGTTTCCTTGACAACTTTAAGCAGCTCTGAATGAAATGCCATTAGGATGAGTCTAATTGAAATGTTGCATGTGAAATTAAGGGCATTTACATAATTTAACAAAGGCCCAGCACTGTAATTAGCAAGAGGGAAGGATTTTTTCTTCTCCAGGCTTTTAAATCTGGTAATGCCATGTTATGCTTTGTGGCTGAAAAGACTAACTTAACTCTGTTTAATTTGTAACAATGACAAAATGGGGAACTACATGAACATAATTGACTCATTAATAGCCTATAGCAGACCTCCTGCCTGGCTTCCTTCTGGATATCATGAATATATTTGGCTAATTAGACTACAATATGAAGCTATTTTTCTTCCATTTTTGCTAAGCCGCTTTGCCTTCTGAGAGCACTTATTTGTTAATTCATTTGATGCTTTGCACACTTCATACCTTTGTTTTATGCCATGGGTTTAAACGTTTATTTTTACAATTAAATTTGTTAATTTGACAGACACAAGTAATCTGAAGCATGTTTAAACTACACATTTTATCAGTACATGTGATCCCTGGGATCAAACCCATGACATTTAGGTTCCTTGCTCTAACCATCAAGTTGAAGGATTTCTTCAAAAAGTTTGTAGAACTTAATTTTAACAAGTTTTCAAACTCACTGGACTTGCTGTGAAGTGTTACACCTCAGTATTCGCACTCTTGGTTCACACTTCCTAAAAAGCTAAACCTCCGCAGAGCTAACTGAAGCAGAGGGCACTGTTTTATTTGTCAAAACTCAAGTGGGAGATTGAAGTCAACCAGGGCTGGAGTTCAACACTCTCCCCATATAAAATTTAATTTACTTAAAAAGGTCTTGTATCTCCACAAATATTTAGAGTTTTCAGGCTTTAGAAACATCTAGTCTTTGACCACATTTCCCATGCGGTAAAACCAACCTTAATGTGATCTAACAAGTGTGTCAGATTCCATAGAAGGTCAAAATCTGATTTTATTATTTTTCTTTCATTTTCATTCTTTTAACCCTCGTTTTAGCTTCATCTTTTCAGCACAAAAGGAATTCTCCTAAAAGCAAAGAATCAAAAGAGGAAAAGACGATGCAAAAAAAAAAACAGCCCCAGCTAAACCTCTCACAATCCCTGAAACCCTGCTTTGTAAAGGTCTTATTAGATTTGTATTGTCCAAAGGGGATTGCCCCCTTTATGAGGTTGCAGGAATTTCTTTTCACTAGCCACCAGACAAGGTAGTGGAGCATGGCCGTCCCATCACTGACAATAACTCCTGCATTTGCTTTTTCTTTACCCCCTGTTGTCATGTTCCATCTACTTTTCTACAACCCCCTCCTCTTGCTGTGTTCCACAGAGCTGTGCGCAGCCGACTGTGGTGGACACGGCATCTGTGTGGCGGGCAGCTGTCGGTGTGATGAGGGCTGGATGGGCGCCGGGTGCGAGCAACGGGCATGTCACCCGCGCTGCAGCGAGCACGGAATCTGCAAAGACGGAAAGTGTGAATGCAGCCCGGGTTGGAATGGAGAGCACTGTACCATTGGTAAGTCAGCAGGGGAGTGGTGCATGCGTGTGTGTGAGTGGAAAAGTGTCGGGTGAGGGTGGGGTCATTATTGGGGGGAAGAGGCAGGCCAGGAGGTGTGAGGGAAGCATGCATAATTAAATTTGTGCAACTCGGCATAGCATGAGCAGGTTTGCTCAAGGATATGAAGCTTGCCTTTATGCATTTTAATATAGGAATGTGCTAGAGCGTCATTTCATTTCTGCTTATTGTTTCCTCTCATTCTCAATTTTCTCATTCTGATGCTCTCGTTCTTTTCCATTTGTTCATTTGCAACAAACATTTGAATTGTCACATGCAGAGCATTTTCTGAAAATACTTTATGGCGTGGAATTTAAATGCAAAAACTGCAGGAACACCATATGTCATTTTAAAGCTAAACTCAAATAAATTTCTGTAATGTGCCGCTGGCTGACAGGAACACAGGAGAGGGAGCAGACCAAGTAATCCAAAACAGGCTTTATTATAATCCACAGAAACATACGTAAACAAAAACACCACATAGAAACAATAACCGACAACTATCTGAACGGAAAAGGGAAATAGTGCAGATGACGAGGGGCAAACAGGTAATGGGAATTAACTAATGACTAAACAGGACGTTGACCAAATAAAAAAAACAGGAACTAAACCCTAAACAAACCAGGAAAACCAACATAACACAAGAGTCTGTAACCGTGACAATGTCTTTGCGACAATGATGCAACACAAATTTACCACACTTTTATTGCAGTAATAACACAGTATTTATAGGCACTATGGTTTTTATGGTATTTTTGGTGCAGTATGGCATTATAGTGCTCAATATTTTTTGTGCTCAGCAATAGAGTCTGTAACCACAGATTTTGCTGTCGGTTTTCCTGCACAATGACGCAAATCCCATTTTCCTCGCAATCTCATTTACAGAGTGAGGCAGATTGTCCTTTAGTTGAACCAAGTTTAATGGGAAGTGTCAGGGTCAGACTTAAATTGTTACATGCTCTGTTTTTTTTTAAAAAGAATCTGCTTGCTATGGAAATATTAATTTTATGAAAAAGAAAATATTAAATATGAAATAAAACACAGAAAATGATATTGTGTCTGACTTTATCCTTAACCATTTCTCTTAATTTTGACAGATTTTTTACCTTAATTTTAATTTTTACCCTAATCCTGACCCTTTTGACTATCCCCACTCCTCACCACTCCTCACTCCTGAACTTTTCTAATTTTACCCCCTATTGTAACCTAAAATTAACCTCATAAAAATCTAAAACTGACCTTATCCCATCCCTGACGTCATCTGTGACACTAAACCTGTTTCAGATTCTAACCTGTAGCATAAAACAACACTTTCCTATCTCTGAGGACTAAGGATTTTCCAGCTGAATGAATCTAGAAATTTCCAAACACAGAATTCACAGAAGAAGTTTTTAACTCTCCAAACTCTCAAAGCATTACCTGTCTTTTTGTCTTTCAATATTTTCTCAATGCATTATTGATCTTATTCATACATGTACCTTAGTGAAGTGTAGCACCCCAACGGCAGGGACCATAATTCTCATAAACTGAGAATCATTAAAAGTGGTAAGTGTGGTGGTCCTTAGGTAAATGTTTGACAGATCATGTGAGTCCTCTCAGCCTCTGCTTGGATTGGAGCGTGGCCTTCCCATCCATGATGTGCTTTCATGCTGAAAAAGTTATTTCTCTAATTTTTTCACACTTTTATGTAGTATTTATGTAGTATTGAGATATTTATAAACACCACATGCAATTTCCTTTTCAAAATATTAAATAATAGTCACAC
Source organism: Chromobotia macracanthus (assembly GCA_036877525.1). Taxonomy (NCBI): domain Eukaryota; kingdom Metazoa; phylum Chordata; class Actinopteri; order Cypriniformes; family Botiidae; genus Chromobotia; species Chromobotia macracanthus. The sequence goes on from JAZGTH010000132.1 coordinate 736,880, forward strand.
TTTTCTAAAATCTTTAAATCTGTAATCTGTAAATATAATGAATTATAAAACTAATAATGAATCTAACATGTTTACTTGTGACTTATTGCTTAAGTAACAGGATCAACACAATATTTTTGTTTTATTGATAAAATTAAAATGTGTTGTCTTCATTATTTATTAGTAATTATTATTAAACATAAATGTTTGTTGAACTTTGGTGTCTTTAAGCACTTTGGTTGCTGCTGCTGTATAAAGCAATACACCACTTGAATCATGATTGAATCTAAAATAACTTGTATGCTCTTGTGGAATATTGCTGAATGCTAATGCATTATATATAAAACACACTTGTATATGCACACATTTATGTTGTATATATGCTGATAATCAGGCACTTTTTATTTTCTCTTTATTTTTTCATTCTCTATCTGTCTCTCTCTTTCTCTCTCACATCCTTTGTCTCTCTCTTGCCTGTCACCCCATACCCTAAACTCACTACCAGCCTGTTATGTGAAGTGTTGTTTGTATTGCATGTACTGTAGCTGTCCTATCTATTGCTTGAACAGACCCTCTGTGTTTCAGTAAATGTAGAAGGCTTGAGGAACCAGCCCATGCCTCTAGCTGTCTGTCTTGTCATGAAAGGAGCACTGTTTAAAACCTCCCTTATATGTCATTGTCTTTTATCTCCCCCTAAAGCTCACTATCTGGATAAGGTAGTGAAAGGTATGACACTCTTACTTTCCCTATCCTTTCTTCCTCTCTTACGTTTTGTCTTCCATCATTTTCCCATCAGCTCATCCTTCACAAAGAACATCCGTAGGGCGGCACTCATATTTACCTGTCATCTCACACCTCTCCGGCACAATCCTCGGCCAGTCATGGCACTCTCACCCCACCACATACAATAATGTACTGCCACCATCTCACCCATTGAGTGGGAAGCACGAGATCAGGCAAGTCCTCCAGAGTTTCTCTGCTGTGGAACACGGGGAGGGATAGAGCATTCACCATATTGAGTAAGGAGGGCTGGCAGCAGGTCACAGACCTTGCCAATCACCAGCATGCATAATGGATGCTGGGTGCAGCTGTGTAGCAGAGCTGAGGGAAGGAGCAGGGGATTGAGGAGGTTCTGGAGTGGCGGCCTCTCTAATTAAAGCATGCTATGCACTGGTGATGTTGAGGCCCTGAGCCGCCCACACCCCCTACCTGCTCATTCTCTTGTTGTTTCATAATTTGACTTTTTCTTTCTTGTCTCAGCTTTCTCACTCTGTGAGCCCATCCCATCCCTCTCTTTATTCCTGTATAGAGTGCCTACACAGCTAGCGTGAGCTTTGGGGGTCATGTGAGGTGGTTTGTGACCCAGAGGAGCCATTTCAGGCTGCTTGCACGGGTGTGCTCCGCAGGGGCCTCTCTCTGAAAAGGCTGCCAATTAAGTTGAACTGCTGCCAGCAGTGCACTGATCTTTATTTATTTAGCTCTTTAATAAGCATTCAGAACAAACCATTCAGACGTCTCACCACTGCAGACTGTGCAGCTGTTGTGTTTGAGGAGTAATCAGTCGTACTGTGGTCAAGCTCACCCAAGCTCATGGCTGTGAATTCAAAATCAAGTCACCCTTTGCTTGTTAGCAAAAGTCTGACATGTAGCACAGAAAGGTTGTCTTTACAACAATTTAAGGTCAGCTGGAGTTGTGATAGCTTATTTTGTGGTTTACTTTTGTAGTTGGATCTTTTTGGCCACTTTTAATGATTTGACACTTTCAATGATTTGACAGAGAAAGGCCTAAAATGGGATGTAGTATTCTGTCCCAAGTACCACCCTCAGACATTATGATCCTGATCCTGAGTCTGTGCTTGGGTGATCTGTTGCTTAGGTGACATAATAGTCCACTCTGAAGTCCACAGACAGGCAGGTGTGGCACAGTACAGGGGGTGCTTACAAGGGGATCTTTTAAATAATAAAATGACACTCTACATCTGAATTTTGCAGACTTCAGTCTACACCAAGTGTCATTTGGGAAAGGTCCTATCTCACAACACTTAAATGAGCACCATGGCTCAATTTGTCAGAGCTCTGACATGCATCAGTCTTAGGCTTAACACTGCTACGTAATTACAAAAATCAAAGCATCATATCAGTACACATTCCTGAGGGCTTCACCATGTAGGTGCAAATTATAGCAAGGATCATTGATCTTCTTTGTTCTTTTTGTTCCTGCATCAGAAGGTGCAAATGTGCTATATACATCACGTATTGGAGCATATTTACCTTGGAACATTGAGCACAATATTACGATGCACAAATCCTGGGTTCTATGCCATTCTATGCCATTCCACATTGAGCCATATTTAAAAACTATCATGGCCATTAGAAGCATCTGAAATTTATTCCTTATCAGACATCCGCCACCTTTCTTTCTCTATACAAACCTCCATCCCTTTCTCTCTCCATCTCTCTCTTTTTTACAATCTTTCTTTCTTTTCTCCTTCTCTCTTTCTGTGTTATTTCAGTCTTTATGATGTTCATGCAATGGCTCTGCTAACTGTCGCAGACAAAATAGGTCAACTCAGATATCTTAGAGAGCAAGGCTCCAGGCTTGTGACAAAGCATGTCAGGATTTTACATTTGATGGCGCAGGATTTCTCGCCTTTCTCCTCTGTTTTCATCTCAGGAAATAAAATCGGACAGGTAGCTGATAAGTGGCAGGGATAGGAGGAGGAAACAGGACATTGACAGCAATTTTATACTGTCATATTGAGCAGACAAACCCTCCTCCTGTACCGTGCCTGTAGAACTGTGTGCCAACTGTGTTATCTACGTCCTGTCAGCATTAAACTCGCTGTCAGACTCACCTCTGTAAAATGTTATTTGGGCATTCACATTTTATAAATAAAGCAGAATATAGCTTTAGTTGGTATCTTGCATTTGTTTATATATTGTTTGTTTCCTATGTTGATATATTTCTAATTAAAACAATATGTTTGGGTGTGAGAAACTGAAGATACATTTCTAAAAAGGTCAAAAACTTTTAGTTTGCGTCAAAGCCCTTTCAAATCCAAGAATTGGTAGTGGGTGGCTGGTGGTATTTCAGCAAGGGCCGAAAAAATGTGTATATGACTGCGATGATGATGACTCATGAATATATTTCCAGATCGTTTTCCCAGAAGAGAACTGTCATATTTTTTAATGGCTGTTAAAATGTTTTTTTATGTTTGTTTTTTTTAATGTTTTGAGATAAAATAGCATATAAATGACCTTCATTCTTCAACCTCTTCATCAAGAGGGTTATAAGACACAGACTAAAACTCCAAATCAGATTTCATTGGGTCTTTTGTTATGATATCACAACATCACATACACATGATATTTTTCTGATTAGATTTTGCCTCTCTGTTTCTTTGCCTCTCTGTTTCTTTGCATCTCATTGTCCTACCCCCCTCCCCCAAAGCTGCGCCTGCATCTATTGTACAACACTAATGAGACTATATTGATCTTGTTGAGCTTTGCTGTATAAGTCTGCCTCGGTAGGATATAAGGACTTAAGAAAAAGAATTGTTTAAATCAGTTAATCACTTAAACTTATCACTATTATTACCAATGCACTCCTTTGACCCCCAGCCATTCATTTAGTTTTTTTTTGGAGAAACTGTCTTGGATGTAGTGACTAGGTTTTTTAGAATCTCCTCTGTGTTTAGTGTGTGTTTTTGCTTTGCTCTGCTCAAACAAATTGCCTTCTGTTAATGTGTGTGCTTTGCTTTTGTATGCACAGAGGGTTGTCCTGGTCTGTGCAATGGCAATGGCAGATGCACGCTGGGTAATAATGGCTGGTACTGCATTTGTCAGCTGGGCTGGCGGGGAGCGGGCTGCGACACATCAATGGAGACGGCCTGCAGTGACGGAAAGGACAATGATGGAGGTACACCACAAATAACACACTGACTTTTTATACACACACATGGTCCATGCTGAAGTAGAGTCTTATTTTGTCTTGTGTTGTTTTCTTTTCTTGTATCTCATTTTGTCTCTTTTTGACTTAATTTTACATCATCTTGTCTCAATTTATTCTCCTTTCTTCTCGTCTTATCTTGTCTTGCCTTGTCTCATTTCTTCTGATCTTGTTTCATCTGTCAGCTATTTTCCTCTCTCATCCTCTTTTTCTGTCTCATCTTGTGTCTTCTTTCTCGTTCGCATCTTATCTTTTTTTCTCAGTATCTCTACTGGAGTTCTTTCTGATGTATGAGTTGTTGTCAGTTTGTCACCAAGATCTTGTCTAGAGTTTGCCTTAAGCAGTGACTTCAAGCAAAAAGCAGGTCGTTTTTTTTTTATAAAACTACATGTGTTCCAACCCTGTGAATATGTAGGCTTGTGGAACAGTGAGATGTGCTTCTAGTCACACATATGTTCTAATCACATGCTTCAAGCTTACAATAACATACAAAGTCCACATCACAGTTTCCAATCTCCTGCCAAGCCTCTAAGTCATAGAGGATTGTCCTGTCACAAACTACACTGATCCAAGAACATAGTAACTTTATAACTTCAGCTGTAGCTTCAGTTGTAGTTTCCAAATTCTACAACTCATCACTGGTGACCTGTAGCTTTTTATTTAACTGCATATGCCTGTTTGCGTGTTTTTGACAAGGCACAGCCATCTTAACCATTCACTCTGAGACAGACACAAAACCAGGTTATGTGTGTAGCTGTCCCTGTGGAAAATACATGCAGGACAAAATAATAAAAAGGTGACATATAGCTTCAAGTACTCAAAAGCTTCAATTTTACAGTTGCAAACAGCTAGTAAGTATGCTAGTGGTAAAGTAGCGAATTGGCAGCACCATTGCAATGACTAGAATAAGCAGTGGTGAGACTTCTGCCAGGAGAGCTGTTATTTTTATAATCTGCCCCATCTGGTAGAGAGGTTCCTAAAAGTAGGGAGCAAAGAGGAGAGGAAGAGAGTACAGAATAAGTGATGACCCACTTCACTACATTAAAGGGCTCCTCTCAGCATGGCCCAGAGTCCTGAATTATTTCAGCCAAATTACAGGAGGGAGAGGCTGAGCGACCAGCAGAGGAATGAAGACTGTTAAAAAGGAAAAAAAACATGAAGGAAGACATATCTACCACTGATTTAAACAAAGTGCAGCTGTAGGGCAGAGCAAGCCACCCAGCAGAGTCAGTGATTGCTTAGAAGCTCAGCAGTGTTCAAGGTGCAGAGTTTTCCTGTGTACGTTTTGTGATGATGAAATCTTTTTCCGCTTGTTTTAAGATACAGAACCTATAATGGATGGAATAAGCATGCAAGCAGGCATCCATGCTGTAGCTTGAATACATTGATGGATAAACAAGACATATTTTCAGGCTTATTAACTTGGTTAGATGGAAGCTAGCGAGGCAACTATAAGTTGGACGTTCTGTAATGTTGAAACTGGGTCCACCAGCTGGTTATCCATCTGAACAACCCCGTGGATTTAGTAGGATTTCCAATAGGGGAATCACATAGTACAAAAGATGGCTCATGCATACCTTGTATTGTGGAAGAATACTCATTTTGGAAAAATAATCCTAGTATTTTTTGTGACATTATACTTCATCTGAAGATTAAACCTTTTCACACTTTGTTTTTCTTTATTAGATGGTTTAATAGACTGCATGGACCCAGATTGCTGCCTGCAGGCTTCATGTCACACCACGTCTCTGTGTGTGGGCTCTCCTGATCCGCTAGACATCATCCAGGAAACCCAGATCTCTTCCAGTGAGAAAACCCTCCAGTCCTTCTTCCATCGTGTCCGTTTCCTGGTTGGAAGAGACAGTACCCACGTAATACCTGGCATTAACCCCTTTGATGGCATGTAAGTGTTCGTTACCTACAACGATTTTGGATAACATGTTTTCTCATTGCTCATTCTGATCTTGTGTTTTAGTTCTCAGCAATGATGTTTACAATTGTTGCACAGTTTTCAAAGCTTTTCATTTCCATTCTTATCCCAAGTCCCAATCCACTGTAGTAGTAATATTTAAATCAATGTGTAAAGTAGAAAATGGTGTCTACATTCTCCATTCCTGTAAACAAACAGGGCATGGGGCTCATCCCATGATGCCTCAGAAATCTTTCATATGGGAAAATGGTACTGTCACTTTGTGGTCCTAGGTGACTCACTGCCTTTTCCCTACATTTTGTGGCATTCAACTAACTGTAAACAAAAGTGAATGTCAATTCATTTGCATCCAACTTGTGCCTTTGGTCTCATTCCTTTCTTTCTTTCTGTTTTCATTTGAGACCCTCACAAAAGACGCTATTAGAGACTTATGAAAGTTATGCTCCTTTGAAATCTTGTAGACTATGCCCGTTTTTCCTTTCATGAAAGCTGAGCAGACATTTCAAAGGCAAAAATGCAAAAGCAACCAAATGAGCATCTTTCCATATTCTCGAAAGAGAATGGCTCTAATGGTGTCGCCCGGGGTACTTTGACTTTTTGATTCTCATCTCCATAAGGCATAACATTCCAAGGAGGTCTTCGATTCAGAGCCTCCTTTTTTTAGCCCCCATCTTGTTTGTTTCTTTTTTCTTCCATCAAGAGGAAAATTCTAGTTTAAAGGGGTTTTGGATCAATGAACAACCCTTTCCCGAGCTATAGTTTGCAGGATATTGCTTTTGCATCTCATAAATAGGCATTTTTCATGGTTTGGCTCAGACTGTGGGCCGAATGGCCTTTTGCTTTGCATGTCTGAACTTGTGGTGACTACCGACTCCTTTTGTCTAATCTATGCTGTTCTAATGAGACTCTGATCACTTCAAAGCTGAGACCAGCATTACTTTTTCCTCACACCCATTGCCCCAGTCTGTTCTACTAGATTTTCCTTTTAGGTTTTCCTCGAGCATAAATTACAACACCCTCAATCAACTTGCATCTGATGTCTAACCTTAGCTGCTCTCACGCTTAAGAAATGACACGCTGTTTTTGTTTGATATTGAGTTTTGCAGTCATGTCGACCAGCATTCATGAAATACTCTTGTAATACAGTGTGACATTTTCCCAAGGTGACATTTTTGCGAGCCTCGTTGTGAGGTCCCCTTGATACCCTCTTCATTATTTCAGGATGAGGGTCCCGGACGTCCTTCGTCACCATCTCCCAAAATAAAAAGAGGCATAAATAAATAAAAGCTTTAGAAGCTGACCATCAGCCGCAAGATAGGAGACCTCAATTCACCTAAAAATATCACACCTGATATATTATTTATTACCGTTTCATTCCTCCACCCACTGACAGGTACAAGAGTGGCTGACGGCAGCTCTCAAGTTCAGATGGGGCCCTTAGACATGACCACAATTCCTCTAAAAATCCCCTGCCATCACCTTATCGTCCCTTTTAATCGATTCTATAACCACCTCTGCATGCTGGTAGACATGTCAAAAATACACGCCTGGTGTGGCAAAACACAAGAAGTCAACATAGATGGCAATGATTAAAGTTACCCATCATCCTATTGAACTGCAAGACTCTCGGCAGGTTTCTGAAACTTTCCTGATGTTCTTTATATATTTTAGGATGTACAGCATGCGCTCTGTTTATCCAAGTACCGGAGATCGAACAAAGGAATAAATGTGCTTGCCTCGAGATGCACTTGGGTCAAGTTGTTTACTTGTTGTATCTGAGTGTACTTAGACCCTTTTACCATCAATTGGAGATGGCAGAGATGGCCTATTATGTTTCTCCATTTAGTCTATTTAGAACATGTTGCATGTCCTGAGAAAAGGAAGACTGCTATTGTAACACAAATGCAGGAAAGGGTGAGGGGTTATATTTAGCCCCTGTTATGAAGTTAAGTAATTAATGGGGCTTGCTAAGATAAGCATCAATTTTTACTGCACATATGCACATACTGTTACTTTACAATGGGCAAAAAATGTCCAGACTTACACCAATATGTGTCAATGAAAAAGTGGAATGCCTATTAATTCTTTATTCTGCAGAGCATTTATGCAGTTTCCTGAACACAAAACTCATCTTACACCAGCACTCATTTTACTCAAAAAAATTGCTTTGTAAGTATTAGGATAGTTTACCCTGCGTTGTCTCTTCTAATTTTAATGAAGATATTCTACAATTTGTTTCTATACTCTAAAATTACACTTCTGTCAACACGATGGTGATAGGCCTAGACAAGGTGATTTGTCTGTCATGGAAATGTTGTTGACTCCATAAACTTCCTCGCACGTTCCTCTAGGGTTCTGACAGTCTCATTTCAAGTGGTGGGTTTGCTTATTAAATGAACTTTAGGTTTTTCTTCTAGAACTCTTCATTGATCCCCCTCTCTCCTTTATCTTCTTCAGACTCGTTTAATGTCAATATTTAAATTGTTTGTCTTGGAGTTGTTTAATCTGTTCAACATATTTTGGCGCGACACAGAGATGACAGTTCCATTCAGTGCACTCTTGCTGTCCCCTCCGGAATGAGGATTCTCTAAATCAAACTGTCACACGCCAAGCGATGTTGTAGAAAGACAAAAGCTTTACACATTTTCTCTCTCTCTCTCTCTCTCTCTCTCTCTCTCTCTCTCTCTCACTCACTCTCTCTCTCTTTCTTTTTTTATATCTCTCCGCCCTTTGTTTAGCAATATTTCTTTGTCACTTTCTCTCTTTCGTTTCAATTCTACCCGAAGTTCACTCTCGGCCTGATAATAGTCGCAGCAATGGGGCTGCGCGTTGGCACAATATCTCTGCTATCTTTGTTTACAGAGACGCAGAGCAGAGGCAAGGACTGCTGAAGGTGAGAGGCTGCCTAAATTAGCATAACGTTAGCCTCCCTGGGACAGGGATATTGTTGGGTCTGTGATCTTGCCTGCAGTAAGGACAGGAAGGGGCAAGCCTCTTACACACCAGTGTTAATTGTTCCACTACCTGGCGAATGTTTAATATCCAATGCATAGAAACAGCCCCATTGTGTATTTTCTTATAACAAAAAACGAGGGCAATAACATGTTCTGTATTGAACTGTACTGAAGGATTTCCCATGTATGCTGAATAAATTTAATTGATTTTTATGTACCTTCTGGTCCAACTTACTCTGGTCCATTTAAATAGTTTTATTAGAATGTAAGTTTTTAATTTGTCTACTAACGTCAAGCATTTAATATCTGTAAATACTTAATACATGAATATGATAATTATTCAGTACCATAGTATGTGTGCATAGTATACTTTCTGTATACTGCAGTTCTGTAGAAGTGTTCCATTTCAATAACTACAAGTAATATTTTATAGCTCTAAAAACTCTGTAGTTCTCAGTATTATTGCATTTTTTGTTCTTTGTAATCTTCTTATTCATAAACAGCCCAACACCTGATTAAAAATCTCTGTTCTTATGAGCTGATAGAAGTCATGTCTAGCGGGAAGTTGTTTTGCACTTGTTCGGGATTTTAAGAAACCAAGTCTGACTTTTTTCATATCGATCAGTATGTCTGAGCTCCCGAGCATGGCAGATAACATCAGACAGGCAGTTTCAAGCCCTGATATCTGCTGTGACTGAAAGCGCTTATACCTTCATATTGTTCTTTCAAAGAACCAGAATGACAAATACTACAAATTTTTTTCGTTATCTCCTGCCAGGGAGTGGGGAACACTGCTGGAGCCTCTTTAGAGCTCTGGGATTACTTCAATTTGTTAGATGTGTTTAGAAATAGCATATGACATGATGTTCTATGTTGTAACCCAAAGCAATGAAAATTGAACTAATAGAAACTTGTACTGTGTATTCCGCAGTCATGCTTGTGTTATCCGAGGACAGGTGGTGACTTCAGATGGGACTCCATTGGTCGGTGTGAATATCAGCTTCATTAACAAACCAGCATATGGGTATACCATCACCCGACAAGATGGCAGGTAATATGCATAATCCTTAACATGTTTAATAACTCCAAGCATTGACAGACATTGACCAGATAACCTTTTAGCAAATACACTTGTCAATTTAAATCTTTCTTGTTAATATCATTGTTTATGAATCTTAAATGCGCATATTTTTAAGTCTATGTGGGGCAGTTGTGGCATACTAGTAAGGGAGTCGGGCTTGTAATCAGAAGGTTGCTGGTTTGATTCCTGCACTGGCAGATAGCAACTGAAGTGCCCTTAAGCAAGACACCTAACCCCCATATGCTCCCTGGGTGCAGTTGTGTGCTGCCCACTGCTCTGGGTGTGTGTGTGTGTGTTCGGACCTCACCAGTGATTGGTTAAATGCAGAGGTCACATTTTGGGTATGGGTTACCATATCTGACAAATATGTCATTTTCACTTTCATGTTCCCTCTAATTCAAATTCTGTGTATCGTCTGATTTATTCCCAGCACATCATTGCTTAGACCTTCTGTTTCATGTGCTTTTTGTAGCCATAAACAATTTTCCATCTCTCTGGTTCTCTCTAATTTTCCCTCGCTTTCTTTGTAAACACCGTCTCCCCCCGCAACCTCCCAGACTCAGTGCAGCATAAAATCAGAAACACACCTGTTTGCTTGCTTAGAAATGGGAAAGCACTTTTAACTGATTTCATTTGATTGTGGTATGTACTAACTGGTGGTTTCAGATTTCTAAATTACTTCTTTCCTCACCAACTTAGAGATCTCTCAATCTCTGTGCCAACCACTAGTGTCCAATTGACCAAGGTACATTCAGTGGATGTTCATGTAATACAAAACCTAGCCTAAAGTCAGACTCTAGAAGTCATCCATTATACGTTTGTTATGAAGTATTGAAAGTAGCTTATGCAACCCCTTTCCCTAAAAAAAACAATCTGAGGGTCTCGTCACGTCATCATGAAGCGCTGAGCTATAGGTGGTGGCCCTAGAAGACATCACATGGATTTTCAATATAGAGGACTAACCCATCAGTCTGGTTAACCCCTTTGGGTTATAGCTGCAACCCTTCAAAGAGTGCACTGAAAGACCTGATGCACAAGGGCTAATAAAATTTGACACTTTTGCCTGAGGTGTTAGTGTGATTGATAACAGGCCTGCGAATCACACATCGATTGGCAAGGTAGCCTTTAGGGCCATGCTGCCCATCCATGTAATGGTTGTAATGGTGTGTGCATGTGACATGTGGCTGCATGACATGTTTTCAAACGTTTGTTTTCACCTGGGTTGTTAAAGAAGGTAGTTTGTTGTAGTATTCAATGTGTAAATATAAAACAGCATTGTAACATTTTGCCAGGCTACACTGCTACTCAATGGAAAAGTAGATTAAAAAAAGTTACTAAAAAATTACATTATTTTTTATTGTCGTGACAGAAATTTAGTTGTTAGTGTTGCTACTTTGAGCTTGTTACTTCCTAATACTGGTTGACTGGTCAACCAGTCGAAGCTCTGTATACAAGTTAGAACAACTAAAGACTATCTTGGCCAGGGTAGAAGATAAGATTACCTTAACTAGGAAACCAGTCAACCATCCTAACTTTGGTCTAGTAACTAGCCAGATAGCTTTTGCTGCAAATTAGCGTCAGCTTAACAGCACCATAAACCACACTCTCTAAATTGCATTATTGTTTCCTTTTTCCTCTCTCTTCCTCCAAATGCTTCCCAGCATGCTCATTTTGGGCTCCCACAGAGCCCCCAAAAACATTTACATTTTAGCAAGGGCACAACAATAAAGGTAAAGCAGACCTTTGTTTATCAGGCTTACCAATGAGTGCTCTGTGAATAGCCCGTCGGGATATGTAGTTGAATTACTGCTCAAGTAGCATGAGGTGTGACTACAGATGCACGCCGCATCTGAGTCAGCTCCAAACACAAAGGCGCAGTACATCGTATTCCACGAGTCCATGTATCACGTGTTGATCGACTGTTTGGATGCATTGGACCCTGTTTGTTCAAGTGTATGTGTGCCTTTATGTATACAAGAGCATGTTTTGTAGGTGCCTGCACAATACATGAGAGAGGATCAGGTAAGGGAAAGACTGAATGCTGTAATAAAATGTACATAATGCCGGAACACACAATCTCTCATCCAATGGGTTGCATGCAAAAAATTATATATCACATTAGGTACTAGTTTAGCATACTGTTATCTAATTAGACTGATACCAACAAGCTTAGCATACGGTTACCTGGTTAGACTGATAGATTAGCATATTGTTACACTGCTTACACTGCTAATCTAGCAAAAGTTGTTAAACACAAATCAGAGCAGTATTGTATTTTCATAAAAAATAAATTCCATAACATTTTGTTTTGTTAGAATCACTGGTAAGGGGCGTGAGATTCTGCAGTAGTAAAGTTTTGCAATAGTACCAGCATTGCAGTGTTGTTGTAACGTTATTTCAAGGCACAAAGCCCTCGAAATACAGATTAATAATACCTTGAACATTTATCCTCTCACCTTCTTTATTAATGCGTACATCAAACAGTGGAGCAGCTCTACAAAATGCACGGCGCTGTATGCATAACCACTGCGGCGATGAGGAATCTTGCCAGTTTATTCTCTGATAGAGAATAATGACATCGCGTGGCACCCATTCAAGCTGATTTTATTAATGCAGTTTCAAAAGCACAGTGTATAAAATAGAGCCGGTGGTCCATTGTATTGCAATCACATTGTGGAGTTGCCAGATAAAAACCATCCCAACTAACTGGCGCCAAGTCCCTTTCAATTGAGTCTCATCATTTAGAGAAACATAATGGATTACAACCTTTATTAAGTCTGGTTTTGATAGCAGTACAGAGTAATGGTGAATAATGTTGATTAAAATGTTAGTAAATGGTATTATGTGGTATTGAAATGACATTGTAGTTTTGTTCAATGGTAAATCAAAAACAGCATTTTAAAGAGTATGATGGTTAGAATACTTCATAAAACTACTTTATTTAATGAACTGACTTTGCACACTATTAAATTCGGATGCGTTCGTAAATGAATTTTACAGATAAGAAGTAATAGAGAATTAAAATGCAATAAATATAGTAGAGCAACTTGTACATAATATGCATTTCATTAAATTTACCTTAGTGACAATGGTGAGCTCCCATTGCTGTACACTTATTTGCACACCTCTGTGTAGTACACAAGACTGTATGGTGTCCCATTTGTCATTTTAAAATGCAGAGCCCATGCTAATGTGGATTTAACAGCCTCACTAGCCGTCTTAGCAGCATTATATCAAAGTGATTTTCCAGGAGACCGCCAGGACTAAGGGTGACATTTGGGACAGAGCCATTAGCCACATTGCACTCTTTTATCTAAATCGTATCCTTATTATAAGGACAGTCCACATGGAGTAACTTGAGGTCAAAAACAATACTTTTAGATCATGGTCTTGGGACTTCCAATCTATAACCTTTCAGTTAGCAGTTCTGATCTTTGTCACTAGGTACCATAGCATAATATTGTCTGCTGCCTCTAACCGAACATCGTCCTCTGTTTCAGCTTTGACTTAGTGAGTAACGGGGGCATGGCCATAGCCCTGAGGTTTGAGCGTGCTCCATTTATCACTCAGGAGCACACCTTGTGGTTACCGTGGGGACGATTCTTCGTCATGGACACCATTGTGATGCGGCACGAGGTGAATGACATCCCCAGCTGTGACCTAAGCAGCTTCAGCCATCCAATGCCCATTGTCCTGCCCGCCCCACTGACGGCATTTGCCGGTACCTGCAGTGAAAGGCGTAGCGTCGTGCCAGAGATTCAGGTGACAAAATTTAGACACTTAACCAGTTACAAAGAAAATCTAATCTCCCATGATCATCTCCATGATTCATTCAGTGCATGTTATTATTAAAAAAAGAATATGAATAAAAATGAATGAACAGAAATGGAATAGAATAAAAAGTCACCTTATTTTTCATTCATTTCATTAAAAATACCATTGTTTTTCATGCTTCCAATTATGTTTATGTTAATTTCAGGTTTGTAAGTCTGATGTTTTCAAACCATCTGATCCTCGATTAATATGACAGTTATAGACAGTTCACAGGCACATGACTGCTTCAGACTGATGAAAACACGTTGTTTCTGTAATTTGTCACAATTGATTCCAGGCTGGTGCTAGGTCGTAATGATGTTCTGATAGGCAGAGAGGGCAGATATTAGGAAATGTACATCAAGAGGGAACTGCAGAGTCTGTGTCCTGTGTGGCAGCCTTGTGATTTTATCTCTTATGTGTAATTGGTCAGAGATACACAGTCCAATTTACTGACCAGACGTTTGGTGAAGAACGATAATTACATTTAGACAGAAAGCCGCATGGAAGCTTTTCAAGTCTGAATCCTGGAGGGGTTTCGTGTTTTGGACTTCAGACTGGTTGTTGTTAAAGTAGTGTGTCTATGTGTGTGTGTGTGTGTGTGTGTGTAAATATCTGAATATATTTAACATTATTCAAGTTGCCCGTGGGTCCCTAAAACTAATGAATGTTCTAAATTTACTGTTCAAAATGAAAATTTAGAATCGGGTGCAGCTATGGCTTGTCTGTATGGGCAGGTGGGGCAGTGTCTCACCAAAAGATGAATCCACTTAATAACAGAACTCAATATAAACTGAATTGTAAACTCGTAAATGTGTCTAACATTATTCAACAAATATTTTCAGAGTTATAATTGTTGTAAAGTAAGATGGATATGGAAGTTGAGTGCATAGCTTGGATGGCTTCTGTAATGTAGTGATCGAACTAAGCAGGGCAGAGGCTGCCTCTGCCCTTCCAAGCTCAACAACGCTGTTGTAAATGTTAATATGTAGTGAAAAATGGAAATGCAGCAAGCCCTAACTAAGAGCCATATGGGCAGATTTGAGGCTGCCCCGCTAGGGTATCCATTATATGAACTTAGTTCCGGACAATGCAATATCAATCTGTGTTAGCAAAGCCCATATCAGTCTGTGTGAGTGCATCGGTTCAGCAGGTTCATTAGGTTGAGAACATGGTGAGTGGTGCAAATCAATCTGAGTATAATTCAATGCTTCAGATAGTCATCGAAAAATTTTGCAAACATGAAAAAACAATTCAAAATTCTTGTAGTAATAAATAAATGACTCAAAGTATTAATCGTTTAGTTTAAATGTTGCCTTTGTGAATTGCTTGTAAAATAAATTGGAATAGGCCTTTATGAAATGTTTACAATTGCAAAAGAAATAAAACAACCAATACAAAATGTATATAAAAAATCGAAATAGTTTGTTTGTGCTTGTTTTGCTAAATAACCTAGTTCAACATGTAGTCAGTTACTTTGTTTTTGTCCTTAATTGTTCCACAACTCGTAATATTCTAAATCAATATTCAAACACAATATTACTACGAATGTGTGTTGATTAAAAATCTGAATGATAGCATTCTATATATGATTACAGAGCTCTGCCAAAAGTGTTCTGGATGCGTTCAGTCATTTAAAAATAAAACTTATTCCACTAGCATACTAGCAGTTAATAATAGGTTAGTCATATAGCCTACGATACGATCCAGAATCTGCCCCACCTAAATTTATAGTCAGGAGCAACTACTGATGGGACGACAAAACATGCAAGGGCACAATTAATAAAACTTTACTTTGTCTGTGTCACTTTCGGCTGTTCGTGGGACAAAGACAATTTTTACTTTATTGTTTTTTCTTTATGTCAGACCTTTTAATCTACAACTGTATCTTGATGCAGTTGTTTAAAAAAAGAAGGCTTGAAACTGAGCAGTCTTAAAGGAGTGATTCTAAATACCATAATTTCAGTTTCAGTTTAATCACAATAAAGTTATTGCAGTTACATTGTAATTGATTTGCGATTCTGTTCATTTCTTTGCATGCATTTATCCATTGTTCCTTGTGTTCTGTTTTGTGTGTGTTTGCCTTTTGTCTTCTCTTTGTATGTGTCCTTAGTGGTTTCGTTGTGCTTCTGCCTGTGTGTGTGTGTTTGTGCACTACCTCTGCTTGTACCTGTGTGCCACCCTCCTAATTATTTTGTCTTTTCTTTGGTTAACAAGATTAATGACTCTGCTTTACATGGATTGTGCTGTCTGGGCTATTATTATCGGCACATTATCTGTCCCATTGTGGCCTCAAAGCAAGTTATTTACACAGACTTACATATGCATCTCCACACAGAGTTTACAAACAGAAATGTCGATGGGGGTTTATTATTAGTGTATTGACGCAGCAACGATCACTGTGTTTATTGGTAAGCTCTGTGCTTGACTGTGATAACCAGCAATGCGCTGAGAGTTAATGAGTGTAGTGAGAACTCTGAGCCAGTGAGTTTGAAATCCTGTGAGGGAACACAAAAGTGTTGCTAATGGCGCTCATGTAATCTGTTCTTCTGCATTACTTTACAAAGACAAATTTGTTCACTTTTTTGTTACAAATATTTAATAATAGGGTGGATCCCACAGAAAACCATAGAGAAATGCCTGGGTAAAAAACTTGCAGATTTATATTTATACTTAGGCCATTAAGATTTTTGTTAAATTTATTTTTTATTAAATTGTCAAGTACTTAGAATGTACGACACATCATGGTGGTTTTATTGCGCTGCCTTTAATTTACGATTTGTGTCTAGACAGGATGACTTTCATTACTATATTACAGAAATTAGCTAAACAAAATGCTATGCAAAAAATCTCAGTGGTCCTCATTAAAATCTTTCTCTATTTATTTTTTATTCAGTTATGTTCTGATGTGAACAGTGTTTTGTCCTGTTGTACATTAAAAAGTCT
Organism: Chromobotia macracanthus; assembly: GCA_036877525.1. NCBI lineage: Eukaryota > Metazoa > Chordata > Actinopteri > Cypriniformes > Botiidae > Chromobotia > Chromobotia macracanthus. The sequence goes on from JAZGTH010000132.1 coordinate 753,532, forward strand.
GCTGTGATGAGAAATGAAGTCATTCTCAAATTCTCATTGTTTATATACTACAGACACTAAATAATGCAAACATTTCACAGTGGGATACATCTACCACAAAATTCGAAGATTTGTTATCTTTTGTTCATCTTACAGTTTCAGTTTTGTCATCACTAATAACTCCAGTCTCTCTGCAGACCCTCCAGGAAGAGGTGCGAATCCCAGGAACAGACATGGGTCTGAGCTACCTGAGCAGCCGGACGGCAGGGTACAAATCCCTACTGAGAATCACCCTAACCCACTCCATCATTCCCTTCAGCCTGATGAAGGTGCATCTCATGGTGGCTGTTGAGGGAAGGCTCTTCAGGAAATGGTTCTCAGCAGCACCTAACCTCTCCTATGACTTTGTCTGGGACAAGGCAGATGTCTACAGCCAGAAAGTTTATGGTCTGTCTGAAGCTTTTGGTGAGTGGGGTTATGTATTATGCAGGATGAGCAGCTTACTTACAAAAGGGACAATCTACAACCTCCTTGACGAAAGGCACAAAGGTTATGGCTCATAGATTTAATTAAAATCAAATTAAACTTTCATGTGAAGATCTTTAACCATTATGCTACACTACACTTGGAATTGAAGCTTTTAGTGTGGCCTAATCAGGGGTAATACCATAAAGTGACAAGCAATAGAACTCTGTTTTCCAAGTCTTGTTTTTGTAAGTCCATGTAAGTGAGTTTTTGGCCTAATCACCAGTAACCACAAAATACTTTTTTCATCTTACTGGGTAGCCCCACCCACAGTGAATTGTCATTAGTCCAAAATTCCACCAATAACTGTATACAAACCATCAAATATGCTCTGATTGGTCAAGCTGAAACTTTTCTCTTCACTTCTATTAGTGTCTGTGGGTTTTGAGTATGAGTCTTGCCCAGATCTTATCCTCTGGGAGAAGCGGACAGCCATCCTGCAGGGATACGAGACCACAGCCTCCAACCTGGGTGTCTGGAGCCTGGACAAACATCACGCACTGAACATCCAGAGTGGTGAGCTAGTACACACAGAAACATGTTCACACTGTCAGGCAAACAAATAAGAAAAACATTCAATTACTTGCTAACAATTTGATGTGACATTCATTAATGTTCACTGCTTGCCTGAAGCAAAAACCTTGAAGGCTGAACTTTAATACAGCTTGACATTTGGATTGGAAGTGGGTGTTATATGTTTGATGGGGCCTTATCGGGGTGAGGCAGGTCAGTTTTATTTATTGCTGCTGAATTGGCCCTAAGAGCAGGGAGCATGTAAAGCCTCATGTTTAGCTTCTGTCAAGGTTTCTTCTCATCAGCATAGGGCAGCACTCATCTCGGCAAATGAGGCGTACTTGCAGAAGGATTAAGCTCACAGGTGACAGTTGGATCTGTCTCTAAAAGCCAAATCTGTCAACATGGAGACTTCCTGTAAAATTTGCTCTAATCTCTTTTCCCAAGTGGCCACCACTTTAATGCAAATTGATGATGAAACCTAGTGATTTTTAATTAGACACACTAAGTCTGACACAAAAGTTTGGTCAGGCTGCGAAAAGAAGCAAATCATTCATTCGCTTTCTGTTCTCTTTAAAAATACATTACCTGAATGTGAATGGCCCCAAAACCATTCAAAGCATTAACACCCAAAAGGAAATTGAATTACTAATCACATGCATAATGGGTAATCACTTGCATAATGCAATATTAAACCCATCAAACAGTACACATTCAAACACTTTTTTTACCTGAAATGTCATGTCTGTACACATGAAATAAAGCTTGCTTATGAGGTTGGCCTTACTGTTGTAGCTGAGCAAAGTAAAAAAGAAATCATCAACATATTTTTTATTCCTGGTGTAAATAGGTCTATAGAGTTGCGTTGTTTTAACTGAAAACTTTTTACAAAACAAAATTAGCATCCAAAAGTGTGTCCTTGTAAATAGGAGCTCAAGTAAAACACCTGCCTTTCTTGCCACCCAGCACAGACGTTCTAAAAATGTTGCTTAGCATCTCTCAAAACACCACACGGTTCAACAGGTGCTAAGGGAGAAAAGAATGTGGAATGAGAATGACTAAAAATTCCACTTCCACTCACTGCCACTTTCAAATGAAATTTACGACAAGCTGTTCAGTGAGGTGGAAAGCTGTAGGTTCATTGGAGCATGCAATAGTGATTCCAAATGACTCTTTTAGTGATAATAAGAGGAAGATGTCTTTCTTGCTGTATATGTGGACCTTCACATAGCTGGTTTCTGTACAGGAGCAGCTATCTGTGGGTGAAAAATACTTCATTGTGATAAATGTGAATTCAGTCAAGTTTAGCACATCTTGGCTCTACTGGTTATGTAGCAAAATCCTTTCTTGGGCACTAACGGCCATCCTTCTGCTCTGCAACAGTGAATATAAATAATATATAAATAAAACTTAATGTCATCCAATTTGAGCTGAATAAAATTGTCTTTAAAACCTTCTTAATCTCTTCAAATATAAAAAAAAAAACCTGATTAATATACTGCAGAAGCCTGTTGAGATTGAACAGAACAAATCATTTTAATTACAATAAACAGAGACACATAATAAAAATCTATTTAATTCTTTTTTGCCTTTAAATCTGATAAATTGTCAAGTTGTGTATATTGAGTCTGTTCCAAATCATGGAACAGACTCAATATCCACAATCATAGTCTAGATTCTAATTTCCAATTAAACCCCACAATAGACTGAATTGAAATGGTAATGGGAAGCATCCAAAAAAAAAGAAGATTTTATGCACACAGTTGATTCCAAGATTTAGTATGCTGCTAAGCTTCTGGGCATTCTGGGATTGCATTATTTGCAATGCATTCAATGCTGCCCTAAATTTGTCAAATTTGTTTCCTAATTCATGTGCCATACCTTTGCAGCATACAGTATCATTTAGACTACCCATCATATCAGAATAGTGTCTATGATGGTCATGTTGCCTAGGTTGGCAGCTCACTACCTGTTAAAGCAGATTAAACTGAATCTAATACAATTTAGTAAAACATTTCCTGCTGCATCTCATAGGTATCCTGCACAAGGGCAGCGGTGAGAACATCTTCATTTCCCAACAGCCCCCAGTCATTGGAAGCATCATGGGTAATGGGCGGAGACGCAGTATCTCCTGTCCGAGCTGTAACGGGCTAGCTGATGGAAATAAGCTGCTTGCACCTGTAGCTTTAGCCTGCGGATCTGACGGCAGTCTTTACGTGGGGGATTTTAACTATGTTCGTCGGATCTTCACCACAGGAAATGTCACCAGTGTCTTAGAGCTCAGGTTTGACATTCTGCATAGATACACGAACATATACATACCCAATATCCAATAAAAAAGTTGCTTTGTACTGTCTCTTGTTAGATAAGCTGCTCTCAGTCCATATGACTGTACTGCTTGGTATTGCTGGCTCTTTACATTTAAATGCTATTGCCAAGAACCAATAGGAACTGAATGACCTCAGACATTGTCTTTCTAGATCTCTCTATAATTTCATCCATTTTTACTTTTAACCCAGTGAGCACACATATAAACCTTCCTAATTATTGTGTGCACACATTTGATAAACATCAGATAAACAGCAGATTCATCAAAAACATCTACTGAATACCATTCTAACATCTGCCTGAAAAAGTTTTAGAGATGTATTGCAAAATTACATCTGGCAAGTAAAACATGCACAAGTTAAACAGTGTACGCCAAGGGTTCTCAACTTGTTTTGTTCAGGACAGACATTTTTACATTGGACACAAAGTGCTGCCCAATACAACACCAAAATCGTTTAGTTTATGTAAGGTGTTTCTAAAATCATGCATTGAAATGTTATTGAATTTATAATATTTTAACATATTCAATCTGTTATAATATATTTTATATTGAAAATATATTATAAAAGTCAATAATTAACAGCACAAAACACACTGTAGTCAACACAAACCTTGTTTCAAGAAAGCATGTTTAATCTTTCTGGTTTCTTTTACCATGCAGAGTTTTATTCAAGATGTTGGAGAATAATGACATGTCAAGCAGCTTATCTGTGTGGTCCTTTTCCTAATTAAAAGTTGAGTTTTTATTGGATGAAAGGCCTTTGACATCAACAACAAAAAATAGCTTTGGACGCGCTTTGTCTTCAGTTTTAAAACACTTCTAAATTTTAATTTTAAGATTTTAAAATATGCTAATTATGCACGATTATATGGCTAGTTGCATTTAGAATTGTTTTCCTTTCTGTCTGCAAATAATTTTTGGGCCGTGACCCACCAGTTGAGAACCACTGGGCTTGACAACGTGCATGTGCTATCAGAAAAACTCCCTTTTTTAAAACTGTCTGTAGTATTGTACATTTTCATTTATTTGATCACTCTACAACTCTTCTTTTCATACATTAATGCATGTATTAAGTACTAACTCTGAAAGCTAACCCTCTTTTTCCCACTTTCTTTTTCTTCTCACGCTGCTTTCGCTTAATACAGAAATAAAGATTTCAGGCATAGGTAAGCGTTTTTCCAAAGTGTCACACAGTTTCAGTACAGCCTTAAGATTAATGACTTTAAGATGTATCAGTGGAACAGTATATTCCTCGAAGGAGTCTTTTTGATGTAAAGTTGTTTTTGTAGCCGCCTGTGGAACACGACATGGAACATGGGTGTTTATCACAAAAAGCCGCCACTGAGCACATAAAAAAAAGCCTCTCCAGATAGTCATTAAAACAGCCAGCGCTACAACTGTGCTTTAAAATAGTGCCGTAGATGAACATGCACTACTTTGATGCATGGGTAACCTCTGAAAGTGGGCTACCACAAAAGATAAAGAGAGAAAAAAAGCTTATAGAATTATATGTATGTGGAAGAGAGCCACAGTCAGGTCACATAATTTAAAATGTCAGACAGGAAGATGGAAAAGCAGTTACGAGCTGAGCATAAGCCTGGTTTCAGCATTTTAAATATTTCCCACCCTCGGGGGACACGGCTTTCTAAAAGAATATAATTACTCACCCCTCCCCATCGAAAATACCCACGCTGCATTACCCACAATCCTGCGTAATATTTCACCCGATGACAAATTACACATTCAAAGCACCGTCGGATCTAAATACATAGTTCGTTAACATGTTTTATTTGACAAATGGCAGCGTGGTATCGAGGAAAAAAAACTCAGTCATCAAACTTCTATCTAAGCTTTCAAATATTACACACATCCTTCCTGTGGTGTTGTGAACCCTTAATATGGGCTGTGTGGCATAACCAGCTGTGGCTTTTGACAGGCAGCAGTATGACAGCTAACAGTGTGATGCTCAGGTATGACTGACAGGTTGTGAGTGGGTTCTTGGAGAGAGGTTAGGTAAACCCAAGACACCTGCAGCCTTCAAAAATGCCCTTGCGTTTATAAGCTCACACTGATCTCTGCATCAGAGATCAGGTCGAGAGCTTCCCATCAGGATACAGGTGGTATGACACCTCGTGTCACAATTAGATACATCCATACTTGGATTTCTGCAGTAAATGACTTGATATCGTGAAGGGCTGCCTGATGGTTATAGGCATACATCCCCACCATGACAACAGACACGACAACATTTAGTGACACCTAGCAACACGTGTTTAAAAAAATAATTATAATTTTTGCAACAGAATTTACAGATGTTGCCTTCAACTCTGGAACACATTTTGACAGGCACATCCATTAACAAAGGAGAATTTCAGACAGATGGTGGAAATACATTTCAGAAATACATTTCATAATTCAGTATTTTTGCTTGAATGGCTACTCCATGTTTTGCAGTATATTTGTGGTAGCTGTAGTATATTTGTAATATTTATAGTAGATTGTTGGTCATTGGTCGGTAAGTTTCTCTTGTTCATTTCATTGTAAAAGTGCAGCTTTGGGGTATACAAACTAGAATGCCACCAGTGGGGTATTACCAGTCAGTAATTCATTTTAGAAATATAGGTTTGTGAAAACAGCTGCTGAAAAGCCCCAAGTCATATTCACAAGCAGAAAAAACAGTCTAAGAAAATCTAAGGTGTGTGTGTGTATGTGTGTGTATGTGTGTGTATTGTGTATGTGTGTGTGTGTGTGTGTGTGTGTGTGTGTGTGTGTGTGTGTGTGCACGTGCATGAGCTGAGGAGAGAGAGTAAAGCTAGACCATGATCTCTCTGCCATACCCACTGACCTCCTTTCACAAGAGTTGCTCACTTCCATTGTCACAGCAACATGCTGAAAAATCCAATTATCTTTCCTGGACCTGTAGTCCGTGAATATAGATGCTGTCTATGAAGGTCATGGTGTTCTCCTAGTCACAGAAAGCACAACACCACGTACCTCCAATAAAACATTGTGTTATAACACTAACACATCTGGGATTACAAAAACATCTACCCGAAGTGTTGGACCACCTCACACTATTGTACGATAGGATAGAGAATTCTCTTGATGAACCGTTTTGCCTTCTTCAAACAGAGGACATCAGCCATCACATTCAGAAGCCACATAGTGAAGTTCTGGCTCTCAGGTCAACCGGAGCAGCCTGATCTAGAAGGTCAGTTGTCGATCTGAATAATGGATTGAAGCTGACAGCAGCACAGACCTGGCACTATTCCTTCCCACACATTTATGTCAGGTCACTGGGATTTGGCACTGGCAGTCTTTGAGTTTCAGGGAAAGATGCCCAGGATTTGTTTAATTGGTTTGAAATGCAGGTCCAAAGACAGGTTGGGTGTTAATAATGATAGTATTTGGCAGAAGTCTGTCATAGTGTTTGTTGTGGCCAGTCATCGTTAGAGTACTAATGCAGTTGTGCCTGTAGAGTGGCATTTTTGACAAGCAACATTTTTATTTAAAGATTGTGTGTCCCTTGCTGTGACCTTTCTAACTTTGTTAGGGTTTGAATGCTGTTCCAAAGACAAGCTGAGCATCTGTAATGATGGTATTTGGGAAAAGTGTGTCACAGCATTTGTTGTGGCTGGCCATTGTTAGCGTACCGCCATAGATCTTCTAGTAGAGTGACTTTTTTTTTTTTTTTTTTTTACAAAAAATGCTTTTTACTTAACATTTTGGTTCTCTTCCTGACTTGTTAGGTTTAAATGTTGATCCTAAGACAAGTTGTGTGTTAGTAATGATAGTTTTTGACCACCTTTAGTTATTACTATAAAAATAACTATAAAATAACATATCCTTTCCTGTAGAGTGGTGCTTTTACAAAAAATGCTTTTCTTTTAATGTTTTGGTTGTCTTGTGGTGACCTTTCTCACTTTGTTTGAAAATAATAAACTCTGTCAGAAAGGCACTTTTTTCCCTTTTGTCTTTCAGAACTACAAATTATATTTTGGAACAAACATTAAACAATCTCTGCCACATTTCTGCTACACTTCTCACTCATAATTACAATTATCACTAGATGTATTATTGTAATCCCTCATTACAATAATACTGTTGATTTTTACCATACTTTAACAGGTCAAAAGTTGCACAAACCTGTAGTCACACTTTCAGGTGAACAAAGTTTACAAAGTAGCAACAACTTGTCCTGTTGCTGCAAATCAGGGGCATTTCACCACAAGTGGTCTTTGACCACAGATGCAGCCATTACCACAGGTACAATTACAGCATATTGTGAATCAACTCAAAAACAGGAAAGTTAAAATTGCAACCCAAGTGTCTAGCCTTCTTTAGTTTTCTTGGAATCTGGTTAGATTATAGAAAGTATTGGAGTTTTTTCCCACCATTGAGACTCTCTAAAGCTTGATTGGAGCCTTTTGTCAGGCTTTCAAGTTCCCAAGCCCTCCGTGTGGTTGTGAGGGATAACTTTTACTGTCTAGCTTTGCCATGTAATGGTGTCCTTTTTAGCCTGTGGGCCATTTTTGCTCCAGGAATACATAATGTGTTTAGATAACGGCTCTGGACCACATTCATCTCCAGAAGGAAGTTTCCCTGCAGGGGTTTGGTGGCACACCTATTTGAATGCACACTGGCAGCACAGCAGATACTTAGAGGAGTCAGAGAACCACAGCTTTTACACCCCCTACATGCGTTTCTATATTCGGCCTGTAGTTAAACGATAATTAAATATATGTCCATAAATATGATGTACTAACCATTTAGGTAACATTTGAGGTCATACCATATTGTGAATATAATCATGCAGGTACTTATGCCTAAAAATGCCCTTTAGCTGTGATTATATTCACTATACAGCACATCCTCTAGTACCATATTACTTCATTAAAAATGTGAAATTTATGTGATTATTAAGTGCTGATTATTAAGTGACTGTATTTTTCCACATCCTCCACAAATTACCCAAGGACACACAAATAATATTTTGATACAAAAAAATTGAAAAAGCCAAAAAAGCCAAAACTGATGCCACAACTAACTGTGATTTTTTTTTTTTTTTTTTTTTTGCATTTCTTTAGCAATAGTCCTGCACACAAATATTACCTGGCCACCAGTCCTGTTTCGGGGGTGCTGTACCTATCAGACACCAGCAGCAGGAAGGTCTTTAAGGTGAAGTCTCTGAACACAGTAAAGGATGTAGCAAAGAACCTGGAGCTTGTGGCAGGTACAGGAGATCAGTGTTTGCCCTATGACGAGACGCGCTGTGGGGATGGGGGTAAAGCCGTGGAGGCCACACTCACCAACCCTAGAGGTATCCTGTCCTTGATATTAAAACTTCCAAATTACTCACTTCCTCTCTACAACCCCACTTTCTAAGACATGTTTGCCAATCTGATGTCAGCAATTCCAATCTTGAAAAATAATTGGCAGACACAGAGCATTTCCGATTGGCTAGTTTTCTGCTTGGCTAAAAAGAGAAATCAAGGACCATCCCCTCCCTATTTTTTGTTGTATACATTGACTAGGGCTGTCACAGAAACATTTGTGATTTTTCAAAGCACCTATTTCAGTGGTGTCTTTCATGTATTATGTGTATTTTATATGTGGTTCCACTAAAAAATGTGATTCTACTAAAAAATGTTAATGGGACCCTAAAATAGTCTGCTTTCAACCATTTAAGCAAGGCATTCTGATTCTGCGATTTTTATTGATACAAGCCTGAGGTATCTAAATTTAGAGTCAGCCTCAAAACCACAGAAATTATTCTTTCTGCCTGCAACATGAAACTGATAGCAGACCACCGCTATGCTATGTGGTTTTTATACACTTGTCAGTTTTGTAGATTGTAATATAGAAGGTGCCCAGCATACTTAGCTGCCCTCATCAGAGATGAAGTTCGGAACTGTATACACTCTGTATATATATATATGTATAATAATTTTCATTTTTAACCAATACAAAGCAATACTATAATGGCATTTCCTTCTAGTTTTCCAAGACAATGGGTAATTCCATCTTTTAAAGTTAAAGAAGCATTTGCGACATAAGCCAGCAATTACGGTTGCTGTATAAATATATATATGAATGATGACACACACAGAGTCACGTTTCTGTTTTGTTGTTTGCAGTGGTATTGAAATGATTCTCATGCTCTTAAATAGCTAAAGAATGGGAGTACATGCATTTCTCTCTTTATCCCAGGATGCTCCATGCCTGGTTGTTATTCCATGAACATAAATAATAAAAGTTGTCACATGGATATTTTATTAGTACTCTGGCTTCCCATTGAGCAGGTTAATGCTTTTTGTTCATGGCGCTGTCACTGGATCTTTCTAGCTTCATTTAGGAAATAAACTTTCAGTTAATGTTATTTGCACCATTACAATAATATTTGTGTTAATCGTAATGTCCAGGTGACATTTCACTAATTTAATTATTTACGACTATGAATTTTTGTTTTTTTTGAGGTTTTCTTTGCATTGTAATTATTTTCATGACAATTAATCCATTTTTCCCAGTTCTCATTACCATAATGTGTCTGGTTGTACTTTTTTTTACATTTCTGTTATTCTATTAAATAGCTATTGTGATTTAACAAATATCTACTATTATGTAAAAATACTTTACCATTTAAATAATTTAACATTTAAGATATATAATATCATTTTTATCACAATACTGTAATGAAAATTCATAAGGCAGATGCGCCTAAAATTATAATAAAAATAATGTCTTAAAATTGGTTTCATTTTCTATAAGTAAATTCTTTTTAAATCCTTTTTTGACATTGTTTGACAATGTGTGACAAACTTTGTCCACATCATATCATATAATTGTTCAATTGAAAACAATAGTTCTCTCAGCAGAGATTGATTCCCCTCCACCTGTGTGTCTTACACAGGTATCACTGTGGACAAATATGATGTGATCTTCTTCGTAGACGGCACCATGATTCGCCGCATTGATCAGAATGGTATCATATCCACCTTGCTGGGCTTCAACGACTTGACTTCGGCGCGACCCCTGAGCTGTGACTCTGTGATGGACATCTCCCAGGTGGGTAGCTGTCTTCTAAACTTTATGTGGCCTCCTCACCCTTTAACAGGTTCATAAACCCTGTTCATGACAAGGCTTGGGACACTGTGTCGTTCCTCAGCTGATGCCTGTAGCCTTAGGGAGGGTGATAGAGTGCTGTAGCTGAACTCTCTTTGGTGTGGGTGGGAGAAGGCAGGTTGGGGGGTTTCCACTAACCCAGATGTTGCCTACAGCTTCAGGCTTGTGATATCAGCTGACCTTAGTTGACCTTCAACCTGAACGACAGATCTGCCCCCATAATCCCAAAGACTCGCTTGCGTACACACTCAGAGACGTGCATTCTGTGGTTACCCTTGGTGCTGCTAACATATCCAAATGTTAACGGTCACCCCAGGCAAGGACACTACATTGACTACGATCCCATAAGCTTCGGTTAGGGATGTGACACGGCCCTGGAGGTCCAGACCTAGAGCATTTCAGGCTATGTTGATTTTCCATAACTTTGTTTTGTTTAGAATATTCTCCCAGTGTCAAGACAATTTGGAGTGCCTGGGGTTATTATGAAATACATGAATGAAATATATGAATATATTTCCCATTCTGTTTTGCTTAGTGGAAGCATTTGCTTTATTTATAAAGGCAAATCTCAGTTTTACACTTTTCAGTGCTCTTTCAATTTTTGGGTGTAGATTTTCCTGGTACTGTTAAGGTACTATTTCGTGAAGTATCAATAACGGTATTATATTATATATATATATATATATATATCCACAATATGAAAAGCATATGTAGCAAGTGTATTAAAGTGTATTATCAGTGTTTTCTCTAATCCAACGCATGAAAACCCAAGATCTATGTTACTGAATTGTATTAACCCCTTCTTCCTTCCTGGGTTTGCTTACATCTGCACGTCTGACTTACGGTTTGCTCAATAAAGCCTCTGCTGCCTTACTGTGAGAGGTTTTATTTTCGCTGAGAGAATACAGAGCATTGGGGAGGCGACCTCCAGCTGTACCACAGAGCAAACCTCTCTCTCATTCTCCTTCTCTCACTCTCTTACTCTCTGTACACACACACACACTCGCAGAAATGCCTACTGCAGTCTCCGGCCTCAGTGATGACAAATCACACAGGCTTCTGCCAGAGACACTCAGATGGTAAAAAGCATCTATTAAAAATGCATGGGCAGCACGCTCACTGCATCAAACACTCTGCCGCATTACTTAAGCTTGCTGTTGCACGCTTTTGAGTATTCCACTGAAGCCTGTTTCTTTCCTCTTATGCGCCTCCTGCCATTCTAATCTAAATTTACCAAAAAATAACTTTTTTGGATGCTGAGGAACTCATTAACAAGTAATAGTCTTTAGGTCCTGATATCACCGCTCGGGTAAGACCCCCCTTGAAGCTTTTTAATCTTTGATGACTTTATTCCTTGACTTCCACCTTTCATTCAGAGCTCACATTCATGGTGAAACGTTATATCCAAATTCGTTCACTTTTCAGGCAGCGCTGACACTATGCAAGCATTGAGTTTTGAAGCAAGAATATTTCATCATATTCAGAACTATTACATCAGTTTTAGGGATGAATCTTCTCGTCAGACTCCGCTGAAGGCAGAAGTATGAGAGAACGCACATAGTTGAATGGGAAAATTGAAATGTATTTTTCTAGTGCACCCAGTTTAACAAATTAACTTAATACAGATCATTCTAAAATAGGCTGTTGATGTTAACATGTTTAATCATGCCGATGCGCGTTAAGTATAGACAGCAGGCCTTGCCATGCTATGCTTACAGAGAAAACACAGTAATGCGCTCATACACTTCCACTCAGAATAGAAAACAGAACAGAAAAACACACTACTCTTGGTGCAAGATGCAATATCTAAAGATGTGCATAGCTTACTTAAACCCATTCTTCCATCATTTACTCGCCGTCATGTCATTCCTACAACTTATTCCTTTTCGCTTCTGAGAAACACAAAAGGAGATATTCTGAAAAATGTTTCAGAACCAAACAACAGAGGCACCCATTGACCTCTATTGCATGAACATCAAACACTGAGACATTTTTCAAAATATCATCTTTTTTGTTCCATATAAGAGAAAAAGTAATATAGGTTTGGAGCCCTACGTAAACAGCTCTAATTCTACTTATGTGTGATGATAGCAATATATTGCAATATATTGAATTTTAAAGCTACTTTTTGTAATGTTTTTTTGTAATATCTGCCATAGTAATGCCAGCTAATGGTTGGAATTATCTTCATCTTTTCTCAATAATCATTGATATGCATGATGAATTTAATTAACCAATCAGCATATGACACATTTAATCAGTTAAAAATTTTCAGTTGATTGACAGCCCTAATTCAGTAATGTTTTGTGCTCTGTACTATTGCCAGAAAACTCTGGTCTAAAAAAAGCATAATTTTACTCAAAGCATTTTTTTGATATGATGGTAATCAAACTGATATGTGAAGCAGTTTTGAGGAGAGGTTCTCAAAAGGCTGTTTAAGATTCAAGTGAGCTAACATGCTTTCGGACAAGGTCAAACTTGCATGTTCCCATCGCATGTGCTTGAGCATATGTTGAAGAATTTACAGGCAGCTGTTCACGTGTCAGATTCATGAGGGTGTGAGTCAATTATTCTCTCTTTCTGTCAGTGTGTAAAGGTGTGAGGAGATTGAGAGAAGAACTGATACATCCTGTGAATCACTCACAGGGGTGCGAAATCCTGCACATGCCTAGGCGCTAAATACGTAACTTGCACTGGTGAGAAGCAAATGGATTTAATAAAAGAATGTTACTCCTGATAGTGCACGTCACTGAGACACCTGTAAGATGTGTGTGTGTTTCCATCAACTTTTAGAGCCCTTGCTCATCTGCAACATGTGAAAAACTTTACCAGTTGAGTTTGTGATAGTGGTATTTGCGTTGCTCTCTATAGGGCGGTCAGAAAGCTCTCCAATTTCATAAAAATATCTTAATTTGTGTTCCGAAGGTAAATGAAGGTATTATGGGTGTGGAATGACATAAGAAGTAAGTAATGACAGAATTTTCATTTTAGAATGAACTATCCCTTTAACCTTGCCCTAAACTTGAACTTTATCTAACCTGAACTCTGATTGGCTGATAATTTTATTCCTTAACTCTGCCTGCTTTACATTATTTATAATGCATGTCTGCTCTTTTTAATAAAGTTTAAATGATTTGTACACAAATGTAATGTCAAAATATAACTTTTTATCTTACAAAGACTTTGTCATTCCTTAAAATGCATTAACCTTTCCACACTGTCTCTGCTTCTGCACGAAGAAGCCATGATGTGTCTTATTACATAAATCTCGGCTTTAAAAGGAGCTACAGTGAGGTTAATATGTCATGTGCATGCTGTCAATTTATGCTCGGGGAGATATCACTAACCAATATGTCGAACAAAGCACGGTGATTCAGTAGGCCAGCGAGAGTCTTCTTTCTTTAAATCTTACTTTGACCTTATCATATCTTAAAATCAATGCTTGGTGCTGCTTAAGCCATGGCAATGACTGTGGCCAATAGATTACTGCAGACCAGTGTCCCGCTCGGGAATGAGACCAGGATGGGATATTGAGTGCTATGTTTTATGTTAAGAACTTATCAGTTGCTCCAGGATCTTTTATGGCAGAAAAATTGCCTTTTTCTTTGGCACCCTCCATGTTTTCAACAGTGACCATTGTATCTCAGAATATATAAAAAAATATATAGTTAAAAGTTATTGGCTGTTTGGAGTGGCATACTGTTTGTACTGTTTTTGCAGTATGCATTCTTGTTTATTGTATGCATGGAATACCCAGAAAACCTATTACATTTGTAAAAAAAAACAAAAAAAAACAAAAGCAAACAAAAGAGCTCTGATGTGCTTTTTTGCAAACAAAAAGCACATCAGAGCTCACTGCTTGGAATAAGATATCCTACAATGCAGTGCACTTGACTTCAACTTCTATTTCGAGTGTAATGAATGAACTAGATTTAACATCTGCTATCTCTCTTTACATAACATTTTTATTTATAGATTACAGGACCCAACTCATTAAATTACACATAGTGAGGTCATGTGACATTGATGTAACCACTGCCTGAAATGTTTCTTGATACATAATTCCTACTTTTTTCACATTCAATAAACAGAAGGAAGTATACACTGTAAACTGTGCAGTATGCAGTATAAAGTATAAATTGTTCCATTAAAACATTGCAATCTACTTTATTCCCAAAAATTACCCTACAATTCCCCACTAAAGGTTTCAGTGTTCAGCTATGCATACAAGATGTTTATTGTGAGCATGAATAAAAGAGAATATTCTAAGGACATATTAAGTATTAATGTTATTCATTATTTTAATATTAAGTGACTGTGTCTGAAAATGAAGTTTATGATCTTTTTCTGCCACTTCTGTTTGGTTGAATTTCACATGAAAATGGCAGTTTTTTGTCTCATCAATTATGCACAATCACATTTAGGAAAACTATAATGGAAAAAGTCAGAAAACTTTTAAGGCCTTTTTAATATTCTATATTAGTCACATTTTTTATGTAGCTTTCACTTATTATAAAAATCCAAATGTCCCATTCAACGGCTTCAAATTAGTTTCCAACTTTCATATAATGTTTAAAATGTTAGACTCAGCTTGGTAGCTTTTTTGGTCTGTTCTTCCAGTGCATTAAAAGCATCTTTTAATTAGCCAGTCTTGTTAAGGGTCTGTGCAAATCATCCAGATTAAATATTTCCTGTGTGTTAAAAGCCAGTTGCATTATTTTCAGAACAATAAGTAATAATTTAGATGGCTGGGCAGAAGGCAACAGCCCTGTTTCATTAGTGTTGCACATTTTGTTTTGAAGGTCCTGTTTCCCAGCTGAGTCTTTTTTCTTTAAGAAATTAATAACTCAAAGCTAGAAAAGACATCCATGTGCTTACACAAAGTAAGTCCAAGCGATCATTTCCTCCTCACTGCAATAGTTTAATCTGATCGTTTGACTCACTTTTCTTCCCCTGTCTGTTTTTATCACTGCACAGCACATCAGGAACATCTTTTATGTGTGTGTGTTTAATCGAGAAACAATGGTGAACTTTATAACTTCCACATTTATCATATAATTTGTACCTGTAAATATATTTGTGCAGTTAATCACATTGATGCCAGGCTTTTTTATAAGAAATATATAAACAACTTTAGTTACATTTCCAGCAAACATTATATATTGTGAAATATACTCAAAATTGCTTATTCTATAATATAAGGTTTTAATTATACCACCTAAATCCTAGCAATGCTTAATGTACATCAAAATTACAGCACTATTTTTCCAGAATGTGTTTTCTTGGCTGTGCCATGATGTTTACCTTTCCATAATTAATGGAAAATCTAATGTTTCATTTTCCACTTTAGTCGTGATAAGTGATGAATGTGTCTTTTCCTTCAATTTTTTCCTACCTTTTTTTTGCTCCAAATAGGTACGTCTGGAATGGCCAACTGACCTTGCTGTGAGCCCGATGGACAATTCACTTTATGTGCTGGACAATAATGTGGTCCTGCAGATCTCAGAAAACCATCAAGTGAGAATCATAGCAGGGAGGCCAATGCACTGCCAGGTACCCGGCCTGAATCACTTCCTGGTCAGCAAAGTTGCCATCCACGCCACCTTGGAATCTGCCAATGCTCTCACCGTCTCCCACAATGGCATACTTTACATTTCTGAATCAGACGAGAAAAAGATAAACCGTGTACGACAAGTCTCCACCAGTGGGGAGATTTCTCTGGTTGCTGGTGCCTCTAGTGGCTGCGACTGCAAAAATGATGTGAACTGCGACTGCTACTCTGGCGATGATGGCTATGCCAAAGACGCCAAATTAAATGCACCTTCCTCGTTGGCAGTCTCGCCTGATGGAGAACTCTTTATTGCAGACTTGGGTAACATACGCATCCGCTATGTCAGGAGGAACAAACCGTTCCTTAACCCACTAAATATGTATGAGATTTCTTCACCGATTGATGACGAGCTCTACCTGTTTGATGTCAATGGAAGTCACATCTTCACTCAAAGCCTGACCACTGGAGATTACCTGTACAATCTGACGTACTCAGGCGAGGGTGACCTGAGCAGTATCATAGACAAAAATAGAAACAAAGTGACCATTCGTAGAGACACAACTGGATTGCCGCTTTGGCTGATGGGCCCCGATGGCCAAACCTTCTGGTTTACCATTGGAACTAATAATGCTCTGAAGAGTGTTGCCGCCCAGGGTCAAGAGGTAGCCATGATGACTTACCATGGAAACTCAGGACTGCTGGCCACAAAAACCAATGAAGATGGATGGACCACCTTCTATGAGTGAGTCATAATTTACTGATACACTAAAAACTGCATAATGATGCATGGGGCATCAGGTATTAGAAAATGGCATACTGCAAATACCCAATTTGATCAGATTTAGCTCAAGCAAACAGCAACATTTGTATGGAAGAAATGTTGTCTAGGGCTCTGTGATGAGGAGGGGCCTACTATAGTATCTCCCTGAGGCCTTCTAGGTCCTCTATAGTATAGTTTGCTTATTAGGCCTTGAGGTGAAGGGGCCACCCATACAACAGGCTGTGATTTGCATACCCAGTCATATTGAACAATTTTGTACAAAACATATTATTAATATGGAGACAATAGCTTACAAAAAATGCCATTTTATTGTAATTAACAATTTAAAATTTTCTTCTAGGCTGTTTGTTCATCCCTTGTAATCTTTCCAGGCTTAAATATGGCTTTAACTACTAACAGCATGTGTAGCCTGCTGTCAGAATAAAAGTTCAAATGTTCAAAATGTGGTTACAGTGATGCCCTTACTGTATGCCATATTTGTAAGCATGTTTATGTGACCTTGGCTGTTAAGGAAAACTCAGCTGAATGTTCAAATCTACTTTACAGTTTATTTTAATGTACAGATACTGCAGGGTTGATAAGACATAAGTGACGCTGCTGCGAGCAAACACTCGCAGAAAAACATGTTTTTTTGTTTTTTCTCCTACTGTGTTCTATCAAGACTCATGCTGTCATATCATTTGTTTAATCCCTTTTGCTAAATGAACAAATGGCAGGCAAAGTACATTTGCTCAATACTTGCAATTAGAGACAGAGGGGGAAAAGCAATAATTAACATCAGCAATAGTAGCGCCGTTGTTTTTTTCGTTTCCGTCCGTTCCCTTGGGCAGAATAGAGTCATGTTTGTGATAAAGAAAGCTTGGTTGTCGTTTAACAGGTTTTGATCGTTTTTTTTGTTTTCTGCAAGCTGTAATTTGTTGGAATTTATTTTGCATAATTAACTTTGAAGGTCAAGATACCATCTGAGGGCCAAAGTCGCCATTTTCTGCCTGCACTTGAAGAGAGGGGCTCATGCAATTTATCTGCACTTTCCAACGCACAGTACGCGATTTATCATCCATGCCACCTGAATTCATTATGTCCCTGTGAAGCGTGTTCGCCTGCGGAGACTACATCACCCAGGCTTGTGTGGGGGGCTGCATGCTGAGTGGCACAAGCATAACAAAGACATCTGCTAAAATGTCCATCTTTTCAGCTTGAGAGAGAACTTGCTGTGTATTTGTAACTGTATTTTGAAGTAGCAGGATGGCTGATTTTGAAAATAATGTAATTGAATAACAAACTATTTTTACAAACAAGTAGTGGTGTAGCCTGAAAAAATGGTATATTGTGAGGGTATTGTGCTGTCAGTTTTGCAGTGATGAGAGCTAAATCAAAAATCAAATAAGCTATCCTTGGTGTCACTCTCTTTTATATTGCCCGCTTAAATAACTACTGTAGTTAACTACTGTTTTTTGTGTTGGTTGGTTTTTTAGATTAAAAATTTAAAAGGGCAGCTTGGCTGTTGTTTAATTTTAATTATGGGTAATACAGTGTATCTTGGTTAGCTACAGTTTTTCAAAGTAGCTTCCAGAGAACTGGTGCATTTGAAACTGACACAACATGCCTCTGCCCTATTACTGGTGCTTTATCCTGTGTGTGTGTGTGTGTGTGTGTGTGTGTGTGTGTGTGTGTGTGTGTGTGTGTGTGTGTGTGTGTGTGTGTGTGTGTGTGTGTGTGTGTGTGTGTCTTAGGAGGTCACTAGTGGTGATCAGCAGCAACCATGTCTCAGTGGTACATCTCAACAAATGCCCCAGTCCCAGTGTCCTTTTAGTGGGTCACTACTCCATGACTACAGTAGATTACTGCTCTGAAAGAAGTTTTGAGGTCTTGCCTCTTTTCCCTGAGATGAATCGTTCTTTACTTGCTCCACACTCAGCCTGCTGAGAGAGAGCTCACATGAATTCTGGCAAATGGGAAATATTTGGGGGGAGGAAGAAAACATGATCATTTACTCGCTTGCCAAAGAAAGAAAAAGTAGTGTGGGATGACCACAGCCATTTTCCTCTGTTTGTTGCCAGCCCCCAACTTATTTTATTTTCCTCTTGATTAAGGCAGCAGAAAAACAATATACAATAAAAAACTTTTTGTGTGAATAGAAATGAATAGATGTCTAAAAAAGACTATATCACTGCAGCTTTGGCCTTCCCCTCCTTATTACTACTGTAAATGAAACTGTTTTTGTTCTTTATATGACACTGAATTTTTTTCTAGAACAGAATATTACCCATGAGGTTGGTACTGTTTCTTAATGACTAATTCCAA
The DNA here is from genome assembly GCA_036877525.1 of Chromobotia macracanthus. Lineage (NCBI taxonomy): Eukaryota > Metazoa > Chordata > Actinopteri > Cypriniformes > Botiidae > Chromobotia > Chromobotia macracanthus. The sequence goes on from JAZGTH010000132.1 coordinate 772,636, forward strand.
ACAGGGCTACGTGGGCCCCAGGGAATACTAGAACAGGTTGCGGAAGTACTTGAGAAGATTTGATTTTGGCTTGTTAAACCTATGAAAAGATTAAACCTAAAAAACCTAAAAAATAAAACTAAAGTGTGATTATTAAGAAAAATGGGTCTTATTTTTGCAACATTTTTGTGAATGACATTCATAGTAGAAAGTAATGCTGCTTGTTCCTCTTTATTTGTCTTTTTTGTTCCTCCACAGCTTTTTCCACTTTTCATATAAAAGTGACTATAATATTGTTAATAAAGGCAAAGTAATTTCCAGTGTAATGATGGGACTGCAGGGGTATGCAAGACAACAAAGGCTGTAAAACATTGGTGTAGATTGTCAAAGTGGCTGGCTTGTAAACAAGAGATGGTGGGTTCAAGTTCAAGCTGTGCCTTGGCATATCATATGAGTCTTAAAGCACACTTAATAGGGGGTGTTGAAGTGTAGTAGTAAAGGCTCAACACTAAAGGCTTCTGGTTTGTTTCTTGCAATGATTAAGCAATACCTCCAAAGTGTCTTTTCCACATCAAAATAGATTTATCCCCTGGATCTCAGCATGTCTGAAATGGAGTTGGGTGGAGCAAAAGCATTTACTGCTGTCACTTCTGGTTGGACTTGATCAGAGATGCAAGATGTGTGTGTATATACTACTCCTTTAGCCTCAGCTCTATCTCTGATTGAAATCTTCATATTATTGCTTCTTATTTTCCAAGCCGATACAACCAGAGCAATTTTATATTGCCAATATTCAGTTAATGAAAGGTATTCAGCTTTCAGTGCTTGTTTATGATGCAGAGGTTGGTGTGAAACCATTTCTTAAAAACAGTCCTATTGCTTGGATGTTACTTACAAATACAGTGTGCGATTCTGGAGACTCAAATCTCATTCTTTAACTAGAGTTTTATATTTTCTAAAGAAAATGTGAGTGGTGCATGATTTGAGGTATCATTTGTGCCTGTACTACAAATGGTGGCATATGAATTGCGATTCAAAGATTAATACTTAGAAGTTTGTTCAAGACTGCAATTGTGTTTATTAGTTCTTCAGAGCTGCTTTTTCATATTGTACTGTTTCTGTTTTTCTGTCATGTCTCTGTCTTGCCTCACTCTGTCTTTATATTTTCTCTTACCTCCAAAGGTATGACAACTACGGGCGGCTGACAAATGTGACCTACCCCACAGGAAAGGTGAGCAGCTACCGCACAGATTCTGACAGTACTGTGTGGGTGCAAACAGAAGGCTCCAACAAAGAAGACATCACGGTTACCACCAACCTCTCAGCATCTGGAACTTTCTACACACTTATGCAAGGTACGGATATCTGTGCATACAAAATTGTACAAAATTTTATCTTTGGGAAGTTCATCTTCTGCTGTAACTCATGGCACCAACAATGCCAAGGTCATAGGTTTGATTCTTAGTTAATGCATGTGCTCATAAAATATATATCATGAATGTATGTCGCTTTGAAGGAAAGTGACTGCCGAATGTGTAAATTTTCAGACATCTTAGGAATCTCAGGATAGTTTTAACCTTGACATTATGACTGCAATTCATTAGTTAATTAGCTAATCAGTCATTTTCTTAAACTTCTATGACTTTTATATTCATTCATGAGCAATGCATAGGTATTTTAAAATCATTTTATTGAGACTGCTGGAGCGGATTTTCATGTGTATGTCAGGTACTGATTTTTGAAATTTATAAATTTAAGCAGATATACTTGTAGTATGCAGATATCTTTTAAAAGGCATACAAAAAACAGGTTTAATAGGGTTCCACAGATGATTTAACTATCTGAACTTCATAAAGAGAAATTTGCATTCACTATATAACTTTCCATGACTTCCTCATGACTTCTTAGATTTTTATTCATTTCTAGGACTTTTCCATAAGCAGAAATTTAAATTATTAAATTCTCTGATATTTTCACGTTTTCCATTACTGTGGGAACACTGTGTGTGGCAAAATCGGCATGTTTGTGGAGGCAATTAAAAGTCTATTAAACTAAAAACAAACCTCCACTTGGTAAAATGAATGAAGGCATGTGTGTTTGTATTTTCTCTAAAACTCTCAAGACCGCCCACTCATGAAGACAGAGCTCCAGATTGATTTCCTGTCCGCCACTTTCATTGGTTGCGGCCCACTTTCTCCAGTAATCAGCACTTTCTCGTGACTGTCTCAGAAAACTAAACTTTAATCACTTTGGCACTAAGTCAGCAGGGCGTGGTTGAGGCCAGGGGCCAGTGTTCTAGCTTGTGATTTTCCTTGCATATTTCGGCATTTTGATATCCTGTTTTTACCTAACCAAGTGCTCTATTGATTCCCAATAAATAGCTTTGAACTCTTTTGCCCCGCATGTTTCATTTCCTAAGAAATGGTAAAGATTTTTCTGCACTCCTGCAAGTGTCTGATTTGAAGGGCCATGCCCCCCCCCCCCCCCCCTCCACTGGGCCTCTGTTGGTTTACTCATGACTGCATCTAATAGAAGAAGAGGGTGCAGAGTTCTACTGGTGTTTAAATCCTAGACCAAACTAATGGTCACCTACGCGTTGTGACCTTGTCCTGGACATCTGCTGGAGAGAGAGAAGAAGGGCGCTGAGCCAAACGCTTTGCTGCTAATTAATTCACTATTTAAGTGTTTATAGTGTTTGTGTGTGCATGTCAGCACATCTGTATAACTGAAGCCAATCAGTTTATTGGTAAAGGCATCAGTTTTTAAGTACTAAAATGCTAAGATTTATGAAATCATCGTCATTGGATTTTACTGTAAAAATAATATTTAAATGCAAGTTTTTCTATCCTACCACATTTAAGAGCATAGCTGTACTTTTTTTTACGATTATTAAGTAGTTGGCTGAGGGTGTTAACTTAGGGTTCTGACTTAAAAACTGATGACTATATCAAAGATAACAAAAAATAGTTTTAATTCAGTGAGTTGCATTTTAAAGAGGAAATCAGAGTGCTTTCCCCTGCCTGACTGTATCTGCCACCCTTCCACAGACCCCTCAGGCTTCTTTTACTAATGCAGCGACTGGCTTACATAACTGTTGTGCTCTCAGAGAGACTGATTGTGCTGCCTGTGTGTGTGTGTGTGACTTTGACCCAGTATACTCTGATTTACATGAACATGTCACTCACACATTGCCCCCCAGTTGTGTTTTAATGTTAGTCTCTAGAATACTTTTACTGATATCTATAGATACACACACACACATAGAGCCATGGAGCATATTGTGTCCCTCATTTTATTCTCTTGTTGTTGTATTAAATTAAAAAAATATATATATTAAAAACTCATGTTTATTTTCAGGTATAAATTAGATTCAAAACATTATTCTTTCTTTTTTTTTTTTTTTTTTTTTTTTTTTTTTTTTTTTTTTTTTTTTTTTTTAAAAATGTGTGTGTGTGTGTGTGTGTTTTGTGTGTGTGTGTGTGTGTGTGTGTGTGTGTGTGTGTGTGTGTGTGTGTAGGCCATCTGTGGGCAGGGTATCTGCACTACTTTTCATGAGTAATTAATTCTCTTTGACCAGTAATGAGAATCTCATCAAAGCACTCACTGACATTTTCCCATTGGTTATGCCTTTCATTCTCTCTCTCTCTCTCTCTTTCACCCTTCTTTTTCTTCCATCCATGTCTCCCCAAAGCGCTTAGCGAGACCACCTGGGGATGAAGACAGACAGTCTCAGATTTAGTTCTGTCTCTGTTGCCACAGGCAGACCGCCTCAACTATGATAGCTTTCTGTTTTTTTCTCTCTACACCTCTTTTACTCTCTCTCTCTTTCTGTCTGCTGTGGGCTACTCACAGACTGAAACTTTAACTAGGCTTTGAAACATTGCTTTGTTTCCATGTTTGTCTGGTCTTGTTCAACAAACACAAGTGTTGTAAATTTGACAGCCATTTTGAGAGAAACTGTGTACATAATAAGTTATAGATATTAACAAAGTGAAAATGATGTAATGAAATCTGTACTGACTATTTTGGAACTGGGTAATTTTAAGATTTTTTCTAACAGATCTTATAATGATTGTTTTAAAATATATAATAAATTAGTGGTATTTAAAAGCTTACCTTCAGTCACTGAGACAGGCTCAGTTTCTATTCAATTTTGGTGTGATACACCTGTGTGTGATATATATATACACAATCATGTGAAAAAATTAGGACACCCTGTGAAAGCATGTGTATTTTGTAACATTTAATATATGGTTATTCAGTCTCAGTCTATTTAGTCTAAAGTAATATAACTAAACAATTAAAACTGAAGTCTTTTCAAGATCTTCTGTAAATGTAATTCTACAAAAATGCCTATTTTAACTAAGGAAAAAGATAGGACACCCTAGCCCCTAATAGCTAGTGTTACCTTTTTTGGCTGAAATAACTGCATTGAGATGCTTCTTGTAGCCATCTACCAGTCTCTGACATCGGCCTGAGGACATTTTACCCCACTCCTCAATGCTGAATTTTTTCAGCTGTGAGATGCTTGTATGGGGTTTCTTGTATGTACAGCCCTTTTCAAGTCACCCCACAGCATCTCAATGGGATTCAGATCTGGACTTTGACTCGGCCATTCCAGGACTCTCCATTTCTGCCTTTTCAGCCAGTCTTTGGTTGATTTACTAGTATGTTTTGGGTCATTGTCATGTTGCATGGTACAGTTCCACTTCAGCTTTAATTTTCTAACAGATGGTCTCACATGTTCAAGCACCTTCTGATACACAGTAGAATTCATGGTGGATTCGATGATGGTGAGCTGACCAGGTCCTGCTGCAGCAAAGCAGCCCCAAACCATGACACTTCCACCTCCATGCTTCACAGTTGGTATGAGGGTCTTTTCCTGGAATGCTGTCTTTGGTTTACGCCAAACATGTCCTCTGCTCTGGTGTCCAAATAATTCAATTTTGGACTGTCCAAAGAACATTATTCCAGAAGTCCTGGTCTTTGTCAACATTCTCTCTGGCAAATGTCAGTCTGGCCTTGAAGTTTCTCTCAGAGAGCAAAGGTTTCCTCCTTGCACACCTCCCATGCAAGTTAAGCTTGTGCAGTCTCTTTCTGATTGTAGAGGCATGCACTTTTACATCAACAGTAGCCAGAGCCTGCTGTAGGTCCCGAGATGACATTTTAGGGTTTTTGGAGACCTCTTTTAGCATCTTGCAGTCTGCTCTCGGGGTGAACTTGCTGGGGCGACCAGACCTGGGCATGTTGGCAGTTGTTTTGAAAGCCCTCCACTTGTAGACGATCTTCCGGACAGTGGAATGGCTGATTACAAAATCTTTTGAGATCTTTTTAAATCCCTTACCAGACTCATAGGATGCTACATTTTTTTTTATGAAGGCCTCTGACAGCTCTTTTGCTCTCACCATGGTGCTCACTCTCACTTCAACAGTCAGGAGCACACCAAACTAAATGTCTGAGGTTTAGATAGGGCAAGCCTCATTCAAAATGCTGAGTAACAATCTACTAATTATGTGCACCTGGTGTGATACACCTGTGTGTGATTTGAGCCATTTTAAGAGGGAATACATGTGAGGGTGTCCTAACATTTGCCTCAGTTAGAATTTGCATTTTGTGGAATAGCATTTTACAGAAAATCCCCTCTTCAGTTTTAATTGCTTAGATATATTACTTTAATCTCTCTGTATTGTTAAAATTGAGATTAAATATCCATATATCAAAAATGTTGCAAAAATGTTACAAAAATAGACAGGCTTTCATAGGGTGCCCTAATGTTTTCACATGACTGTATATACACATATGTATATACATATATACATATTCCACAATTATTGGTATATATATATATAATATATATTTATATACAATATATATTTATAAATATGTGAAGCTATTTTTTGTTATTACAATCATAGATCAAGTCAAAAACAGTTACTACATTGGTTTGGACGGCTCCTTGCGGCTGGTGTTGGCCAATGGCATGGAAGTGTCTCTATACACGGAGCCTCACCTGCTGTCAGGTACTGTCAACCCGACCATAAGCAAGAGAAATGTCACTCTGCCTATCGACAATGGACTCAATCTGGTGGAATGGAGACAACGCAAAGAACAGGCACGGGGTCAGGTCACAGTGTATGGACGCAGACTCAGGGTAAGAGCAGTGTCTTTGTCTGTCTCATTTCCAAACTTAATGGTACTGCATTGGGTCGTATTTTAGCATTATTCCTCTATTAATTTCTAATTATAAAAAAATAAACACCTGTGCTGCTGTGTTTCTGGGGCAGATAATAACACCAAACAGATTAAAGGATCGTTTATATCAAAAAGACCACATAGCCATTAAATTCAACAGACTGTTAGAAAACTTTTAGTTTTGTTGCAAAATAAATCCCATAGAATATTACTTATCATATACTTCTGTGTTTTTATTAAAATTATTAATTAATATTAATGGATTACTATAACTTTAAATTAAAGTATTTGAGTATTTCTTATGCTTTTGTATAGAGCATCATTATTTAATCATCGGTTTAAACACCATTGGTTCTTGCTGGGTTGTTCTCATTATTTCTCCAGTGTTTTAAAACAACCCAGTGGTCAACCAAAACAACACAGCACCCAGCACCCACAGTGACCCAGCAGATTTAACCCAACAACTGGAAAAACTAAAACTACCCAAAAGTGTTTACAATGTGATAAAATAACCCAGCAAATATACCCAATAGGTTCAACCCAGCATTATGGGTTGAGCCTATTGGGTATATTTGCTGGGTTATTTTATCACATATTTTATATGGGTTAAAAAATAACACAGCAATTTTTAGAGTGTGTATTCCCACAGTCAGAACTTTACATAACCATATAATTACATACGGACCTCGACATCAGCTCGTCTCAGTGGTGTCGTCATCTGCTGGGTTCATTTTACGCAGGCACAGTTCCATGCCTTGTAGTCACACCTTTGAAAACATAGCAGCTCATCTGAGCATCAAGGTCCTGTTTTTGGAGTAATTGCCTCTCAATTATAATCTCTGTTGCCTCATCTCAGTCATCAGTCTCAGTCACGTCTGTCCTTTAGACTTATTGCCTTTATTACAGATGCCTTGTTGAGTCAGGTTGGGCCTTACCAGTCAAGTAGCTGTCACCTAAGGTCATCGTTTGTGTGCATGTCTCAGTGGTCCATCCGTCATGCAGCAGGCTTGTTTCTCTGACTCAGGGGGCTGGGGTCACCACCTGGAGCACAACCGACTTCTTGAATAAGACAGGCTTTGATGTCTTTATAATTCCTGGCAGTATTATGAACTCCAACTTCAGTGTGCATTCAGTTTCACCAATAACTGTGAAGTGTAAAAATGTAAACCCATCTGTAATTTACATTACATGGCCATGTATATGAACACCTATATTATGTAATATATATAATACTATATTATGTATATACTGTATGTAATTAATGGTTTTGCCTATTCCTGCGACACTCAATACAAACAGGTGCATTAAAGTCAAACATACAGTCATACAACCTCCTTAGGCAAACGTTTTTAGAAACCATTCTGCCTTTTCTATTACAGCAGTAAAATTCTCCTGTGCACAATGTGAGATCTATAGAAAACGAAAAAGAACTTGACAGGCATGACCTGGCCTGCTGACCTGCAGACCCAGACCTGAACACCATTGAACATGTTAAACTGGAACGCTAACTGTGAGCTAGGTTTCAACATAATGTCACACAGCTGTGTTCCAATTTTCCAATATTGAAAGAACATTCTAATAATTCCTAAATTAGGCTTATGGTTTTGAAATTAAATATTCAATAAGGGCACACATGGTTGGCATTTGGTTAACTGCATATGTGGCCACATACTATATTGCTAGACCCATTTGGCACAGCTTGCCTGTACCTGTGTCTGTCTGCACTACAGAAGCTGCCTCCCACCAATAAAAGAAGCACCTCTCCCCCTCTGCAAGATGGCCCATTTGTGATTAGAACCCTAACTCAACATGAGCCAAAAACTTGCCTCACAGTGTATCCAGTTCTCTTTCTGTTACATTTAGGTGGCAACACCAAGTGTTCCACAAACATGTACAGTGGCATAGTGGCTGATCTGAAGGTGGCGTTTTTCGTTTGCTGTGGTTGGCAGTTGATTTTACGGACCTGTTGTCTATTCTTATGTATGGAGATCCCCATAGAAATGGATTACAGAGACACAAGCAGCTTATGTGTAAACCGAGGGACAATCTGGGCTGAAATCATCCATCAGCCTTGAATGACGAGAAGTGAGATCACACGGGTAGATCAGTGGGGGAGTGTGTTTGTGTAGTGTGTAGCATGGGTTATGCAGTTGGCTGCAAGAATATCAGGATGACACAAAGCCAAGGGAAACAAGGGCAGAACAGACAGATTTGAATGGTTACACTTTCAAAACAATTTTGGACATGTACCGTGGTAATACCATGGTATTTCTAAAGTACCTTGGGTAGCTTGTGAATGCTATCTGAATATGGTGTATGAATATGGTAGTCAATCAGTACCATATTTTACATCAAAATACCAGTAAACATTTGGGCCGTGCAGATAAAATTATCTTTTTGATATATTGTATAGTGATATATTTGATATATTTATATTGTGATATATTGTGATTAAATTTCACATTTTTCCACATTCAGTATTTTTAAAGGTGCATTCATATAATGTCATATAACAGCTCAATTAATAATGCAGCAGGTCATCTAAGTAAGCTTTGTTTCAGTTTTTCAAATCTAAAAATGTTTAAATTAGACTAATCCCAGATGTTCGGTGTGGTCTCAGACTTTTGGATCTCAGTGTATGATAAGATATACTAAGCCTATGCCAACTACGGGCAAAATTGTTCACTAGCGACCTCAAGTATTGATGACAGGGTCACATGGCCATCAGTGTTACTACTCCACCAAAAAGTGCTTGCCTGCCAGGCCTCCAAAATTCTGCTTGTCTCCATAGCAACCACATCTGTTAACCATAGAGCTTTGGATATATAATAGTGTAAATTATGCCCTCATGACATGCTCAAATCCAAAAGCCTGCCAAAAGCTTTAACACAAGACCTCAACTAATGGTTATTGAAATGTTTGCTTTACATTATTAGAACGGTGCCCTATACCTTCACCAAACAAAAAATGAACACATGAGCAACCATGTTTGCTCAAGTAAGCGGCAATTTCGCACAGAATAAACAAGATTACAGTTCTTAGAACAGCTGGGAACTGGGAGAAAAACATGAAATGAATGGCTAAGCAGTGAGCAAATAGTGGATTTGATTAACAAAAACTTGAATTAATTTTTCAGGACAGTGAAAAAACTAAAATGCTGATTGATAGATTTGTTGACGTATCGAATATGGAATGAGGCATTTGAATTATTAATGGTGATTTATGAAAACAAATATTACTTACAGTTTGTTTTTAATCACAAAAGTGCATTAGTGAGGCTTCTAAGATATTCTGTTTATTAGCCAAGTTAAAAAGACTGGTGTCTCTCATTACTGTTATTGACGGATGTTTGTTTGAAAACAGAAAACAGATAACAAGATAGGAAAGATGTATTTTGGCATAACATTAAAATATGTGCAAACTTGAAATTATGGTTACTGAGATGTATACCCATTCTATTAAAGTACTTTTTAGACCCATTCCCTTTTATTTTTACTTATTTTATGGGGTTCCATGTTGTAATTTGCACCCTGCCCCAGTCCCCTCTACTTACCCACATTGAACTTACTTTCCCAAAGCTGTGGCTGTTTAAAGGAACATCCAGTTTAAAACATTCCCCTTGAGTGGGTTTCTATTCTCCAGAGACACCCGGAACTCACTGCCAAAAGAGCTTTTTCCATCCATTGGGCCTCGGCTCAGAGCTGGGCAGCCAGCCTTTTGATTTCATTCTCTTTTCATCTCATTCGTCTCACTATCCTCAAGTCCATCCCTTCAGTCCCCCCTCATCCTGCTCTGGTCCAGTTGGTCCTTGACAAACAAAGTTCTCCCAGCGCTGCCACCATAAAAACCTCAAACATCTGTAAAGTAATACTTAAACTCTTGATCTTTTATATTTTCCAAAAGAAATGGGAGAGCCCTTTGTCCACACAAAGCTCTGTGTTGTTGCTAGGGTGTTCTGGGTGGTTGCTGTGGCAATGCTAGGTAGTTTTAGGGTCATCTGGGTGGTTACTTCCTGGCCAAGTTCAACCACTTCAGTTCATAGCAAATTGTTTCTTAATAAACCACATAATTTGAGATAATCTCAGAATTAGTTGAATGTAAAAGAGTTGAAAGGAAAAAAGTCTGTTTTTAAAAGTCAGTTTTTAAGACAGTTAAAAGCAGTACATGATAAAATGGGGCTGACTGTCATGTTCGCATCAGTAGGTGGGAGGGGCCTAAAAGAGTAAGATGGGAGAAAATATCTGCCCTTCATTCTCCTAACATCTTTGTTCGGCACCTCAGCGGGTGTTCTCCTATTCATGAGCTGTGAGCTTTTAATGTAAAATAATCCTCTCAATTAGGTATTAGTGAAATTAAATGTCCCCCCCACCCCCCTTTCTGCCATACCACAGGACCAAAGCCAACAACAACTCACAAAATAACTTTAAGACTCTGTTAAGATATGCCAAGCATTGAACCAAGCTGGGTGCCAACATGATGACAACCTGATGAGAAAAGTGGAGATTAATCAAGATGTTATATAAAGAAGAGAGATGGAGAGATTATGCTTAATTACAGTTTGTTTTCAAAACAGTTTGGCCCAAACTGGCAAATGGTCATTTAGGTAATGTTCATTTAACCCTGTAGCCATAATGCCAAAGTGATGTGCTTAAAAGCAAACAAACAGCTGTTTATTTTCCTGGTCGTCATTGAAAATTGGGTTGTACTCTATGCATTAGAACCACGCTTTGTTACAACAAATAACAGGGACAGCAAGAAATAGATATTTGTCTTGTAGAACTTAAAATGCTTGTCATTCACATTCATTCATATCATTGCATTATTTATTAAATATTTAATGATTTAATTTAGTGATTTTAGCTACCAGTAAGAGCACTGAAAATGTAAGACTTGTTTATTATTTAAATAATAGAGTTAGGTCTAGTAGGATTATTCATAGATAATCCAGCAAAACACAATCATCAAATCGTATTGCAGTAATGTGCAATATGATATTGATAGGTGCCCTATCAAAAGCATTGTGGCACACACAGTTATGGGTTGAGGGTATTTAAGGTCTCTAAATCCTTCATCACCCCCTGCACTGACCCGTGTGTACATTAGGGATTACTACCCATGTAGGACTAGTTCCCAGCTCTGATCTCAGCATGTGTCTGGGTCAGAGGGCCCTGCACATTCAAACTCAGTGTGACATGCCACGACAAATGACTTAAGCGATCAGAAAACGTTTTTTCCTTCTGTTAATTTTCAATTTAATTCTGTTAATTTTCTATTTAATTATTTTCGGGAGAAAATAATTAAATAGATCAATTATTAAGCTTCTGTCCTCCAGAGATATGCTCATACAAAAGAAAATCACTGAAATAAATTGTAATCAGAATTTTCAAAGACTTTAAACTCAATCATATCTATGTGTTGAATTATAGAATTATAATCTAGATGTATTTTTAATATTATCTTTTTATTTTTTGGAAGGTTCATAACAGGAACTTGTTATCCATGGATTTTGACCGTGTAACTAGGACTGAGAAAGTCTATGATGACCACAGGAAGTTCACCTTGAGGATCCACTATGATCATGCCGGAAGACCTACTTTGTGGGCCCCAAGCAGTCGACTGAACGGCGTCAACGTCACATATTCACCGGGTGGCCACATTGCTGGTATCCAGAGGGGAACCATGTCGGTCCGAATGGAATATGACCAAAATGGGAGAATCACATCAAAGATATTTGCAGATGGAAAATCATGGAGCTACACATATCTTGAAAAGGTAAATGTCTTATATCTATAAATTCATAAGATTAGAATAAGCCACCCAGTTCTCTCCCATTAGGATTTCTTTAGAAGTGTCTGTGTTAAACTGTGCTAATTTGTGACAGTAATAAGTTTTAACCTTGCATGCCTCCGTGGCAAACCCTGTCTGATGCACAGTTTGCATTATACATTATTACAATACACAGCATGACAACTACATTCCTAAAATATCACTGAGAGAGAAATACAATGTCACTGTCTTGTTAATGAAAACCAATATTGGAAAAACATAAGTACTGTGATTTCTACTGTGTAATGTGAAGATGGCAGCTGCTTATTGCATTTATGCACTTGAGATACCCAGATCCCAATAGATGATTTTAAAGGTATCAAATATGAATATTAACCTCACCCAATTGAATGCTTCTTGGCAATGCATTATCATTCTAAAATGCCTTTGTGCTGGCAAGATTGGATAGCTTAAAAAAAATCAAGGACCTGTGTCCTGTTGAAATATAAACTCCAGAATATCCTCCCAATGGCCTCTATATTAAGGTGACATTATTAGTAATGTTATCAGGGGGGCGATATGATGATTTTATCCTCACTTAATGAGATTTCGCCCAACTTCATTTTTCAGTCAGCGTTGTGGAGCTGCATTAAGGTTATTTGTAATTTTTATGCAGCCTGAAGTGATTCTGTGACACCCTACAGTTTGTTGTGCAGTTAGTCATGTGGTTTAATGTGACTCTTGGGTCCGTAGTGACCTTCAGTTTCATTGCAGGGAGAATTTAACATTTAACTGTTTGAAGTACTCTCAGAGTGTGTTGGGAATTAGTATGTGTCATTAAATCTGCTTATTAAGTATCACTTTTTCATTTTTATTTTGCAGTCTATGGTACTACTTCTATACAGCCAGAGACAATACATCTTTGAGTTTGACAAGAATGACCGCCTTTCTTCAGTCACCATGCCCAATGTGGCCAGACAAACCTTGGAGACCACACGTTCTATTGGTTATTACAGAAACACATACAGACCCCCTGAGGGCAATGCCACAGTTTTGCAGGATTACAGTGAGGGTGGGCTGCTTCTTCAGACCATACATCAAGGAACAGGGCGTAGAATCATATATAAGTATGGGAAGCTTTCCCGTCTGCTAGAAATCCTTTACGATACAACAAGAATTGCTTTTTCTTACGACGAGTCTGCTGGGATGCTGAAAACTGTGGGCCTTCAGAGCGAAGGCTTTGCATGTACTATTCGCTACAGGCAGATTGGACCACTTATTGACAGGCAGATCTTTCGTTTCAGTGAAGAAGGCATGGTAAATGCCCGGTTTGACTACAACTATGATAACAGCTTTCGGGTCACAAGCATGCAAGCGGTCATCAATGAAACACCATTGCCCATTGACCTTTACCGCTATGATGATGTCTCAGGCAAAACAGAGCAGTTTGGCAAGTTTGGAGTCATCTACTATGATATTAACCAGATCATTACCACAGCTGTCATGACTCATACTAAACACTTTGACGCTTATGGGCGCGTAAAAGAGGTGCAGTACGAGATTTTCCGTTCCCTGATGTACTGGATGATGGTACAGTATGACAACATGGGCCGAGTGGTGGCCAAGGAGCTTAAGGTTGGGCCCTATGCCAATACCACTCGTTATGCCTATGAGTACGATGCAGATGGCCAACTCCAGGTTGTATCCATCAACGACAAACCTCTGTGGCGCTACAGTTATGACTTGAATGGAAATTTACACCTTCTAAGTCCCGGTAACAGTGCCAGATTAACGCCGCTGAGATACGACATACGGGATCGCATCACACGATTAGGTGACATGCAGTACCGATTGGACGAGGATGGGTTCCTTAGACAAAAAGGCAACGATTTCTTTGAATACAACTCAGCTGGACTGCTCGTTAAAGCATACAGCAAAGTTGGTGGATGGTCTATCAAGTACCGTTATGATGGATTGGGCAGGAGAGTGTCCAGCAGAAGCAACCAAGGCCATCATCTGCAGTTCTTCTATGCTGACTTGTCTAGCCCCACCAGAGTCACCCACATGTATAATCACTCAAGTTCAGAGATTACCTCACTCTACTATGACCTTCAGGGCCACCTCTTTGCAATGGAGTTAAGCAGTGGGGATGAGTTCTACATTGCCTGTGACAACATTGGAACACCGTTGGCTGTTTTTAGTGGTGCAGGCATCATGATCAAACAGATTGTACATACAGCTTTTGGTGAGGTGTATCTGGACTCAAACCCAAACTTTCAGCTAGTAATAGGTTACCAGGGAGGCCTTTATGAGCCACTTACAAGACTTGTGCACATGGGCCGCAAAGATTACGATGTTCTTGCAGGCCGCTGGACCACCCCTGACCACGATATTTGGAAACAGCTTAACAGCAACAACATTGTTCCCTTCAACCTCTACATGTTCAAGAACAACAACCCCCTGAGCAACAACCAAGAAACAAAGTGCTACATGACAGGTAAACATACGACTTCTTATAAATCTTCTATTGGAATACCCTTGAGGCTCACGTTAGTCCCCCCTAGAAGATTTGCTGGACTAGGGGTCATTTAATAGCCAGCAAATAACTTCAGTGTTTCCATCAACATTTTACCATCAACAACCAAAAAACCACAAACACATGATTCTTAAACTCCTCCCTTCAGTACACTGATTATTTTTCACTTCAGTACACTGATCTTGCATCCTAGCCCACACTCAGGGTATTCCAGGCTGCATATATACTGCTTGTGAACAATGACAGCACAACAAAGGTGCCTTTGTTCTTCAGTCCTCTGAAAAACCCCATCAGTCTTTGCTTTCTCAGCTTGTGCAGGAGGTAAATACTAGTAAATGCTCCCCAGTGTTAGACAAAGAACACAAAGGGGGTCAGTGGAACTAGAAACTAGGGTCTGTATTACTTTCTCTCCACTTGAACGCAAAATAGCAGTTCTTATTTGAGGAAAACAAAATATTACAGTGACATTTGAAGTCCGGGAAAGTGCATGCATGCTGGTTTTTGACTGAAATAAAATCCTTGAATCATGGCCCTGCTATCAAAGATAATGAATGATAATAGAATGGTAATCCTTTATTTGCTTATATTAGAGCAACCATGTTATACTGTTCTAATCTGTTTACTAGTTGTAATGTGCAACATTCCTTCCCCTTTTGTAATTTTGTAACAACCTCAACATAAATAAATACAAATGCAAATCTCATAAGTTTCACAGAACTATGTTTACCACCTAATTATCACCATTAAATCAAGAAATTTACCAGCAGTACTTAGTCAACCAGCTTAACCATTCATGTTTTTTTAGTGAATATCACATATATACAAGAGAAAAAAAAGTCTTTGCTAGTGTTTCTGTATTCTAAAATAACATGCTAGTGTTTTGCACCAGCTGTATTTCAAGCTCAGCTAAACACCTAGCCGCTAGGCTTTACTCTCAATCATTAAAGCTAGCTTTAAAGAAGAATATATAGAAATTGCTAGATAAGTTAATATGCTAGAGTGGGCCCGTCACCTTATGAGTGATGACATTGACATTTCTATTCCTCTACAAAGTATGGGTTCTTTGGGATTGTCTATAATCACATTCAAGTTTAGATGAGCTACTGGCAAAGCTTACGTTAAAGCATTTGGTACCCTTTTATCTTTGCTTTTATTTGCTTTTCAAATAATTTAAATTGGTTTATACATTGGCAATTCACCAACATATTTGATATATTTGAAGACCTAAATAAGTTTGTTTTGACATAACAGTAATGCTACATATCTTGAAGAACATTGACATGCACAAACATTTTTTAGATTATAGATTTTTAAAAATCCTATGTGCATGTCACAAGAAGCCTTATATGATTAGCCCTTTCAAAATATATGGTCACATGATAAAACTTCTGCTTACTTACTGACATTTTAACACCATGCTCCCCTACCTGTTGTTCAATAAGCAGTACTTTATCATAGCATTTCTCTTCCAACAGATGTTAACAGCTGGTTGGTGACATTTGGTTTCCAATTGTATAACGTCATTCCCGGCTACCAGAAACCTGTCACAGATGCCATGGAGCCATCTTATGAGCTCATATACACTCAGATGAAGACTCAGGAGTGGGACAGTACCAAGGTAACTCAGCCAATGAAGTTTCCACCACTTAACACACACCTGTCCTTTGGCTTCAACTTCAGACTTTATTTGCAGTAACTCGACCTTTCATTTTGCTATTTCCCAGTGAAATCCAGGGCAATCAACTAAGATTCAGATGCGAATGAGCCTGGCCTCTGCTCTGGCTCTTCAAGCCAAAGGAAAGGGGACAAGCTAAGGAGCCCTTGTAATAGTACTGCCGTTAGGAAAATTCATTCTAGATTTCCTCCACCAGCAGCCATTGATTTCAACTCAGTCTTGCACACTCTTTAGCTTCCTCCTAGATGTTCACTCCCTCTTTTTATGCTTCTCACTCTCTCAGACATGAACTGATTCTCAAGCCTCTTTTAAGTCATCTGAGATTTGGTTCTGGACCCTTTTCAGCACATTTGGCTTTCAGAGAAATTGTTCAATGACAGGAAAAGTAGACTGTGATGATACATTGTGCTGTACTGTTTATACAAAGGAAGTTCTATATCTAAACTGTATGACTAAAAATGGGTAGGACTGCTGCACCTTATTTACACATGAACAATGGCGAAAAGTTTTAATATGGAAATACAGACAAATGCCTGTCTGATCCATGCCAGCATTCAAAAATCAAATGTGAAGTATTTTAATTTTGAAATTTGTATTGACTAGATTATGCAAATACAGGCATTAACACATGGATATTTAATATAACAGTTGGTTGTTATACATGTGATAATATTCTAGCCACTATTTTAGTCATACTGCCCAGCCATAGGGCCATACTGATGCATAAATGCAACAGAAACTACTTGAATTCTAAAAGTAATCTAACCCACAGGAAGTCCAGTTCTCTTCTCCAGCTTCCATTCTATGCATCTACCAGTATAAGCAGCACAACCTCAAGCTATCAAGCCTCCATCACCATGAGATGCTGTATAATAAGCAAGCATTTGAAGTTGAGCAGCATGGGTGTGCTTCAGACAGCTGAGATATGAGATTTTAAATGTAATGTGATGGAGCTGTTTGAAGCTGTCAGCCTAGTGGGTTTCATATGGCATTCACATACACTCAAGAATGACTGAAGTATCCAAAAAAGACTTTTAAGTTTTAGATACCCCAGATTTTTTCCTTCTTAAATTTAGTTTGAGTTGTGAGGGATTTTTTTAAATTCAGTAGCGCTTTTTTTAAGAAAACGGTCTCCTTCCAAGAGTTTTGTTGGCTTTTGACGACCACAATTTCAGGCTTTATTATTTTTTATGGCGTCTCAGCAGAAAGTCGCTGTTGTTGACACTATTAAACCAGACTTGCTCTAATGAATTCTGTTTTGGGAAACAATCATTATAATTTAATCATAAGCACACAGCATTCTGTGTGTGTGCTCTTGCATCCGCAGCTGTTTAATTTTTACATACTTAGTCCCGACCATTACTCCCTAAAAGCATTACAGTTCATCCAATTTGAATTGTAAGAATGCGAACCATTAGCTCCATCCTTTCAACTGGATATCTAGGGCACACTATGCACAATTTACAAAGTGAAAGTAAACTTTTGTAATATGAATTCCCAAGACTTCATAGCAAGACATTTTCAAGCAATGCAATTGTCACTAGATATACAAGGTTTGTTTCTTCGAGTTGTGTGACCTGAGTTCAAAGCAACTCTGACAGTCTTATGCCAAAAGTCAATGTCTGGCTCTGTCTCAGGGATGCTTCCCTAACTTAGGATCCTTGTCCTTTGGGGGACTTCTTAAGTGCAACCAACATCTCTTTCATGGCTGCTCTTGAAAGCTGAGCCCAAGACCTTGAATTTTCCATTTCAAATGTTTTTTCATATTCTTTATGAGATAGTAAAAATAATTTTCTCTGAGACTGTTTTATCTTCACTGTAAAAGTAAATCTGAGCAGAGTGGTCTGTGCCCCACAGCCTTTTGCATAGGCATGCCTACCAAGTTACCCATAAATCAACACTCTTTGGCTAAACCCCACCAGTGTCCATTGTTCCCTTTTACTGGGGGAAGTAGTAAACAATTCTAATTGTCTACCAATTTATGTGGTTGACAATTGGTACCAATTTACCATTGTAATTGTGGTGTCATTTATAGGCATTTATGGGACAGCAACATTAAAAAAAAAATCTACTATTGGCCTTGCAACTGTACCGCTGCTCTTTTGAGAGTCTGAAGTAGATTGTTTATACCACAATGCCCATGTTACATTAACAAGATCTGCTGTGCAGAGTATCTAAGGGCAGAGAGGAAATGGCCATTCATTACTTGTAGCCTTTTCAGCTGTATTTTTTGTCTGTTGAAAGTTGCTGTTTTGCCACTATCAGAGAGCCCCTACTACCCACAAAATAAAAATAGGTAATTCCTATTTCAATTAAAGGTTCTGTACAGCAGGAGTCCTGCTTTCTCCTAAAGGGATATTTTTGGGTTCACCGAAAAATAAAAAAATGCATTATTTACTTATGCTCATGTCGTTCCAAAACTGTATGTTGGTATTTTACTGTGGAACACAAAAGAAAACATTCTGAAGCGTTTTTGACTCCATACAGTGGAAGTGCATAGTAACCAGTCTTTCAAGCTTTACAAATGTCATAAAAGCACAAAAATAATCTGTGCTACTTATGTATTATATTCCAAGACTTCTGCAGCCATATGATAACTGATGAACAGACCAAAATTTAAGTTATTGCTCACTTTCAAATCAAATAATTTGCGCAACTCATTTATGTCAGGTGTAATTTCATGACATAAATCAGTGACTTGAGACATGACTTTTGATGTTATTAACATCCAGTCCATGCCATATATGATTTGAGATGCATGCATGCTGAGTTTCTTGAATCATTTTTATTTGAGGGTGACTAATGAATTAAATTTCAGTCTGTTCATCACACAAATATGGCTTCAGTAGTAGTATGGACTACTTTTTATACTTTTAGGAGCTTGATAGACCTGTAACTATAATTCATTATTGATTATATTGTTAGCTGAACTGTTCCTTTAAGTCAAACATGATTGATTTGGTGCGCTGGAAATTTTCAGAAACAGCTGGAGTTTGAACTTAACATTTCATGACTCTCATTGTCACAGGGTGTGAGCTAATAGGCCTGCATACTGGCTGACCACCCAGTGCTAAATGAATTATGTATTCCTTCTTCCTTACTGTTCTTTGGGTCTTTAACTAAATGAATAGATTGTAGCTTGGACAGCCCCACCAGACTGTTATCTCTAGCTGTCCTCTTAATTGTGACCAGAATCAGCAGACTCAGCAGAGTAAACAAATATGTGGTGAGGTGTGGTGTGTCCCCCTAAGGCTTTACGTACCATTGGAGAATCCACACATCTGTAACCGAGCCTCCCACAAAATGGCCTAAGTTGTGTGTTTTACTTATGAGGGCCTAGAAAAAAGTTACTGCTCATTTATAGCACACAAAACTTAAGTTAAGCCTGGTTATGCTCCCCTGTAACACAAACCTTGTTTCTCATAACAATATTAAGAGCAAAATAAAAATGTATGAGATAATTGCTGATTATCGCATACATTCTGTATGAAGTCATTTAATTTTGTCTGTGAGAAGCAATTGAGACATGAATGAGTACAAGTAAGTTCTATCAAAAAAAGATAGGCTAGGAAAGGCTATTTTCAGATATATCAAGTATCAACTAGGCTATGTGTTTCTCTTTCCGGCCAGAAGCACTGGAGTCTGCCACACAGCACAAGCTATTTCTGGGATTAGTATCATCAATCTGCTGCCTACACATCCTGGTTATCCAAATCTTCATTCTCTTAGGGCAAAAATGTCCTGTCAAATCACATTAAAGGAGAAGGCCATAAGGTCACGCATCACTACAGTCCTGGGGGCCAAAAAAGCAGCTAAAACTAGTTTGGTACTATATTTATTTTTCTTCAACAAAAGGCTTATACAGTTATTAGTGCCTTCAAAGTATTTTAAATAATAAATTGTAAGTAATTTTCCATTTGTTGCAGTTAACAAAATCAAAAATGACCTGATTTATTGTCTTAGTACATGTTCCTGGTCTTAATATGCGCAGTTAATCAGTGCACCAGTCCAGTTCTTTATTTTTTTTAAATAATTTGGTCCACCTCCAAAACAAACTGTCTGATATCATCTAGGCAACACAGGCTATTGGTGGATTCCAGAGGTGTTTATGTCTCCAGTATCCAACACAAACTCACTAATAGTGACTGTTTTGCAATTGGGATGCAAATTTTGACTTTAAACTCAATTTTAAAAAAAATATTTTTTTTTCAGCTCAGCACATTTGATAGATCTTTGAAAACATAAACCATTTGATAACTTGACCACCAGGCACATTTACACCTTAACATAAAATAGAATGACTTATGCTATGTGGTTATGTCAGGAAACATGAAACGTTTGAAGTGTTAATGAAGCAGCACGATTCTTGGTTGAGGTTAAAGTCGAGCAGCTGAACATGGAGGTAGATTGCGTTTCCTGCTGAGATTGCCCATCCTGTGCAGACCACCAGGAAACAGTACTTACTCCCAGAAAATAGCAGCCGAGGAGGCAGCAGGCGCCATGATGCCTGCCACTGGAAGAGATAACATAACAAATGTGAAAATAATTATTTTGGAATATACATTTCTTCACTGAGATGATGTGTCGTAAAGTCATGTTCAATCAACAACACTCATACTGACAAAAGGAACTGGTGACTGTTGTTTTGGAGATATGTTCAATATCCATAGTTCAATTTATTTGGTTAATTAAAGCAATGACCAGGTCCACAAGGAATCTGTGCAAAAGGTATTGCAGATTCCAAACATCCATTAAATCACAATATTATAAATATACTTCCTCTGTTCTTTACATGCCATTTGAGTCATTTGAGTATGTTTCTTGCTACCAATAATAATTTTGTAATATCGTCTCTGTTTAACACATTACACTGTACCACCATTTATATCCATTCCTTAGAATTCTGCAGATTTTGCACATAAAATCTGTGCAGAAAATGCAAATAAAGTTCACAGGCTCTGTCTGGCCCTATTCATGATCAAAAGAAATGTTATAATTTTATTGGAGTGTAATGTCTTGACACTTGCCATGTTTTGTTTGTGTTCTTGCAGTCTGTGTTGGGGGTACAATGTGAAGTCCAAAGGCAGCTGAAGTCTTTCGTAAGGTTGGAGAGATTTGATCAGATCTATAGAGCAAGTGACTCCGGTTGCCCTCAGATGCCTCTCCACACCCTGTTTGCCACAGGCACTTCACTCTTCGGCAAGGGTGTGAAAATAGCTATCAGAGAGGGCCGGGTGGCTGCAGACATCATCAGTATGGCCAATGAGGATGGGCGGCGAATAGCAGCAGTGCTCGACAAGGCCCTCTACCTGCAGGACTTGCACTTCACCATAATGGGCTTAGACACTCACTATTTTGTAAAATCTGGAACAGTAGAGGGCGACCTTACCCTGCTGGGCATGACTGTGGGCCAGCGCATGCTGGAGACGGGTGTCAACGTGACTGTCTCACAAGTCAACGCGGTTCTTGGAGGGCATACGCGCCGGATCACTGACATCCAACTGCAGTACAGCACGTTGAGTCTCAATGTCCGCTACGGCAGCAGTCAAGATGAAGAGAAAGTCCGTGTGCTAGAGTTGGCACGTCAGAGGGCCGTTGCAACTGCCTGGGCACGTGAGCGCCACAAACTACGGCAAGGAGAGGAAGGCTCTCGAGCTTGGACAGATGGAGAAAGACAGCAACTTTTGAGCTCTGGGCGCATCCAGGGCTACGAGGGTTTCTACATAGTGTCTGTCGATCAGTTCCCTGAATTAGCTGACAACGTAAACAACATTCACTTCCTGCGACAGACTGAGATGGGCCGCAGGTGACATGAACGCGAGAAAAATGCATTCTTGGACTCTGCATCCAGGACTTCTTGCCAAAGACAAGTTGCTTTTGTGACCATGTTATTTTACTTTATATTTATGTTGACTGTGTCAGACTTATTTTTTAAATACATGAAGTACATGTTGTACTGGTTGAAAACAGTTGCATTGTAACTGCTGAGTGCCCTTCTCTTTTTCCATAAATCTTAAACCCTCTTTACCCTTCAAGAGCGACTGCTAAAGGATGACATATGGCAGTGTTGGTGGTTTATTTGGTTCTGCCTCTGTGTTTGTGGGTTTGCTCAAAGGAATATAGAAAGTGGGGTGGTAACGCATTATGCTCACTGGCTCAGCCTGCTGCCAGCAGAGCAGATTGTTATTCACAAACTTCACTCCATCTTTTTCCCGCGCCTCAGCCAAGGAGAGACCTCTTTTAATCACTTCTTTTTTAACTTGAAAGCACACCAGCTGTGTCATACAGTACTGAAACAAGGACGCTGGTGTTTGCAGTTCATTGCTACTAGTTTCCTGACTGAGCTCATCTCATGTTTAAAACTTGCTGTCTTGTAATATTTTGAGACTGAGTGGTTTGCTAGTAATATCCATATATTTGTTTTTTCATTTGTTTTTTGACCAAATGGCTTTAAAACACAGAATGGGAAAAGAGGGGGAAGTATGGAATGTGCATACATTAGATCTCTGAGAAATTTTCAGAAATTTAGGAAACAAATAAGAGCTAGTTAGCCCCATGGTCAAGTTAGCTTGTACAAATGAAAATGGCTTTAAAAGAAAATAAGCTCTGTTGCAAAAACCTTGTAAGCCACCTACATAATCAGCATTTTAGGCATGTTCCTGGCGTGATGGCTGTTCTGAAAGGTACAGTAGTAGGTATAAGAAATTATGCTGACTTCGCATGTGTTCTTTGTGGTTAAAGGAATCCCTGAATGCAGAGATCAATACAAATCTTTAGTCCTGATTACAAATTACTCTTTTACAAAAATCTTATTAAATTACAAATTGTGTCTATTATTTGTGTTTGCTATGTATTTTTATGCTTATTTAGTAATGCTGTTGTAAGCGTAGGAATTTGATAAAGTATAAGACTCAAGTTGGGTCAAGTCTTTTCAGGACCATCTCCGTTAGGATCATGCCTAAGGACAGCAAGGCAGCTAGCTAGTTTACAGAACAGAGCTAAGGTCTGTATTAAGAAGGGTTAGTTTATTTTTTAAAAAATACTGTAGTTTCAGATCAGCATTAGTTTATTTCCTAGCAACATTCACAGAAAACAGTAAAAAATGGTAAAAACATACAAAATGTGAATGGCTGACATTTCTATTGTTAATTGTCGTACTTGAACAATGCCTTGTGTTTCAACAACTGGACCAAAGTCCAGAAAGGTCAATTAAATTGTTTTTACAATTACGATAAAAAATCGCATAGGAACCATTCCTAAGGATGACAGTATTTATTTTAGTGCTGTGTTTTGAGAAGTATACATCCTCATATTTGTTAATGAAATACACACTTCAGGCGTAAAATGGCATGAATGCTTAACAAAAAAAAAAAATGCACATTACTTAAACATGCACAGTGCTGTAAACACTGCATATTGTGGTAAAGACAGGTAATAGCCCCTGTGAATAGCCTTATCCTCTTAGGGTCTGTGTCGTAGGTTCTATGAATGTGAAAAACTTGACCTCGAAGTCTGCTGGCCACATGAGATGCATTACAGCCTGAAGGTGCGTTGGTTGTTAAAATGCATGGCAACCAACCTGGGAACCCACCATCTGGATATGTCTGGAGCTTGAACTTCAAAGAGCATTCTGCACAATGCATTTCTGGTTGGATGACGTTAATATGTTGAACATGTTGTCACATCGGCGACCCATGTTAGCGTATGAATCTGTCCCTGCTGCCACTCTTGGGAAAACACTTGGGAATGGTCACCATGATGAGTAGATCAAGTGTTTCAAGCTGTATAATATTGTTGAGCATATTTTTGTTTTTTAATGCCACTGAATGCAGTGACATCATAAGTCTGACAATATCACTGTATTCAAAAAGAACAATGTCGAATGAAGGAAAAAATGCAACGTGGTAAATTGCACTGAGAACTTCTTCTTAAGGCTTTTATTTTTTCAAACTTTTGGACTCATTTAAATTTTTTGTTTGGTTTGTTCTCAACACTGTGTTTCTAAATGCTTTGAAAAATGTAAATAAAATGAAAAGAAATTGGCTGTAAATAAAAAGTGCTAATGTAGATACCTTTTAGAGCTACAGCAGTGAATCTGTGTAGTCTTTAGTTAAAGATGAAAAAATAAAGGATATTTTGTGTTTACATTTATTTCACGTTATCGTGATTTGCATCTCAATACTGTACTTTTTATGTCCTCCCATACTGCTGCTCATGAACAACTCTTTATATTAGAAGAATGTTCTTTAATGTACAGAAATGGTCCCACACACAATCATTTTTACCCAAAAGGCTCCAGATGTCTGGATTTTGAATGCATGCGCACTATAAGTCTATAAGTCTATATGTCCAAATATCTGCAAGCATGGAGTACAGCAATTGGGGTACAACAAGTACCCTGTCTCACCCCATTTCAAGTCAATTTTCTTATACAGTGGAACTGCAAATTAATGCCTTTAATGTGGTGTTTGATGTTAAATGGTTGTGGCACCTAATTGTACGCTGTGTAATGAGGTGTTTACAATTTCAGAAGTTTTGCACAGGTGATTGAAATATTCAAACATGGAAATTAAGAGAGTGCTGGGGGGGGGGGGTAGTCTTTCAAAAGGAAAACAATGCACCACCAAAAATTTTTATAAACAAACATTTATGGACCATTACACTAAAACATTTTAGGGTAACATATAAATGCAGTATTTTTAGCACTATTTGTATTACAATGCAACATCATCATGGCAAACAGACTTTAGAAAATATCTAAAGTAGCATTAACATGTTCTGAGTTTATTTGTGTCATTGAGACTCAATAAATTCTTCAAAAAAAGTTTAATGTTTTATGCCACAACAGAAACTTTCATTGTTTTAAAACTATTAATGTCCTTGCATTTTAAAGAACCCAGAAACCAGTACACAGAACTTTAATGTGACATTAAGAATCACATGTACAACCAACTCAAGAACCCCATGAAGCCAAAAATGGTTCTTTGCCATTAAGGAATCTTTATTTTTAAGAAACATGCTGTGCTTGTATGTAGGTAAAAAGCAGATGCAAAATAATAGGACTAACCTAATTATTGTAGTCATATTTACAAATACTTATTAAATGCAAAATTTAAATCTGTCTCAACATTGTCAATAGAATTAAGTATGATGCTACTCTCTAAAGACAGTAAAGTTAATATATGAATATTGCAAATTACCAGATATGGTACAAAAAGATTTAGAGTGTCATTCAAGTGACTGACTATTATTCCTGAACCCCTTTGTCAGAACCTTGATATTAAATGATGAGCTTTTGAAGTCAAATCTCAGGGGTGTGAATACAGAGCATCCTCCAAGACTTTAAACACTCCATCTGTTCCTACTTGACTGTAAACTGAACCTTGAGAGTGTGTTTAGAAAACATTATATAAGTGGCTGCTATTAAAATCAGTGGAGTGATTCCACATTCTTTTTGAGAGTCAGCCAATTTTATTTATTTATTCTGTGTGAACATAGAGATTGAAGAAATGTACCTGAAAACATTTGTTAACTTTGAATTAATTCCTGAATGTACCTTTGTTTTTACCTGTTTGCCACCTGTTTTATTTAAATAATATCCCAATGTGCACCAATAAATCAATACGCAATCCTGGTATATAAAATGCAATTTTACTGTGTAATTATAATACAAAACTCCAAAAGTGCTTTCTGAAAATAAATTTACTGTGATGCGAGTCCTTTGATGTTCCCCAAACTACTTCCCACAATGCACTTGATGGAACACAACAAAAATATAATGAAACTTGAGCAGAAACATGCTAGTTTGAAGACAAAAGGTAACGTGAGCTTTTTGAATGAGCCAATCACCCATCTGTTATTAACAACATAGCTGATGGAAAATAGAGCATTTTTATTGCAAATAAAAGAGAAATTCAATATGTTTATTTTTACTTAGTAGATGAATATTATGAAACGGAAGTGGGCATAGGTGGGAGGGAGATGTCAACACCCATTTCTCTATGATTCTCATGATTCTTCAGTCTAGTCTGCACAGGTTAGTTTGAGGTCAGAGTATGAGATGCACTTCCCTTAACAGAATCTGCCTCAGAATTGTCTAAAAAATATGTACATTTATTCAAAATAATATAAGGGCACTTTTTTATTTTATTTTAATATTTGGTATTAGCATTAATATAAACATATTAGCATTGTGAATCTAGCTATGAGGAACAGACTGAAACTTAATTTCAGATTTTGAATCTTGTGACAGAATGCGTTATGTCAGGTCTGATGTCAACAATGCTGAATTGGTTAAATAGAACTGGTTATGCTTCTTGACATCTGGCACACCAGAATTAATTATGCAGAAGTGGAAATACATTTTCCATAGCTGTGACAGTAGGAAAGATTTTCACTGAATCAGGAAATAAATTATATTCTGTTCTTTAGAGAAATGTTTTGAATGACCGAACAAGATTTTGAATATGGTATACATGTAAGCTATTAGGCTATTCATCTCCTTCTGTGTGCCACAGAGCAAAGACAATCACACAGGTTTAGAACAACATGAGGGCACGATAAGGCAATGAAGACAGACTTTTCATACTTCCCTTTAATAGTGCTATTTAGTTGCTTGTCTACCCTAGGTTTAGCATACTACACAATGTCACTGTATATTCTGGTATTTTAGTTTTACTTTTAAATACTGTATGACTTTAATATGCCAAATGACAAGAATGTCACACCAGGAAAGAGGAATATAAATAACACTGTTTAAAAAGGATGTTCAGGTTGACAGACAGCTGGACGGACAGACAGGCACTGAAGGGACCCCAGCTGTGTGCTGCTGTTTTGTTCCCCTGCGTTCCTCTTGACAGGTGTGAATAATGGCCAAGCCCTGAGAAATGTCTTTGTAACGGTCTGTAAACCCAGCTGACACCATGTGTGTTCACCAATAAGACTGACTTCACACTTTATGCAAATCTTATTGACAGCATAGCTAATGCTTTTTATTAAGCTAATTATCCTTAAGGTCATTTCTGTTTTTGGCACCAGGACGAGACTGCAGGAAAGGAGAAAATATCCTTGCTGTTCTTGTTAGAGAGCACACTACCAAAAGAGCATGTGCTTTTAGGAAAAGTGTGTCATTGCAGAGACATTATAGGGTGATGAGATACACCACTCGTAATAGAATGAATGGGATAAATCCCAAAACAGAATATAGCCTTACAGTTAAAAGAGACAATCACCTCATGGCTTTAGCAATGGAAGTCCAGCATCAGAAGATAAAAGAGCCAGTGACTATAGCTTAAAAATATAAGTTGATCTAGCCCAATAAATGTTATTGTTTTGCATGTGCCCACCCCCACAGGTCATTCCTGCACCTCTGACTATCACTATTACTATTGCTCACACTCTGTTCTAAACCAGAAGATTATTTTGACCTAGGTCATGAAGCAAGCAACTACAACAACCAAAAACACCATATAAACCACATTCCAAAGACTCTCAGAACAACCACATAGCATCCTGCTGGCAACCACTCTGAGCACCTTAGCATCATGGCAGAGAATTCTGCATGGACAAGTAGCTACCACTCACATTAATACAAAAATGATTGAGTTTTTACTTTAAATGATGACACAAAGTACTTTTACTTTCTAAACTGACACAAAACTGATCTTTGTACAACTGTCTTTGTAGATTATGGCATAAGAGTGCCAATGTAGACTGCAACATTTGTTTTGTTTGTCAGTATCTTTGTTCACTTTATGAAAAGGATGATTTAGTAATTTGATGCTTAACTCTAAACTTAGTTCACCTTAGTGTTTAAATGGCTTCTGGAAAATGAGTCCAATCTTTGCACTGGTTTAAAAGGTTTCTAGAAAAACCCTCTTTAATTATCAATAGCACAGTTTTCTATGTGACTAGCATGATGAACATACAGTGAGTTGCACATCCATTAACAGGTGTTCTGAATCCAGTAAGACTACTAGAATATATGTTTTGATAGGCGGACTGTTTGCAAGCTTGTAATTCATGTTATGTCCAAGCGGCACAATGCAACTCATTAAGGTTCAATTTCGCCTGTTAAAAATGACAGGATTAAGAAAAATACTGTAGATTGAAAGCAGGCAAAGTTGAAAATGTTTAATACATCACATATTTTCTGCTTGAGTTAATGCAACCAATAATTATTTTTGACACCTTCTTATGAAAAATATGTTGTCACATCTGAGTTTCTGAATGTTTGAAAGCACATACCATTAAAACCAGGGATTATATGTGCCTCACATCACTAGTGTTTTTATATTTAAGAGGACAGTATGCTAGCTTTATGGCAGAGCTGGACAAAGCACCAATGTTAATATAGTTATTATAGAATGCATTGTGTTATTGTACGACAACAAGGTTGCTCATAGGTTTTGGAACAGAACCAAATTTACTACGCAACTATCATTTAAACTGAATGAACAGGCATATAAGTTTATATCAGTACTACAAACAGAATGATGTTTGTGTTTATCGCCAACCATAATTAGATAAGACAAATATTGCAAGCTGTTAATGCCATGATGTAATTTTACCTCAAACATATCTTTAGTTAGTTTAGAGAGATGTGCATTGAGGGTACTTTTTAAATTAAGCTCTGGTGGAAGGCCAAAGCTCTGTAATTTATATCTAAGCTTATTAGAGAGGAGTGGGTCTTGTCTTATAAATAGAGGCAATTACTCATGAATATGTGTGGGCTTTGTCCACTGAGAAAAAGTCTCTGGAATGCACAATATTACTTTCTATTTGCATGTGTGTGCGCAATGGCCCCAAAAGGTTTTTGGACACTTTAGCCACACAAAGAGTTGTGACAAAATAATTGCATTTGACAACAGAATATCCCAACAAGTGGTATTTTTAAGAAATCTAGCACACGTATACTTAACAATAAAATTCATGATAAGAGGAAAATTAATGTTTGATAACATTTTTTTTAAAAATATAAAATATGCAC
This sequence comes from Chromobotia macracanthus, assembly GCA_036877525.1. Lineage (NCBI taxonomy): Eukaryota > Metazoa > Chordata > Actinopteri > Cypriniformes > Botiidae > Chromobotia > Chromobotia macracanthus. The sequence continues at coordinate 801,772 of JAZGTH010000132.1, forward strand.
ATGCCCTGGCTGTCAGACATTAGTGGAATATGTCTACAGTTAATGTAATGAACTACACCAGTGGTTGCTTTGCTAGGACACCTGTGTGATTTTTTTTTTACCACTTAATCTGACATACATACACCAATATACTAGCAACATAGTAATTAATGTAATAATTTACTTTGCAAAACTTGCATCATGTAAGTCTTGCATCACTTTTGTTTATGTATAATGTCATAAATTGCATTGATGTTATTGTTCTGACCTTATTATCTCTGTGGCTTTGTGTTTAAAGACACTGTCCCTTTTCTTCACCTCCAGATCTTGCTCAAACTGTAGAGTGTAACAGAGAGGCATATGGTCTGCTTTACGAGCATGATGGTGCTGTAAATAAGAGCAATGCCATAGTGCTGTGATGCTTAAAGCAAGCCCACCCTTTACCAGCAGCAGTAACAATCTGTTCTTGACTCTCTGTCAAGGGCTGGCAACAAATGATGCATATGTTACTTTGAACTCATTTTTTGGGATAGTTTTTCCAAATAGATTAAAAAAAAAGAACATTTTTACCCTTGTTGTGTAAAAGCAAGCTCACAGTGATTTTGAATGTCCTGACCTTGTCTTATTTAAATGTTGGCTATATACAGTACACATTTATGTCCTTGCATCTTCAGTTTGCTAACAATTAGAGAAAGTATTTTGCAAACTGTTGTGGATTGCATATCTTTAATAGACAGAAATGTTTTGATCAGTCAGCCAATTAAATAAAGGTTGGCCAATCAGATCAAGTTATATGGCCGAAGACACATAAGGTGTGACAGCTTTCACGACATGCAACCTAGGAAAAAATATATACATAACATACATTATGTATACATAAAAATATATACATATATGGCATTGGTTTATGTTAGAAAAACAACATTAAAAAAATTGTTGTAACGAAAATGATATATGCTGTTTATGCAATTATGTTTTCCAGGTTGCACAACATTTACATGGATGAAAAATGACTCTAATGAGGGCATAGCTGCCTGATATTTGACCTCTATTTGTGAGTCATTAAAATGAGTACCACATTATGATATAAAACTCGGCGAGAGGATCATTACTCAGGGTATAACCTGAAGGACCAATGTGCACTCAAGAGTATTCCAAAGAACGCAGAGACAGAGTTTCAAAACTATCTGTATGAGGCCAAAGGTGTTGAAGATGGTGCAAAATCTGCCAACACCTTTTTAATGGATAAACAAAGGCACTACATGTGTTTGTCCAATTAAATGCCTTCTTGAACAAAAAAAAATGTCATTCCCCCAATACCACCAGTAACCAACTTTAAAGTATAGTAAATCATGGTTATTGGCTATGTCTTATGATTATTAGCTACTGGCTAAAATGTGACAATATGCACAGCTCTGAAAATATCTCTTCACAGAAACAAAAATTGAACTTGTTTTAAAAAACATATAAAACCATAAAAACAATGCTCAACCATTAGCATGCAGGTTTTTGGACTGCAGTCCTTAGGCATCTTGTTAAAATGAAGAATAGTACAAGCAAAGCACAGGGAAATACTGCAAGACAACCAGTTACCCTCCTAACTAAATAAAATGTAGGTTAAAAAAAAAATTACCTTTCAGCAGGGCAATGATGCCGAACACAAGAGCCAAATTTTAGTATTGGATTTCTAATTTAGTGCATTGAGTGAATAATGCTCGAGTACTATTTTCCTCCATGCTATTTTAAATAACAGGCTTGATTGCTCTCATGTTAAAGCAATTTCAGATGCTGTGAGATGAAAATGGACAAAGCAAACTCCTGATCTTTTTGGTTATAATACACTGACAGAAATAAGCAAGGAGCAAGGAGCAACACAAAGAAATCTGTGTAATCGGCACATTCAAGTCCCACTTTCCCTTATCAGCCTTTTGCAAACAAAGAAGAAAATTGATATGTGGGAGCTAAGGTGCTGCTGTTAAGATATTGGGCCGCTCCTAAAGGATTTGTCTAGCTAAGCTTATGAAACATTAAGCAGTGACAATTCCGTAAGATCAATAGGACTAGCATACTGTTTTCTCTGCTCCCTTTGTTTCTCATTCCTTTCATTTCCAAAGTGAGTGCTCTCATGCAAAAATGGGTTGTTGAGTTATGGGTTGTTGAGATGTAGAAACCATTACAACTGAATATATTAACTTATGCAATAAATCAACCTTCATTTATATGGTTTGAGCCACTGCACATGGCTCATACCTCATGGTATGTATTTAAATGAACATAATTGGTCATAGTAAAACCTCTTAAATGCAGCATGAAAACTGATTGTTAAAATAGAAAACCATGTAAACCTAAAACAAATGTGAATTATGAAACTTTTCACAGTGTCTCGTGAACCTATTTTTGTATTGTAACAGTCACATCTTGTCAGACCATTTACTAGTTTTATTATTTTTATTGATTTAAGCCAGCAGGAAATTTCCCTCTTCACTTCCTGTTTAGTAATGTAACAATGCCATTCCTCCCTATGCCCTTCAGAAGGAGCTTACACATACCCTGCCATTTGGAATCTCACCTAAGATGGCCAAACACACTATAAAATCCACTGCAGGCCAAACACACTATAAAATCCACTGCACATGGCTCATACCTCATGGTATTTACTATTGCTTTATGGCTGAAGATGTTATTAGGAGGAAAGACATTCTCAGTTTAAGACAGCATTTTATTGGACCAAACTTACAATACGTTTTTGTAAACTTACAGGATGAAAGTACAATAGCATTAAAGTCTTAGTGTGAATCATAATTGGCAATAATTGTCAGGGTCCTGGCTTCCTGTTCTGAATCTTTCTAGATTATATTGCCAGGATCCTGGCATGCCCTGTGTTTTGTGTCAGAGCGTGTTGTTTAGATCCTGACTCCTTCTAGTCTTGGTTCTCGTTTCTTGGAGTCTGGATCTGAACTCATGCTCTGGGTCTTCGTCTTGTGTGGAAGCACATGGCCTCTGTTTTGTTTACATTCGCCATGTGCTCTCCGGTCCTGCGTCTTGGCCCCGCCCCCTTGTTCTCTTGTCTAGTTTGCGCTGATTTCGCGCACCTGTTCCTCGTTGTCCGTGTCCTATTTAATGCCCTTGTGTTCGCTGTCTCTTGTCGGTTCGTTCTTGCATCTCGTATCTTGCATCTCGTATCTGGCGTTTTGTATCTCGTGTCCCTTTTGTCGTGCCTGGTTTCCTGGTCACATTGAGTCTTGTCACGTTCTTGTCTGGTCGCGTTTTTCGTCCCGTATTTTGCCCTGTCCGTTTTCCGGTTTTTAGTTTTATTTTGAGCTCCGATATTTTTTTTTTTGGTGTTCTTTTGTTCTAGTTGTATTACTGTTTTGGTTCACGTTTTACTCCCTCGTGGGTTTTGTTTTCGCTTTTGGGAGATAATGAAATGTATTTAGATTTAAGAGAATTGTAATAGGAATGTCTTATGATAATGAGTCCATACCGAAATGTAGACTTTGGTACTGTATTTTGGCATTTCCAGTTTGAGCTATTGAAATCTCTTAAAATCCAACATGCGTTTCTTTGTTTTTTTTTTTAGGTTAAGATAAATGTCTGAAAAGCATGTCTTGATTTGCATGCCATTTAACTAATCTATTAGAAATAATATATATATATATTTCTATATTTATTCTATGGGCAGACCCAAGACACAATGTTCAATCCAGTGAATTACACACCTTTTATATAGATCAGAACTTGTAATACAACAGTCTCCCTCAACAGACAACAGATGGTTTTTAAAGGTACAAGGTGAGAGCCATCCAAAGCCCGTCCCCCAAATGACATCACTATTTTGGCTTCATCAGAGATAAACAAGTTATGTGACACAAAATCAATGGTCCTTATGCTGCACATGCATAAAGTATACAGCAAAGGAACGGAAGACGAGCCTTAGAATTATGGGGTCAATGCAGCTTGTAGAATAAGTCAAGAAAGATCTTGCCCCTGCTGAGGTCAGTGCTTTTAATACAATATTCCTATAGCTAACACAAAATCATATTGACTGAGACCAACAAAACTGAGACAAATAAGGGTGGCTGGAGCTCAGCTAAGCTGAATTCCAACCATCCCTGCAGAGGCAATGAACTAGAGGTACATTTATCTCGTGTTATGACCCTGCTGAATAATAAACATCTTAAACCAGGTTAAAGACTAAGCTGGTTTTCTGGTTTCCCTCTTAGCTAGTTTTTCCAAGAGTTCTGAAACCTTTTAGCTGGTCAGGCTGAAAAACCAGCTGTCTCCAGCTAAACTAGCATGGGAGACATTTATGAAAGTAAATTGCACATAATGCTTGTGTCTGAGTTAAAAGCTGACTTTGAGATGCAATCTGCATTACAGCAAATCGGTTAAAAAGAGTTTCACAAAAAGCAAGGCCCAGATAAATAACATGCTGGTAAGAACAACATTAGCATTACCGCTGGTAAGACCCAGTCCACAGAGAAATACCTGTATTAATAATTAATCAGTGAAGATGCTGAGCTAATAAATAAGTGATTAAATAGGTTTGTCTAGTGAACGGCTGCTGTTAACTGTCACAGCATTCACACGGAGCGACTGCACCATCTAGAGGCAAAGATGAGCCCTGCACATGAAATATATTCTGTGACTGTGGAACTACTGTACAATTGTTTGTAATATATGCTAGGGGGTGTTAAATGGTTGCTAGGGTGTAGCTATGCTAGGGTGCTCCAAATGGTTGCTAGAGCATGGCTGTACAGTTTTCATAGTGATAATTAAAGACTTTTTGCCAGTCTGAATCAAAAGAGACCACTCACTTGTCTCTGATGTTTTAACGCCTCTCACATTTTTCAGTGTAAGTCAGTGGGTTGGTGTTAAGGTCTGGGTCATGCACAGACCTTTTGGGGAGCATGTGCTGCAACTAAAAAAGTCTCAAAAGGCTTTACTTTTATTCACTATTAATAACAACCATCATAATAATATAAATAATATAGATATACAGGGTGTCGGAGCGTCTTTAAACCTAATTACAACAGCAATCTTCTGTCAGCCATGTGCTTGAAGATGTATATGACCACTGTGATCCACTGGGATGCTGGTCTCTTGAAAGTGCACTAAGGTTGATCTCTCTCTCATGCATTACACTTTCCCTAAAAAAAGCCAGCAATGAAAAAATAATAAAATATTGTGAAAAGTATCAGCTGCAGAGAAAAGTTATAATTGTGCCAGAGCTCTTCTCTATAAATACATGCATATTAAAAACATGAATATGAATTAACCATGCTGTGACCATATAATGTGAACATATAATATGATTAAATGTTAATAAATTAAGTGTATCAGCAGAGCGGTCATAAATCGAAATTAGAAATGTATTTACCATCGATCAAATGTCTAACGGTACAATAGATCGATGCCACACGTAACATATCAATAAATACTTTTATTTTGACACTCTTCACATCTTCACAAACACATCAATCAATATCAATGTATTGTCACAACCCTACTACGGAGTAAGACAGACCTTGTAACCAAAATATAGGGTTTGTTCAGCAACATTGCAAAAAACAAGACAGGCACTTTGATGAGCTAAACCACAGCATCAGGAGTGAAAACATTGGGAGGCATTGAAAAGTAACAAAAAGTAAAGTAAGGTGCAGAACCTTGCCATAAATAGTAAACTTCATGGAAAACGTAGGCACAATAGGTTGCAAACCTATTGCAAATGATGGGCGTTCAGGGTTAGGACAAGGAAGTGTCTGCAGCCTGTTCATGTTAGAGCACAGTTCATAAAATTCACATTATAAACTCTGAGTTGGGAAAGGTAATTTTGCAAAACTTTCATGTGAGACAGCTGTGGTCAAGAACACAACAAAGAAACATTATCAAATTGAAACCAAACATGACTCTGGTGGGACTTGAATCCACAACCTTTGAATGTCACCACACCACCATCTAGAAGTCCAATGCGCTATCCATTGTGCCACAGAGCCTGTCGAGCTGCTGTAGCACTGGTCCTCATGTCACATGTTACTGTTAAGAGGGTGAAATGAGCATATCTACTCATTGGAGGTTTGCGGAACATCCGCAGGAGTGAAACTGAACTTTTCCTGTTCATAAATGAAGAGAGAACAAACATACATACATACATACATCTCTACTGTGGCTAGGTGACTGAAAATTAAGGAAGGTGGAGATCCTCACCAAAACCGTTCGCAGAGTCATGGAAGAGTGCAAGAGTGCATTTGCAAAAGTGAACCTGAACCTTTTCTGTTTAAAAATAGAGAGAGAAAAACATTGGCAGAGTCAAGGATGAAATCACAGCTTCCGGATTTCGCCACCAAACTGTAAGGGTGGTTTCACTACATGGCTTCAAGCTGTCGGAATGACTGAAGAAGAGCGCAAGGGGGAACGAGTGCAAAGAGAACGAGCCAGAGCACTTCTTACATTCCCTTTATATCCTTTCCTTGACAATGTGACTGAAAGCAATCTAAGACAATCAAAGTTACCAATCAGAAGACCATGTGTAACCCCCACTGTACTGGACAAAAGGCAGACTCCCTGCATACAATACAAAAGTCTCAGCCAATAGCCTGTGATCTCTAGGAGCTCATCTGTAGGCGCAGGGATGCAAAGGGTCCCTTTAGCCAAGGAGACGGGTTTGTGACACAGCAATAAACGGCATGAAATATTCAACACTACAGCAGAATCAAGAAAGAAATCACATGCAGGTTTGAAACCAACTGCAAATGAGAGGCATGCTAAAGAGTGAAGTCCATTTTAGTGTTTGGTTTCACTTTAAACGCCGTAATGCAACGAGTAAACGTTTCCAATTTGCATGATTGTAGGACAGAGTGTACCAAGGGGTTAAAGACAATATACACTCCTTTTATGGTGTGTGAACTATTACTGCAGGGTGCCCCTTCAAGAGCCTTACCAAACCAAATCCTGAACTGGCCATAGAACTTATGACTCTTTGTCTCATCTGTGTATATCAGCTGACTGGGCAAAAAGCACAGGGAAACATTATGTAACCAGATGTTCCCACACAATTGCTGTGTGCAAATGTATTGCCAGGTATGATTTATGTTTCTACGTTCCATGCTAATCATTTTCTAAAATTGTTTTTGCTGTACATTCTATAATGTTTGGAGATTTTTAGAAACTGTTATTTTAGTAGGAGTGTGCTCCTACAAAAGAACTGACTAAAAAAATTTATAATGGTGCAGATCCTTACCAAAACCAATTGCAGAATCATGGAAAACAACACAGACAGGCCCGAAACGTAATGCAAACGAGGGGCATGCAGGGCTTCGCGAACATCTGAAAGAGTGACCCTAGATTTTTTTAGCCTTTAACGTTTAGGAGGTGTACACAAAACAGGTGGATCGTGAGGCACCGCTGGGATTTGAACCCAGGATCTCCTGTTTACTAGACAGGCGCTTTGACCAGCTAAGCCACGGCGCCAACACCCGCAGCTGCTGAAAGACGCTTGACAGAAAAGCAACAAAGGAGCAAAAAGTGATAGAAACAATAATTAAATCACACACAAGGGAAGTGAGGGGCACAGTCCCCTACATTTGGCAGAGGAAAGGCTGACGTGTCTAAAGGATGGGAAGATAACACCTTGCTGTGAGGCACCGCTGGGATTTGAACCCAGGATCTCCTGTTTACAAGACAAGCGCTTTCACCAGCTAAGCCACGGCGCCATGGACAAAAGCGTTGGGAGGAATTGAAAAGTAACAAACAAAAAAGAAAGAAAGGTGCAGAACCCTACCATAAACGGCACACTCCTTGGAAAATATAGGTGCAATAGTTTCCAAACGTATTACAAATGATGGGCGTTCAGGGTTAATTTTCAAGTACACGGAAATGTCTGCAGCCTGTTCACGTTAGAGCAGAGTTCGTAAAACTCATATTATAAACTCTGAGTTGGGAAAGGTAATTTTGCAAAACTTTCATGTGAGACAGCTGTGGTCAAGAACAAATGCTCGACTTCAAAGAAACATGAACAAATTGAAACCAAACACGACTCTGGTGGGACTCGAACCCACAACCTTTGAATGTCACCACACCACCATCTAGAAGTCCAATGCGCTATCCGTTGCGCCACAGAGCCTGTGGAGCGGCTGCAGCTCTGGTCCCCATGTCACATATCACTGTTAAGAGGGTGAAATGAGCATATCTACTCATTGGAGGTTTGCGGAACATCCGCAGGAGTGAAACTGAACTTTTCTTGTTCATAAATGAAGAGAGAACAAACATACATACATACATACATCTCTACTGTGGCTAGGTGACTGAAAATTAAGGAAGGAGGAAACCCTCAGCAAAACAGTTTGTAGAGTCATGGAATAAATCACAGGCAGGTTTGAAACAAACTGCAAATGAGATGAAAGTTAAGCAAGGTGGAGATCCTCACCAAAACCGTTCGCAGAGTCATGGAAGAGTGCAAGAGTGCATTTGCAAAAGTGAACCTGAACCTTTTCTGTTTAAAAATAGAGAGAGAAAAACATTGGCAGAGTCAAGGATGAAATCACAGCTTCCGGATTTCGCCACCAAACTGTAAGGGTGGTTTCACTACATGGCTTCAAGCTGTCGGAATGACTGAAGAAGAGCGCAAGGGGGAACGAGTGCAAAGAGAACGAGCCAGAGCACTTCTTACATTCCCTTTATATCCTTTCCTTGACAATGTGACTGAAAGCAATCTAAGACAATCAAAGTTACCAATCAGAAGACCATGTGTAACCCCCACTGTACTGGACAAAAGGCAGACTCCCTGCATACAATACAAAAGTCTCAGCCAATAGCCTGTGATCTCTAGGAGCTCATCTGTAGGCGCAGGGATGCAAAGGGTCCCTTTAGCCAAGGAGACGGGTTTGTGACACAGCAATAAACGGCATGAAATATTCAACACTACAGCAGAATCAAGAAAGAAATCACATGCAGGTTTGAAACCAACTGCAAATGAGAGGCATGCTAAAGAGTGAAGTCCATTTTAGTGTTTGGTTTCACTTTAAACGCCGTAATGCAACGAGTAAACGTTTCCAATTTGCATGATTGTAGGACAGAGTGTACCAAGGGGTTAAAGACAATATACACTCCTTTTATGGTGTGTGAACTATTACTGCAGGGTGCCCCTTCAAGAGCCTTACCAAACCAAATCCTGAACTGGCCATAGAACTTATGACTCTTTGTCTCATCTGTGTATATCAGCTGACTGGGCAAAAAGCACAGGGAAACATTATGTAACCAGATGTTCCCACACAATTGCTGTGTGCAAATGCATTGCCAGGTATGATTTATGTTTCTACGTTCCATGCTAATCATTTTCTAAAATTGTTTTTGCTGTACATTCTATAATGTTTGGAGATTTTTAGAAACTGTTATTTTAGTAGGAGTGTGCTCCTACAAAAGAACTGACTAAAAAAATTTATAATGGTGCAGATCCTTACCAAAACCAATTGCAGAATCATGGAAAACAACACAGACAGGCCCGAAACGTAATGCAAATGAGGGGCATGCAGGGCTTCGCGAACATCTGAAAGAGTGACCCTAGATTTTTTTAGCCTTTAACGTTTAGGAGGTGTACACAAAACAGGTGGATCGTGAGGCACCGCTGGGATTTGAACCCAGGATCTCCTGTTTACTAGACAGGCGCTTTGACCAGCTAAGCCACGGCGCCAACACCCGCAGCTGCTGAAAGACGCTTGACAGAAAAGCAACAAAGGAGCAAAAAGTGATAGAAACAATAATTAAATCACACACAAGGGAAGTGAGGGGCACAGTCCCCTACATTTGGCAGAGGAAAGGCTGACGTGTCTAAAGGATGGGAAGATAACACCTTGCTGTGAGGCACCGCTGGGATTTGAACCCAGGATCTCCTGTTTACAAGACAAGCGCTTTCACCAGCTAAGCCACGGCGCCATGGACAAAAGCGTTGGGAGGAATTGAAAAGTAACAAACAAAAAAGAAAGAAAGGTGCAGAACCCTACCATAAACGGCACACTCCTTGGAAAATATAGGTGCAATAGTTTCCAAACGTATTACAAATGATGGGCGTTCAGGGTTAATTTTCAAGTACACGGAAATGTCTGCAGCCTGTTCACGTTAGAGCAGAGTTCGTAAAACTCATATTATAAACTCTGAGTTGGGAAAGGTAATTTTGCAAAACTTTCATGTGAGACAGCTGTGGTCAAGAACAAATGCTCGACTTCAAAGAAACATGAACAAATTGAAACCAAACACGACTCTGGTGGGACTCGAACCCACAACCTTTGAATGTCACCACACCACCATCTAGAAGTCCAATGCGCTATCCGTTGCGCCACAGAGCCTGTGGAGCGGCTGCAGCTCTGGTCCCCATGTCACATATCACTGTTAAGCGGGTGAAATGAGCATATCTACTCATTGGAGGTTTGAGGAACATCCGCAGGAGTGAAACTGAACTTTTCCTGTTCATAAATGAAGAGAGAACAAACATACATACATACATACATCTCTACTGTGGCTAGGTGACTGAAAATTAAGGAAGGAGGAAACCCTCAGCAAAACAGTTTGTAGAGTCATGGAATAAATCACAGGCAGGTTTGAAACAAACTGCAAATGAGATGAAAGTTAAGCAAGGTGGAGATCCTCACCAAAACCGTTCGCAGAGTCATGGAAGAGTGCAAGAGTGCATTTGCAAAAGTGAACCTGAACCTTTTCTGTTTAAAAATAGAGAGAGAAAAACATTGGCAGAGTCAAGGATGAAATCACAGCTTCCGGATTTCGCCACCAAACTGTAAGGGTGGTTTCACTACATGGCTTCAAGCTGTCGGAATGACTGAAGAAGAGAGCAAGGGGGAACGAGTGCAAAGAGAACTAGCCAGAGCATTTCTTACATTCCCTTTATATCCTTTCCTTGACAATGTGACTGAAAGCAATCTAAGACAATCAAAGTTACCAATCAGAAGACCATGTGTAACCCCCACTGTACTGGACAAAAGGCAGACTCCCTGCATACAATACAAAAGTCTCAGCCAATAGCCTGTGATCTCTAGGAGCTCATCTGTAGGCGCAGGGATGCAAAGGGTCCCTTTAGCCAAGGAGACGGGTTTGTGACACAGCAATAAACGGCATGAAATATTCAACACTACAGCAGAATCAAGAAAGAAATCACATGCAGGTTTAAAACCAACTGCAAATGAGAGGCATGCTAAAGAGTGAAGTCCATTTTAGTGTTTGGTTTCACTTTAAACGCCGTAATGCAACGAGTAAACGTTTCCAATTTGCATGATTGTAGGACAGAGTGTACCAAGGGGTTAAAGACAATATACACTCCTTTTATGGTGTGTGAACTATTACTGCAGGGTGCCCCTTCAAGAGCCTTACCAAACCAAATCCTGAACTGGCCATAGAACTTATGACTCTTTGTCTCATCTGTGTATATCAGCTGACTGGGCAAAAAGCACAGGGAAACATTATGTAACCAGATGTTCCCACACAATTGCTGTGTGCAAATGTATTGCCAGGTATGATTTATGTTTCTACGTTCCATGCTAATCATTTTCTAAAATTGTTTTTGCTGTACATTCTATAATGTTTGGAAATTTTTAGAAACTGTTATTTTAGTAGGAGTGTGCTCCTACAAAAGAACTGACTAAAAAAATTTATAATGGTGCAGATCCTTACCAAAACCAATTGCAGAATCATGGAAAACAACACAGACAGGCCCGAAACGTAATGCAAATGAGGGGCATGCAGGGCTTCGCGAACATCTGAAAGAGTGACCCTAGATTTTTTTAGCCTTTAACGTTTAGGAGGTGTACACAAAACAGGTGGATCGTGAGGCACCGCTGGGATTTGAACCCAGGATCTCCTGTTTACTAGACAGGCGCTTTGACCAGCTAAGCCACGGCGCCAACACCCGCAGCTGCTGAAAGACGCTTGACAGAAAAGCAACAAAGGAGCAAAAAGTGATAGAAACAATAATTAAATCACACACAAGGGAAGTGAGGGGCACAGTCCCCTACATTTGGCAGAGGAAAGGCTGACGTGTCTAAAGGATGGGAAGATAACACCTTGCTGTGAGGCACCGCTGGGATTTGAACCCAGGATCTCCTGTTTACAAGACAATCGCTTTCACCAGCTAAGCCACGGCGCCAGGGACAAAAACATTGGGAGGAATTGAAAAGTAACAAACAAAAAAGAAAGAAAGGTGCAGAACCCTACCATAAACGGTACACTCCTTGGAAAATATAGGTGCAATAGTTTCCAAACGTATTACAAATGATGGGCGTTCAGGGTTAATTTTCAAGTACACGGAAATGTCTGCAGCCTGTTCACGTTAGAGCAGAGTTCGTAAAACTCATATTATAAACTCTGAGTTGGGAAAGGTAATTTTGCAAAACTTTCATGTGAGACAGCTGTGGTCAAGAACAAATGCTCGACTTCAAAGAAACATGAACAAATTGAAACCAAACACGACTCTGGTGGGACTCGAACCCACAACCTTTGAATGTCACCACACCACCATCTAGAAGTCCAATGCGCTATCCGTTGCGCCACAGAGCCTGTGGAGTGGCTGCAGCTCTGGTCCCCATGTCACATATCACTGTTAAGAGGGTGAAATGAGCATATCTACTCATTGGAGGTTTGCGGAACATCCGCAGGAGTGAAACTGAACTTTTCCTGTTCATAAATGAAGAGAGAACAAACATACATACATACATACATCTCTACTGTGGCTAGGTGACTGAAAATTAAGGAAGGAGGAGACCCTCACCAAAACAGTTTGTAGAGTCATGGAATAAATCACAGGCAGGTTTGAAACAAACTGCAAATGAGATGAAAGTTAAGCAAGGTGGAGATCCTCACCAAAACCGTTCGCAGAGTCATGGAAGAGTGCAAGAGTGCATTTGCAAAAGTGAACCTGAACCTTTTCTGTTTAAAAATAGAGAGAGAAAAACATTGGCAGAGTCAAGGATGAAATCACAGCTTCCGGATTTCGCCACCAAACTGTAAGGGTGGTTTCACTACATGGCTTCAAGCTGTCGGAATGACTGAAGAAGAGAGCAAGGGGGAACGAGTGCAAAGAGAACTAGCCAGAGCACTTCTTACATTCCCTTTATATCCTTTCCTTGACAATGTGACTGAAAGCAATCTAAGACAATCAAAGTTACCAATCAGAAGACCATGTGTAACCCCCACTGTACTGGACAAAAGGCAGACTCCCTGCATACAATACAAAAGTCTCAGCCAATAGCCTGTGATCTCTAGGAGCTCATCTGTAGGCGCAGGGATGCAAAGGGTCCCTTTAGCCAAGGAGACGGGTTTGTGACACAGCAATAAACGGCATGAAATATTCAACACTACAGCAGAATCAAGAAAGAAATCACATGCAGGTTTGAAACCAACTGCAAATGAGAGGCATGCTAAAGAGTGAAGTCCATTTTAGTGTTTGGTTTCACTTTAAACGCCGTAATGCAACGAGTAAACGTTTCCAATTTGCATGATTGTAGGACAGAGTGTACCAAGGGGTTAAAGACAATATACACTCCTTTTATGGTGTGTGAACTATTACTGCAGGGTGCCCCTTCAAGAGCCTTACCAAACCAAATCCTGAACTGGCCATAGAACTTATGACTCTTTGTCTCATCTGTGTATATCAGCTGACTGGGCAAAAAGCACAGGGAAACATTATGTAACCAGATGTTCCCACACAATTGCTGTGTGCAAATGTATTGCCAGGTATGATTTATGTTTCTACGTTCCATGCTAATCATTTTCTAAAATTGTTTTTGCTGTACATTCTATAATGTTTGGAGATTTTTAGAAACTGTTATTTTAGTAGGAGTGTGCTCCTACAAAAGAACTGACTAAAAAAATTTATAATGGTGCAGATCCTTACCAAAACCAATTGCAGAATCATGGAAAACAACACAGACAGGCCCGAAACGTAATGCAAACGAGGGGCATGCAGGGCTTCGCGAACATCTGAAAGAGTGACCCTAGATTTTTTTAGCCTTTAACGTTTAGGAGGTGTACACAAAACAGGTGGATCGTGAGGCACCGCTGGGATTTGAACCCAGGATCTCCTGTTTACTAGACAGGCGCTTTGACCAGCTAAGCCACGACGCCAACACCCGCAGCTGCTGAAAGACGCTTGACAGAAAAGCAACAAAGGAGCAAAAAGTGATAGAAACAATAATTAAATCACACACAAGGGAAGTGAGGGGCACAGTCCCCTACATTTGGCAGAGGAAAGGCTGACGTGTCTAAAGGATGGGAAGATAACACCTTGCTGTGAGGCACCGCTGGGATTTGAACCCAGGATCTCCTGTTTACAAGACAAGCGCTTTCACCAGCTAAGCCACGGCGCCATGGACAAAAACGTTGGGAGGAATTGAAAAGTAACAAACAAAAAAGAAAGAACGGTGCAGAACCCTACCATAAACGGTACACTCCTTGGAAAATATAGGTGCAATAGTTTCCAAACGTATTACAAATGATGGGCGTTCAGGGTTAATTTTCAAGTACACGGAAATGTCTGCAGCCTGTTCACGTTAGAGCAGAGTTCGTAAAACTCATATTATAAACTCTGAGTTGGGAAAGGTAATTTTGCAAAACTTTCATGTGAGACAGCTGTGGTCAAGAACAAATGCTCGACTTCAAAGAAACATGAACAAATTGAAACCAAACACGACTCTGGTGGGACTCGAACCCACAACCTTTGAATGTCACCACACCACCATCTAGAAGTCCAATGCGCTATCCGTTGCGCCACAGAGCCTGTGGAGCGGCTGCAGCTCTGGTCCCCATGTCACATATCACTGTTAAGAGGGTGAAATGAGCATATCTACTCATTGGAGGTTTGCGGAACATCCGCAGGAGTGAAACTGAACTTTTCCTGTTCATAAATGAAGAGAGAACAAACATACATACATACATACATCTCTACTGTGGCTAGGTGACTGAAAATTAAGGAAGGTGGAGATCCTCACCAAAACCGTTCGCAGAGTCATGGAATAAATCACAGGCAGGTTTGAAACAAACTGCAAATGAGATGAAAGTTAAGCAAGGTGGAGATCCTCACCAAAACCGTTCGCAGAGTCATGGAAGAGTGCAAGAGTGCATTTGCAAAAGTGAACCTGAACCTTTTCTGTTTAAAAATAGAGAGAGAAAAACATTGGCAGAGTCAAGGATGAAATCACAGCTTCCGGATTTCGCCACCAAACTGTAAGGGTGGTTTCACTACATGGCTTCAAGCTGTCGGAATGACTGAAGAAGAGCGCAAGGGGGAACGAGTGCAAAGAGAACGAGCCAGAGCACTTCTTACATTCCCTTTATATCCTTTCCTTGACAATGTGACTGAAAGCAATCTAAGACAATCAAAGTTACCAATCAGAAGACCATGTGTAACCCCCACTGTACTGGACAAAAGGCAGACTCCCTGCATACAATACAAAAGTCTCAGCCAATAGCCTGTGATCTCTAGGAGCTCATCTGTAGGCGCAGGGATGCAAAGGGTCCCTTTAGCCAAGGAGACGGGTTTGTGACACAGCAATAAACGGCATGAAATATTCAACACTACAGCAGAATCAAGAAAGAAATCACATGCAGGTTTGAAACCAACTGCAAATGAGAGGCATGCTAAAGAGTGAAGTCCATTTTAGTGTTTGGTTTCACTTTAAACGCCGTAATGCAACGAGTAAACGTTTCCAATTTGCATGATTGTAGGACAGAGTGTACCAAGGGGTTAAAGACAATATACACTCCTTTTATGGTGTGTGAACTATTACTGCAGGGTGCCCCTTCAAGAGCCTTACCAAACCAAATCCTGAACTGGCCATAGAACTTATGACTCTGTCTCATCTGTGTATATCAGCTGACTGGGCAAAAAGCACAGGGAAACATTATGTAACCAGATGTTCCCACACAATTGCTGTGTGCAAATGTATTGCCAGGTATGATTTATGTTTCTACGTTCCATGCTAATCATTTTCTAAAATTGTTTTTGCTGTACATTCTATAATGTTTGGAGATTTTTAGAAACTGTTATTTTAGTAGGAGTGTGCTCCTACAAAAGAACTGACTAAAAAAATTTATAATGGTGCAGATCCTTACCAAAACCAATTGCAGAATCATGGAAAACAACACAGACAGGCCCGAAACGTAATGCAAATGAGGGGCATGCAGGGCTTCGCGAACATCTGAAAGAGTGACCCTAGATTTTTTTAGCCTTTAACGTTTAGGAGGTGTACACAAAACAGGTGGATCGTGAGGCACCGCTGGGATTTGAACCCAGGATCTCCTGTTTACTAGACAGGCGCTTTGACCAGCTAAGCCACGGCGCCAACACCCGCAGCTGCTGAAAGACGCTTGACAGAAAAGCAACAAAGGAGCAAAAAGTGATAGAAACAATAATTAAATCACACACAAGGGAAGTGAGGGGCACAGTCCCCTACATTTGGCAGAGGAAAGGCTGACGTGTCTAAAGGATGGGAAGATAACACCTTGCTGTGAGGCACCGCTGGGATTTGAACCCAGGATCTCCTGTTTACAAGACAAGCGCTTTCACCAGCTAAGCCACGGCGCCATGGACAAAAGCGTTGGGAGGAATTGAAAAGTAACAAACAAAAAAAGAAAGAAAGGTGCAGAACCCTACCATAAACGGTACACTCCTTGGAAAATATAGGTGCAATAGTTTCCAAACGTATTACAAATGATGGGCGTTCAGGGTTAATTTTCAAGTACACGGAAATGTCTGCAGCCTGTTCACGTTAGAGCAGAGTTCGTAAAACTCATATTATAAACTCTGAGTTGGGAAAGGTAATTTTGCAAAACTTTCATGTGAGACAGCTGTGGTCAAGAACAAATGCTCGACTTCAAAGAAACATGAACAAATTGAAACCAAACACGACTCTGGTGGGACTCGAACCCACAACCTTTGAATGTCACCACACCACCATCTAGAAGTCCAATGCGCTATCCGTTGCGCCACAGAGCCTGTGGAGCGGCTGCAGCTCTGGTCCCCATGTCACATATCACTGTTAAGAGGGTGAAATGAGCATATCTACTCATTGGAGGTTTGCGGAACATCCGCAGGAGTGAAACTGAACTTTTCCTGTTCATAAATGAAGAGAGAACAAACATACATACATACATACATCTCTACTGTGGCTAGGTGACTGAAAATTAAGGAAGGTGGAGATCCTCACCAAAACCGTTTGTAGAGTCATGGAATAAATCACAGGCAGGTTTGAAACAAACTGCAAATGAGATGAAAGTTAAGCAAGGTGGAGATCCTCACCAAAACCGTTCGCAGAGTCATGGAAGAGTGCAAGAGTGCATTTGCAAAAGTGAACCTGAACCTTTTCTGTTTAAAAATAGAGAGAGAAAAACATTGGCAGAGTCAAGGATGAAATCACAGCTTCCGGATTTCGCCACCAAACTGTAAGGGTGGTTTCACTACATGGCTTCAAGCTGTCGGAATGACTGAAGAAGAGCGCAAGGGGGAACGAGTGCAAAGAGAACGAGCCAGAGCACTTCTTACATTCCCTTTATATCCTTTCCTTGACAATGTGACTGAAAGCAATCTAAGACAATCAAAGTTACCAATCAGAAGACCATGTGTAACCCCCACTGTACTGGACAAAAGGCAGACTCCCTGCATACAATACAAAAGTCTCAGCCAATAGCCTGTGATCTCTAGGAGCTCATCTGTAGGCGCAGGGATGCAAAGGGTCCCTTTAGCCAAGGAGACGGGTTTGTGACACAGCAATAAACGGCATGAAATATTCAACACTACAGCAGAATCAAGAAAGAAATCACATGCAGGTTTGAAACCAACTGCAAATGAGAGGCATGCTAAAGAGTGAAGTCCATTTTAGTGTTTGGTTTCACTTTAAACGCCGTAATGCAACGAGTAAACGTTTCCAATTTGCATGATTGTAGGACAGAGTGTACCAAGGGGTTAAAGACAATATACACTCCTTTTATGGTGTGTGAACTATTACTGCAGGGTGCCCCTTCAAGAGCCTTACCAAACCAAATCCTGAACTGGCCATAGAACTTATGACTCTTTGTCTCATCTGTGTATATCAGCTGACTGGGCAAAAAGCACAGGGAAACATTATGTAACCAGATGTTCCCACACAATTGCTGTGTGCAAATGTATTGCCAGGTATGATTTATGTTTCTACGTTCCATGCTAATCATTTTCTAAAATTGTTTTTGCTGTACATTCTATAATGTTTGGAGATTTTTAGAAACTGTTATTTTAGTAGGAGTGTGCTCCTACAAAAGAACTGACTAAAAAAATTTATAATGGTGCAGATCCTTACCAAAACCAATTGCAGAATCATGGAAAACAACACAGACAGGCCCGAAACGTAATGCAAATGAGGGGCATGCAGGGCTTCGCGAACATCTGAAAGAGTGACCCTAGATTTTTTTAGCCTTTAACGTTTAGGAGGTGTACACAAAACAGGTGGATCGTGAGGCACCGCTGGGATTTGAACCCAGGATCTCCTGTTTACTAGACAGGCGCTTTGACCAGCTAAGCCACGGCGCCAACACCCGCAGCTGCTGAAAGACGCTTGACAGAAAAGCAACAAAGGAGCAAAAAGTGATAGAAACAATAATTAAATTACACACAAGGGAAGTGAGGGGCACAGTCCCCTACATTTGGCAGAGGAAAGGCTGACGTGTCTAAAGGATGGGAAGATAACACCTTGTTGTGAGGCACCGCTGGGATTTGAACCCAGGATCTCCTGTTTACAAGACAAGCGCTTTCACCAGCTAAGCCACGGCGACAGGGACAAAAACGTTGGGAGGAATTGAAAAGTAACAAACAAAAAAGAAAGAAAGGTGCAGAACCCTACCATAAACGGTACACTCCTTGGAAAATATAGGTGCAATAGTTTCCAAACGTATTACAAATGATGGGCGTTCAGGGTTAATTTTCAAGTACACGGAAATGTCTGCAGCCTGTTCACGTTAGAGCAGAGTTCGTAAAACTCATATTATAAACTCTGAGTTGGGAAAGGTAATTTTGCAAAACTTTCATGTGAGACAGCTGTGGTCAAGAACAAATGCTCGACTTCAAAGAAACATGAACAAATTGAAACCAAACACGACTCTGGTGGGACTCGAACCCACAACCTTTGAATGTCACCACACCACCATCTAGAAGTCCAATGCGCTATCCGTTGCGCCACAGAGCCTGTGGAGCGGCTGCAGCTCTGGTCCCCATGTCACATATCACTGTTAAGAGGGTGAAATGAGCATATCTACTCATTGGAGGTTTGCGGAACATCCGCAGGAGTGAAACTGAACTTTTCCTGTTCATAAATGAAGAGAGAACAAACATACATACATACATACATCTCTACTGTGGCTAGGTGACTGAAAATTAAGGAAGGTGGAGATCCTCAGCAAAACCGTTTGCAGAGTCATGGAATAAATCACAGGCAGGTTTGAAACAAACTGCAAATGAGATGAAAGTTAAGCAAGGTGGAGATCCTCACCAAAACCGTTCGCAGAGTCATGGAAGAGTGCAAGAGTGCATTTGCAAAAGTGAACCTGAACCTTTTCTGTTTAAAAATAGAGAGAGAAAAACATTGGCAGAGTCAAGGATGAAATCACAGCTTCCGGATTTCGCCACCAAACTGTAAGGGTGGTTTCACTACATGGCTTCAAGCTGTCGGAATGACTGAAGAAGAGAGCAAGGGGGAACGAGTGCAAAGAGAACTAGCCAGAGCATTTCTTACATTCCCTTTATATCCTTTCCTTGACAATGTGACTGAAAGCAATCTAAGACAATCAAAGTTACCAATCAGAAGACCATGTGTAACCCCCACTGTACTGGACAAAAGGCAGACTCCCTGCATACAATACAAAAGTCTCAGCCAATAGCCTGTGATCTCTAGGAGCTCATCTGTAGGCGCAGGGATGCAAAGGGTCCCTTTAGCCAAGGAGACGGGTTTGTGACACAGCAATAAACGGCATGAAATATTCAACACTACAGCAGAATCAAGAAAGAAATCACATGCAGGTTTAAAACCAACTGCAAATGAGAGGCATGCTAAAGAGTGAAGTCCATTTTAGTGTTTGGTTTCACTTTAAACGCCGTAATGCAACGAGTAAACGTTTCCAATTTGCATGATTGTAGGACAGAGTGTACCAAGGGGTTAAAGACAATATACACTCCTTTTATGGTGTGTGAACTATTACTGCAGGGTGCCCCTTCAAGAGCCTTACCAAACCAAATCCTGAACTGGCCATAGAACTTATGACTCTTTGTCTCATCTGTGTATATCAGCTGACTGGGCAAAAAGCACAGGGAAACATTATGTAACCAGATGTTCCCACACAATTGCTGTGTGCAAATGTATTGCCAGGTATGATTTATGTTTCTACGTTCCATGCTAATCATTTTCTAAAATTGTTTTTGCTGTACATTCTATAATGTTTGGAGATTTTTAGAAACTGTTATTTTAGTAGGAGTGTGCTCCTACAAAAGAACTGACTAAAAAAATTTATAATGGTGCAGATCCTTACCAAAACCAATTGCAGAATCATGGAAAACAACACAGACAGGCCCGAAACGTAATGCAAATGAGGGGCATGCAGGGCTTCGCGAACATCTGAAAGAGTGACCCTAGATTTTTTTAGCCTTTAACGTTTAGGAGGTGTACACAAAACAGGTGGATCGTGAGGCACCGCTGGGATTTGAACCCAGGATCTCCTGTTTACTAGACAGGCGCTTTGACCAGCTAAGCCACGGCGCCAACACCCGCAGCTGCTGAAAGACGCTTGACAGAAAAGCAACAAAGGAGCAAAAAGTGATAGAAACAATAATTAAATCACACACAAGGGAAGTGAGGGGCACAGTCCCCTACATTTGGCAGAGGAAAGGCTGACGTGTCTAAAGGATGGGAAGATAACACCTTGCTGTGAGGCACCGCTGGGATTTGAACCCAGGATCTCCTGTTTACAAGACAAGCGCTTTCACCAGCTAAGCCACGGCGCCAGGGACAAAACCGTTGGGAGGAATTGAAAAGTAACAAACAAAAAAGAAAGAAAGGTGCAGAACCCTACCATAAACGGTACACTCCTTGGAAAATATAGGTGCAATAGTTTCCAAACGTATTACAAATGATGGGCGTTCAGGGTTAATTTTCAAGTACACGGAAATGTCTGCAGCCTGTTCACGTTAGAGCAGAGTTCGTAAAACTCATATTATAAACTCTGAGTTGGGAAAGGTAATTTTGCAAAACTTTCATGTGAGACAGCTGTGGTCAAGAACAAATGCTCGACTTCAAAGAAACATGAACAAATTGAAACCAAACACGACTCTGGTGGGACTCGAACCCACAACCTTTGAATGTCACCACACCACCATCTAGAAGTCCAATGCGCTATCCGTTGCGCCACAGAGCCTGTGGAGCGGCTGCAGCTCTGGTCCCCATGTCACATATCACTGTTAAGAGGGTGAAATGAGCATATCTACTCATTGGAGGTTTGCGGAACATCCGCAGGAGTGAAACTGAACTTTTCCTGTTCATAAATGAAGAGAGAACAAACATACATACATACATACATCTCTACTGTGGCTAGGTGACTGAAAATTAAGGAAGGTGGAGATCCTCACCAAAACCGTTCGCAGAGTCATGGAATAAATCACAGGCAGGTTTGAAACAAACTGCAAATGAGATGAAAGTTAAGCAAGGTGGAGATCCTCACCAAAACCGTTCGCAGAGTCATGGAAGAGTGCAAGAGTGCATTTGCAAAAGTGAACCTGAACCTTTTCTGTTTAAAAATAGAGAGAGAAAAACATTGGCAGAGTCAAGGATGAAATCACAGCTTCCGGATTTCGCCACCAAACTGTAAGGGTGGTTTCACTACATGGCTTCAAGCTGTCGGAATGACTGAAGAAGAGAGCAAGGGGGAACGAGTGCAAAGAGAACTAGCCAGAGCATTTCTTACATTCCCTTTATATCCTTTCCTTGACAATGTGACTGAAAGCAATCTAAGACAATCAAAGTTACCAATCAGAAGACCATGTGTAACCCCCACTGTACTGGACAAAAGGCAGACTCCCTGCATACAATACAAAAGTCTCAGCCAATAGCCTGTGATCTCTAGGAGCTCATCTGTAGGCGCAGGGATGCAAAGGGTCCCTTTAGCCAAGGAGACGGGTTTGTGACACAGCAATAAACGGCATGAAATATTCAACACTACAGCAGAATCAAGAAAGAAATCACATGCAGGTTTAAAACCAACTGCAAATGAGAGGCATGCTAAAGAGTGAAGTCCATTTTAGTGTTTGGTTTCACTTTAAACGCCGTAATGCAACGAGTAAACGTTTCCAATTTGCATGATTGTAGGACAGAGTGTACCAAGGGGTTAAAGACAATATACACTCCTTTTATGGTGTGTGAACTATTACTGCAGGGTGCCCCTTCAAGAGCCTTACCAAACCAAATCCTGAACTGGCCATAGAACTTATGACTCTTTGTCTCATCTGTGTATATCAGCTGACTGGGCAAAAAGCACAGGGAAACATTATGTAACCAGATGTTCCCACACAATTGCTGTGTGCAAATGTATTGCCAGGTATGATTTATGTTTCTACGTTCCATGCTAATCATTTTCTAAAATTGTTTTTGCTGTACATTCTATAATGTTTGGAAATTTTTAGAAACTGTTATTTTAGTAGGAGTGTGCTCCTACAAAAGAACTGACTAAAAAAATTTATAATGGTGCAGATCCTTACCAAAACCAATTGCAGAATCATGGAAAACAACACAGACAGGCCCGAAACGTAATGCAAATGAGGGGCATGCAGGGCTTCGCGAACATCTGAAAGAGTGACCCTAGATTTTTTTAGCCTTTAACGTTTAGGAGGTGTACACAAAACAGGTGGATCGTGAGGCACCGCTGGGATTTGAACCCAGGATCTCCTGTTTACTAGACAGGCGCTTTGACCAGCTAAGCCACGGCGCCAACACCCGCAGCTGCTGAAAGACGCTTGACAGAAAAGCAACAAAGGAGCAACAAGTGATAGAAACAATAATTAAATCACACACAAGGGAAGTGAGGGGCACAGTCCCCTACATTTGGCAGAGGAAAGGCTGACGTGTCTAAAGGATGGGAAGATAACACCTTGCTGTGAGGCACCGCTGGGATTTGAACCCAGGATCTCCTGTTTACAAGACAATCGCTTTCACCAGCTAAGCCACGGCGCCAGGGACAAAAACGTTGGGAGGAATTGAAAAGTAACAAACAAAAAAGAAAGAAAGGTGCAGAACCCTACCATAAACGGTACACTCCTTGGAAAATATAGGTGCAATAGTTTCCAAACGTATTACAAATGATGGGCGTTCAGGGTTAATTTTCAAGTACACGGAAATGTCTGCAGCCTGTTCACGTTAGAGCAGAGTTCGTAAAACTCATATTATAAACTCTGAGTTGGGAAAGGTAATTTTGCAAAACTTTCATGTGAGACAGCTGTGGTCAAGAACAAATGCTCGACTTCAAAGAAACATGAACAAATTGAAACCAAACACGACTCTGGTGGGACTCGAACCCACAACCTTTGAATGTCACCACACCACCACCTAGAAGTCCAATGCGCTATCCGTTGCGCCACAGAGCCTGTGGAGCGGCTGCAGCTCTGGTCCCCATGTCACATATCACTGTTAAGAGGGTGAAATGAGCATATCTACTCATTGGAGGTTTGCGGAACATCCGCAGGAGTGAAACTGAACTTTTCCTGTTCATAAATGAAGAGAGAACAAACATACATACATACATACATCTCTACTGTGGCTAGGTGACTGAAAATTAAGGAAGGTGGAGATCCTCACCAAAACCGTTCGCAGAGTCATGGAATAAATCACAGGCAGGTTTGAAACAAACTGCAAATGAGATGAAAGTTAAGCAAGGTGGAGATCCTCACCAAAACCGTTCGCAGAGTCATGGAAGAGTGCAAGAGTGCATTTGCAAAAGTGAACCTGAACCTTTTCTGTTTAAAAATAGAGAGAGAAAAACATTGGCAGAGTCAAGGATGAAATCACAGCTTCCGGATTTCGCCACCAAACTGTAAGGGTGGTTTCACTACATGGCTTCAAGCTGTCGGAATGACTGAAGAAGAGAGCAAGGGGGAACGAGTGCAAAGAGAACTAGCCAGAGCATTTCTTACATTCCCTTTATATCCTTTCCTTGACAATGTGACTGAAAGCAATCTAAGACAATCAAAGTTACCAATCAGAAGACCATGTGTAACCCCCACTGTACTGGACAAAAGGCAGACTCCCTGCATACAATACAAAAGTCTCAGCCAATAGCCTGTGATCTCTAGGAGCTCATCTGTAGGCGCAGGGATGCAAAGGGTCCCTTTAGCCAAGGAGACGGGTTTGTGACACAGCAATAAACGGCATGAAATATTCAACACTACAGCAGAATCAAGAAAGAAATCACATGCAGGTTTAAAACCAACTGCAAATGAGAGGCATGCTAAAGAGTGAAGTCCATTTTAGTGTTTGGTTTCACTTTAAACGCCGTAATGCAACGAGTAAACGTTTCCAATTTGCATGATTGTAGGACAGAGTGTACCAAGGGGTTAAAGACAATATACACTCCTTTTATGGTGTGTGAACTATTACTGCAGGGTGCCCCTTCAAGAGCCTTACCAAACCAAATCCTGAACTGGCCATAGAACTTATGACTCTTTGTCTCATCTGTGTATATCAGCTGACTGGGCAAAAAGCACAGGGAAACATTATGTAACCAGATGTTCCCACACAATTGCTGTGTGCAAATGTATTGCCAGGTATGATTTATGTTTCTACGTTCCATGCTAATCATTTTCTAAAATTGTTTTTGCTGTACATTCTATAATGTTTGGAAATTTTTAGAAACTGTTATTTTAGTAGGAGTGTGCTCCTACAAAAGAACTGACTAAAAAAATTTATAATGGTGCAGATCCTTACCAAAACCAATTGCAGAATCATGGAAAACAACACAGACAGGCCCGAAACGTAATGCAAATGAGGGGCATGCAGGGCTTCGCGAACATCTGAAAGAGTGACCCTAGATTTTTTTAGCCTTTAACGTTTAGGAGGTGTACACAAAACAGGTGGATCGTGAGGCACCGCTGGGATTTGAACCCAGGATCTCCTGTTTACTAGACAGGCGCTTTGACCAGCTAAGCCACGGCGCCAACACCCGCAGCTGCTGAAAGACGCTTGACAGAAAAGCAACAAAGGAGCAACAAGTGATAGAAACAATAATTAAATCACACACAAGGGAAGTGAGGGGCACAGTCCCCTACATTTGGCAGAGGAAAGGCTGACGTGTCTAAAGGATGGGAAGATAACACCTTGCTGTGAGGCACCGCTGGGATTTGAACCCAGGATCTCCTGTTTACAAGACAATCGCTTTCACCAGCTAAGCCACGGCGCCAGGGACAAAAACGTTGGGAGGAATTGAAAAGTAACAAACAAAAAAGAAAGAAAGGTGCAGAACCCTACCATAAACGGTACACTCCTTGGAAAATATAGGTGCAATAGTTTCCAAACGTATTACAAATGATGGGCGTTCAGGGTTAATTTTCAAGTACACGGAAATGTCTGCAGCCTGTTCACGTTAGAGCAGAGTTCGTAAAACTCATATTATAAACTCTGAGTTGGGAAAGGTAATTTTGCAAAACTTTCATGTGAGACAGCTGTGGTCAAGAACAAATGCTCGACTTCAAAGAAACATGAACAAATTGAAACCAAACACGACTCTGGTGGGACTCAAACCCACAACCTTTGAATGTCACCACACCACCACCTAGAAGTCCAATGCGCTATCCGTTGCGCCACAGAGCCTGTGGAGCGGCTGCAGCTCTGGTCCCCATGTCACATATCACTGTTAAGAGGGTGAAATGAGCATATCTACTCATTGGAGGTTTGCGGAACATCCGCAGGAGTGAAACTGAACTTTTCCTGTTCATAAATGAAGAGAGAACAAACATACATACATACATACATCTCTACTGTGGCTAGGTGACTGAAAATTAAGGAAGGTGGAGATCCTCACCAAAACCGTTCGCAGAGTCATGGAATAAATCACAGGCAGGTTTGAAACAAACTGCAAATGAGATGAAAGTTAAGCAAGGTGGAGATCCTCACCAAAACCGTTCGCAGAGTCATGGAAGAGTGCAAGAGTGCATTTGCAAAAGTGAACCTGAACCTTTTCTGTTTAAAAATAGAGAGAGAAAAACATTGGCAGAGTCAAGGATGAAATCACAGCTTCCGGATTTCGCCACCAAACTGTAAGGGTGGTTTCACTACATGGCTTCAAGCTGTCGGAATGACTGAAGAAGAGAGCAAGGGGGAACGAGTGCAAAGAGAACTAGCCAGAGCATTTCTTACATTCCCTTTATATCCTTTCCTTGACAATGTGACTGAAAGCAATCTAAGACAATCAAAGTTACCAATCAGAAGACCATGTGTAACCCCCACTGTACTGGACAAAAGGCAGACTCCCTGCATACAATACAAAAGTCTCAGCCAATAGCCTGTGATCTCTAGGAGCTCATCTGTAGGCGCAGGGATGCAAAGGGTCCCTTTAGCCAAGGAGACGGGTTTGTGACACAGCAATAAACGGCATGAAATATTCAACACTACAGCAGAATCAAGAAAGAAATCACATGCAGGTTTAAAACCAACTGCAAATGAGAGGCATGCTAAAGAGTGAAGTCCATTTTAGTGTTTGGTTTCACTTTAAACGCCGTAATGCAACGAGTAAACGTTTGCATGATTGTAGGACAGAGTGTACCAAGGGGTTAAAGACAATATACAGTCCTTTACAATATGATTTATGTTTCTACGTTCCATGCTAATCATTTTCTAAAATTGTTTTTGCTGTACATTCTATAATGTTTGTAGTTTTTTAGAAACTGTTATTTTAGTACGAGTGTGCTCCTACAAAAGAACTGACTAAAAAGTAATGATGGCACAGATCCTTACCAAAACCAGTTGCAGAATCATGGAAAACAACACAGACAGGCCCGAAACGTAATGCAAATGAGGGGCATGCAGGGCTTGCGAACATCTGAAAGAGTGACCCTAGATTTTTTTAGCCTTTAACGTTTAGGAGGTGTACACAAAACAGGTGGATCGTGAGGCACCGTTGGGATTTGAACCCAGGATCTCCTGTTTACTAGACAGGCGCTTTGACCAGCTAAGCCACGGCGCCAACACCCGCAGCTGCTGAAAGACGCTTGACAGAAAAAGCAACAAAGGAGCAACAAGTGATAGAAACAATAATTAAATCACACACAAGGGAAGTAGGGCACAGTCCCCTACATTTGGCAGAGGAAAGGCTGACGTGTCTAAAGGATGGGAAGATAACACCTTGCTGTGAGGCACCGCTGGGATTTGAACCCAGGATCTCCTGTTTACAAGACAATCGCTTTCACCAGCTCAGCCACGGCGCCAGGGACAAAACTTGGGAGGACATTGAAAAGAAACAAACAAAAAAGAAAAAGAAAAGGTGCAGAACCCTACCATAAACGGTACACTCCTTGGAAAATATAGGTGCAATAGTTTCCAAACGTATTACAAAATGATGGGCGTTCAGGGTTAATTTTTCAAGTACACGGAAATGTCTGCAGCCTGTTCACGTTAGAGCAGAGTTCGTAAAACTCATATTATAAACTCTGAGTTGGGAAAGGTAATTTTGCAAAACTTTCATGTGAGACAGCTGTGGTCAAGAACAAATGCTCGACTTCAAAGAAACATGAACAAATTGAAACCAAACACGACTCTGGTGGGACTCAAACCCACAACCTTTGAATGTCACCACACCACCACCTAGAAGTCCAATGCGCTATCCGTTGCGCCCACAGAGCCTGTGGAGCGGCTGCAGCTCTGGTCCCATGTCACATATCACTGTTAAGAGGGTGAAATGAGCATATCTACTCATTGGAGGTTTGCGGAACATCCGCAGGAGTGAAACTGAACTTTTCCTGTTCATAAATGAAGAGAGAACAAACATACATACATACATACATCTCTACTGTGGCTAGGTGACTGAAAATTAAGGAAGGTGGAGATCCTCACCAAAACCGTTCCAGAGTCATGGAATAAATCACAGGCAGGTTTGAAACAAACTGCAAGTGAGATGAAAGTTAAGCAAGGTGGAGATCCTCACCAAAACCGTTCGCAGAGTCATGGAAGAGTGCAAGAGTGCATTTGCAAAAGTGAACCTGAACCTTTTCTGTTTAAAAATAGAGAGAGAAAAACATTGGCAGAGTCAAGGATGAAATCACAGCTTCGGATTTCGCCACCAAACTGTAAGGGTGGTTTCACTACATGGCTTCAAGCTGTCGGAATGACTGGAAGAAGAGAGCAAGGGGGAACGAGTGCAAAGAGAACTAGCCAGAGCATCTTACATTCCCTTTATATCCTTTCCTTGACAATGTGACTGAAAGCAATCTAAGACAATCAAAGTTACCAATCAGAAGACCATGTGTAACCCCCACTGTACTGGACAAAAGGCAGACTCCCTGCATACAATACAAAAGTCTCAGCCAATAGCCTGTGATCTCCTAGGAGCTCATCTGTAGGCGCAGGATGCAAAGGGTCCCTTTAGCCAAGGAGACGGGTTTGTGACACAGCAATAAACGGCATGAAATATTCAACACTACAGCAGAATCAAGAAAGAAATCACATGCAGGTTTAAAACCAACTGCAAATGAGAGGCATGCTAAAGAGTGAAGTCCATTTTAGTGTTTGGTTTCACTTTAAACGCCGTAATGCAAACGAGTAAACGTTTGCATGATTGTAGGACAGAGTGTACCAAGGGGTTAAAGACAATATA